>CM039672.1:141843802-141846646 GCA_022496015.1 Hordeum marinum
CTTAGACTCATCCAAAAAAGACTAAATTGGCTAATTACCCAAGAAAATGACCTAATTAGCTTAGTTAGCTCCGAAATGGCCTATTTAATAAAAAATGACCTATACTTAGCTAATTATCCTCCAGAATGACATAATTAGCATAGTTAGGTAAAAACATCATAAGAACCTTGGTTAGCTCATTACAATGACTAATTTAGCTCCAAAATGACATAATAAGGTCAAAATGGATATAATAATCTGAGTTGGCTCCAAAATGACATATTTTACCCAAGTTAGCTCTAGAATGGCCTATACTTACCTTGGCTTCCACCTAAATGATATAATTAGCTTAGTTAGCTCCAAAATGGCCTATTTAATAATAAATGACCTATACTTAGCTATTTATCCTCCAAAATGAAATAATTAGCTCCAAAAAGGGATAATTAGCTAATTAAGCCCGAAGAATAGGACAAGAGGAGAACAAAGAGGAGAAATGAAGAAAAGGAAAGTTAGCTCTAGAATGGCCTATACTTACCTTGGCTTCCACCTAGATGATATAATTAGCTTAGTTAGCTCCAAAATGGCCTATTTAATAATAAATGACCTATACATAGCTATTTATCCTCCAAAATGAAATAATTAGCTCCAAAAAGGGATAATTAGCTAATTAAGCCCGAAGAATAGGACAAGAGGAGAAGAAAGAGGAGAAATGAAGAAAAGGAAGAAGAAGAAGAAGAGAAGAAGAAGGAGAAGGAGAAGGAGGAAGAAGAAGGAGAAGAAGCAGAAGAAGGAGGAGAGAAGCTTCTTGTCCTCCTTCTTTTCTTCTTCTTCTCCTCTTATTTCTCCTTCTCCTTCTCCTTCTCCTCCTCCTCCTCCTTCTTCTTCTTTTACTTCTCCTTCTTCTTCTCTTCTTGCTTCTTTTATTTCTCTACTTCTACGTAGCTTAGACTCGTCCAAAAAATACTAAATTGGCTAATTATGCAACAAATGACATAATTAGCTTAGTTAGCTCTGAAATGGCCTACTAATAAAAAATGGCCTATACTTAGCTAATTATCCTCCAAAATGACATAATTAGCATAGTTAGGTAAAAACATGATAAGAACCTTGGTTAGCTCATTACAATGTCTAATTTAGCTCCAAAATGACATAATAAGGTCAAAATGGATTTAATAATCATAGTTGGCTCCAAAATGACATATTTTACCCAAGTTAGCTCTAGACTGGCCTATACATAGTTTGGCTTCCACCTAAATGACATAATTAGCTTAGTTAGCTCCACAATGGCTTATTTAATAATAAATGACCTATACTTAGCTATCTATCCTCCAAAATGAAATAATTAGCTCCAAAAAGGCATAATTATCTAATTAAGACCGAAGAAGAGGACGAGAGGAGAAGAAAGAGGGGAAATGAAAAAAGGAAGAAGAAGAAGAAGAGAAGAAGAAGGAGAAGGAGAAGGAGGAAGAAGAAGGAGAAGAAGGAGAAGAAGGAGGAGAGCAGCTCCTTCTCCTTCTTCTTTTCCTTCTTCTTTTCTTCTTATTCTCCTGTTCCTTCTCCTTCTCCTTCTCCTTCTCGTTCTCCTCCTCCTTCTTCTTCTTCTTTTACTTCTCCTTCTTCTTCTCTTCTTCCTTCTTGTCTTTCTCAACTTCTACGTAGCTTAGACTCATCCAAAAAAGACTAAATTGGCTAATTATCCAACAAAATGTCATAATTATCTTAGTTAGCTCCGAAATGGCCTATTTAATAAAAATGACCTATACTTAGCTAATTATCCTCCAAAATGACATAATTAGCATAGTTAGGTAAAAACATCATAAGAACCCTAGTTAGCTCATTACAATGACTAATTTAGCTCCAAAATGACAGAATAAGGTCAAAATGGATTTAATAATTATAGTTGGCTCCAAAATGACATATTTTACCCAAGTTAGCTCTAGAATGGCCTCTACTTAGCTTAGCTTCCACCTAAATGACATAATTAGCTTAGTTTGCTCCAAAATGGCCTATTTAATAATAGCTGACCTATACTTAGCTATTTATCCTTCAAAATGAAATAATTAGCTCCAAAAAGGCATAAATAGCTAATTAAGCCTGAAGAAGAGGACAAGAGGAGAAGAAAGAGGATAAATGAAAAAAAGGAAGAAGAAGAAGAAGAGAAGAAGAAGGAGAAGGAGAAGGAGGAAAAGAAGGAGAAGAAGGAGAACAAGGAGGAGAGCAGCTCCTTCTCCTTCTTCTTTTCCTTCTTCTTTTCTTCCTATTCTCCTGTTCCTTCTCCTTCTCCTTCTCCTTCTCGTTCTCCTCCTCCTCCTTCTTCTTCTTTTACTTCTCCTTCTTCTTCTCTTCTTCCTTCTTGTCTTTCTCAACTTCTACGTAGCTTAGACTCATCCAAAAATTACTAAATTGGCTAATTATCCAACAAAATGTCATAATTATCTTAGTTAGCTCCGAAATGGCCTATTTAATAAAAATGAACCTATACTTAGCTAATTATCCTCCAAAATGACATAATTAGCATAGTTAGGTAAAAACATCATAAGAACCCTAGTTAGCTCATTACAATGACTAATTTAGCTCCAAAATGACAGAATAAGGTCAAAATGGATTTAATAATTATAGTTGGCTCCAAAATGACATATTTTACCCAAGTTACCTCTAGAATGGCCTCTACTTAGCTTAGCTTCCACCTAAATGACATAATTAGCTTAGTTTGCTCCAAAATGGCCTATTTAATAATAACTGACCTGTACTTAGCTATTTTTCCTTCAGATGAAATAATTAGCTCCAAAAAGGCATAATTAGCTAATTAAGCCCGAAGAAGAGGACAAGAGGAGAAGAAAGAGGAGAAATGAAAAAAAGGAAGAA
>CM039672.1:144433789-144851006 GCA_022496015.1 Hordeum marinum
TTTATAGGTCTCTCTGGAAGAAAGAAAAAGGGAACAAGACTTTACCAAATGAGCCAAAACAGTGCTCCAGGCGCTGAATAGCCAATTGGGCCAGCCCAATGGCCCAGCCGCACTGGAGGCCAGTGATGTTGAAGGCGGTATGCCCTTGAGTTATCTTCAATGTGGAAAAACGGATTCGGGAGAATACGCTTCCACTTATCCCCGGGGGCCTGGCGGAGAGGTCACTGATAGGCGGGGCCTGCCCGTCAGGTTCATCCCCCACCTCTCGCCTAAGCTAAGAGAGACAGACGGGGAGGACCAAGCGGTGCCAGTGCCGTCCTAGCATCCTAGGGTGACTCCGGCGGAGCCCCGGTCACTGGCGTGATCGGGGCGATGCTCCTTGCCAACCTAGGTGCCGCACGCACATGGGGAGGGGCATAGCGGTGCCACACTAGGGAGGCCGCACGGGAGGCCGTCGGTCGCCATTTTCCTTGAGTGCAGGGGAACTTCGGGGAGCAGAGGAGGCAAGGTGGGGTTCACGACAGTGTGTGAGGGAACCGGTGTGATTAGGGGAGGAGGAGGGGCTCGAGGGAGCCCGAATTGAAGGGTAGGCCGAGATGGAAATGCCGGACGTGGGAAGAGGAGGTGGTCATGGGAGGATGGGGTGGTTGGCCGAGTAGGTTCCTAGGAGGGATAGGGGGTGAGAGAGGGCAAGAGGAGAGCTCAGGAGAGCTTTAATAGAGAGGGTGGCTGAGCACCAAGAGCTTGTGCGCTCGACCGGCCACTGCCGTCCCTGGAGGGCACGAGGGACGCGAGAGCGTGTCCAGGCGTTGGTGGAGCTAGTCCATGACGGAGAGGAGTGAGAGAGAGAGCTGGTCATCCTTAGGGCTCGCGCGTGCAAGGCCGCCTACTAGCCAAGCGGTGCGGCACCGGGCACGCGCGACACAGGAGAGAGGAGGGCAACGGAGGAGGGGCCCGACATGGTGCCACCACGAGGACGTCGAGGCGACCTCGAGGGAAACGACCATGGTGCCCAAGGCTGTCGGGGGCACCCATTGGGTGACAACTACAATGTGGGTGCTCACTATAGCACGCTTTGGAGCACCCCTTTGGCGTGTCAGGGCATGCCATTGGCAGCTTATGCATGGCCACCTATGTCTATGGTATCTAGGAGGGTAAAAACGAAGTGCAGGATTCCTCGGATGCTCTGGGGGTTCCACTAGAATAGGAAGGAAGTGAAGAAGAAGGTAAAACATTGTTGTCCAGGGGTAGAAATGGGGCTTTTACCCCACAAATCATTGAGCTGGGGGGGGGCTGGGTTTCTTACTGGAGGTATAATGGGTCAAGTAGGGACTATGGTAAAAATTATGGGTCAAGGAGAACAAGTTAGGAGGGGAAAATAGTGACTTTTAGAAATGACCGGAACGTGTTTGATGGTGATTTGGCCAGGCAAATAAGTTCTACTTGCCCCGAGATTTAACAAGATCAAATGGTGGTCAAAAGTAGGGCTGATTACCAAGTTTGAGATTATGTTAAGAAAGTTGCCAATGAAAACATGGTAAACCCTAGAAATGGGCAAAAATGTATTTCTGTAGATCTGATCATGCAATTCTATTCCCCTTGATGCACCACTTGATTTAGCATCATCATTTGGGTAATAGAGAATGCCCACAAAGTTTGGGATCAATAGGAGATACTTCACAATGTAAAGTTGATCAAAATTGGCTCTGGACAGAAATGTCTTTAGGATATTTTGGTGAACCAAAACAATTGGGATTCAGATGAAACTTGGCAAGATGACCAGATATATCACATGTGACATGCTAGAATTTTATAGGATTTAATTGAGAATATTTCTTATAGAAATATTTCAAAACCTTGAAACAGACATATATGGTTTTGAACGGTTTTGTCCAGTATTTTCAAAATTACCACATGTTGAAACTCTTATATATGGATAATATATGTCCACTGAGTTTCCCTAAATTTTCTCAAATATTTATAAAGCATTTAAATAATTTTTCCCTATGAAAAACCATTTGTGGCTTTGAGAAAAAGCTTTTAAATAAAATATGAAAATAATCTATCAAAATAATATTTTGTGGTTTTGGGAAGTTATATATATAGTAGGTTCCAAACGAAGCATTTGGGGAAAAGGATCCACCCAATTTGGGGACTTGTAGTGCAAATTTCAAATCAGGGGGTTTTGCAAACCTAATTTGAATAAAACCTTTTTGGCCAAAATAATATTTTGTAAAAATATAACTAAGTCCTATTCAAATGGCATGATCAGTGGACAAGAGTAGGGATCAATTAAAAGAGTTTTGAGAGTAGGAGGGATTTTAAGAATATAGAGCACTAGCAAGCAATCAGACATTCAGAAATCAAGTCAATCTTAACAAGCACACAAAAGTTTTGATTGGCCCTGATTTTTGAGTCATTATAACTTAGTCATGAGGCAAATCACAGGATGTGAGAGACCTACCCCCTTATAAGAACCTCGTCCCCGAGATTCCTAGGCTAGGCGTGGGAAGATGCCGAAATCCAGAGGTGAGGTAGTTTTCACGTTCCATGTTGTTTCCGCTCCGTCGTGGTTGTCCTCCTAGATCTTGATGTGCCTGATGATCTGTCTTCGAGTGAACCATTGACTTGGTCTAAGGGTGAACGGGGTCTTGTCAAGGGTCTGACTTGCGTGTGTATTCCAAGGTCGGTATATGTGGCCAAGTAGTGTGTGTGTGTGTGCTGGTCCTGGGACTGCTCACGTTGGTTAGTGACATCTGGATGTCTCGCGTTAGAATAAAAGGGTCAGGTCTCGGTGTAGTTTCTTTTTGACGGGCAAGTCCTTATCTTCCTTCATGCACGAGGTCTCCAGTCGTAGGTGGTCTCCATCCTCGAGAGTGCTGAGGTGCGCCATCGTGGGATTCTTGTCGAGATCTTCTGCTTGAGTAAGCTTCCCAGGTAGATTCTTCATTCGTCTTTGGTCGTTTGCCTTAACCATGATGGACGCATGTTCATGGAGGTTCTTTGAGTGTTTGGTCTATTCTTCACTCCGTGGCAAGGTTTGTATTGGGTCTCTCCCCTAAGATTTAGCTCAGAGACTTGGTGTTAAAATGGGTTCTACCATAGGGGAAGGTTTTAGTGGGGTTCTAAATAAGCTGACTATTCAGAGTATAGATCAGCCATCTAATCCCCAAGGTTCGACGCTTGGCAAGAGGGGTGAACTACCTTTGATAAGTGTCTTACCATGGTCAGGTCACGGTTTACGCCATAGATGGAACCAGAAAGGGCTAGCAATGAGGTCGTGACAGTCGTTCCACTCCTTTCCAAGCATCTGAAGGAAGTAGGGATGTAATGCTCAACATACACCATCAAGGTGGTGGAGTAAGGGGTGTTATAAGATGCTCGACTCCTCCTTAGTCAGGAACTGATGGATGACCATCCATAACAAGGGGTCCTTCGATCCTGTTGTTGTGCAAGGGCTTCATCATGCTTGGACGTCGGTGCTTCTTGATATATCTAGTTGATGTAGCTGGCAGAGGTCTAGTGGTTGACTTCTTTTGCCTCTTCTTTGTTGTTGTTGTGCCTTCGCGATCGCAGTGTTCCTTCATCTTGCTTGGGAAAGAAGGTCTTCTTCTATAGGGAGGGTGCTTCGTAGAGTCTAACTCCTTCAAGGTGAAACCTTATACTCGAGAGGCATGGCGATCGGTGTCCAGGGGGCTGGTCCAACAGGACTAAAGTGTCCCTCATCTCATTGGGTAAGTAAGTATGTCATCCCGGAGGAGGACAACCAATTTCCCGAAGTACCACATAAACACACTGCTCATGGGGTATGTTAGAGGAGCGGGCATTCGTCCCGGATGGTCACTAGTCTCAAGGGTTCGTGGTCCAACCTAATAGAGGGCTTCATGGCCACCTTCCTTATGGAAAGGGTGGGGGTGGTCACGATGGGGTATTGACCATGGTCTTTTGACTTAGAGCCAGAGCCTATGGTCTTAGCCCAACCGCGTTGTGGTCCGGTAAAGTTTCGGTTTTCAAGGAGCTTAGGATGTGAGTGAACGTCTAACACCTTATCCTGAGGACAACTATTAGATGCCAACAGTACTGCCTAGTACTCCAAACAAAATCACCTTATATCCTTGAAGGTACTATCTCATATAAGTCAACTCCAATATTACTCATGCTTCTCATATCTCCAAGGTTTTGAGGAAAGGACCTTACCAAAATCTCATATGTATATTATAGCTAACTAACACATATATCCCTATGTAAAAAAATCCTCGGGATAAATTACAAGCTGCTAAGCTTGATCAAGACATTACGAATCCAAGATCTTGTATCCTTCCTATGAATCCAATTAACCGATCCTCGAATATCATCCACTATTACATGATTCATTACCGCTACAAATCCAGCAACGATGGTGTCCAACATAATCTCCTCGAGTTCATGTAATCCACATAACATTGCAAGGACTATTATCATGAACTTCCAATCTCATGTCCAACTACACTCCAAGGTCGAGCTCATATAGATCCCAGAATTATCCCTAACATCAGCTGATTCCTTCTACCATTATCCACCGAAAAACATGGTATCGTTATCAAGATCATTGGACTAAATCCAAATTATTCCGAACCATGTGGTTTGATTGATCTTGAGCACCTATTAGAATCACCTATTTAAATAAAAGGTTTACATCTAGTAAGAATTCCCTACTAGTTACTCCAGTCACTATCATATCACCATCAATCCAATATCAACATTACTTGCCAAAGTCAAGTCATTAATCCGCCAAGAATTTCAGCTTGTGATCACGATGGTCCTACAAAATCCAATTTGCTCAAGTTACAAGTAAGTTATGCTACTCTATCAATCTTGATCCACCAAGTTCGTCCACCAACATTAAGCCTCGTAATCCACCAAAGGGTCTAGATTGCTTGCTCAAGACATCTATTATGCCTAAATCAAATCATTAACCATGAATAGTATATCCTCAGAATGATCCTTCCTGTGGCATCAAGGTTTTAGTGCTGGTGTAAGAATGAAGGATGTTTGTTCACTATGATCACTAGCTCCATAATGAACCCAGCGCAAAGCAGGGGTTATTGAAGCTCAATAAGTGCTCTGGCAAATCCGTGTATTAGACACGTGATCAGAGACTTGTGCTGGGGAGCTTGTGAGGTCGAGGCTGGGAAAGGGAAGGTATTCCAACCTTGAGGGAAAAGCATAACTCCACTAGGTTGTGTCTTGTTGAGTTCGTTGTAGCCGAAATCTTTGGTGTCGGTTGCTTCTCGAGGTGGATCATTGGTGCATCTTGTCTTGCTGGTCTTCAGTTGACGAGAGGGGGAAGAGGGAAAGTAGCATAGAGGAGGGCGCCTAAGGGGGTGGTATAGTGTAAGTGTAATCAAACAAGTGCTGAAAAGACCAAACACAAACATCAAGGTAAGGTAGGTGATATAGTCACGCACTTGTTGCCCAGGGAAAAAGTGTGACGTACGCCAAGCACAAACACGCAAAACAAGCAACACACATCATGGTTCCATTCGAACCATCATAGGGACTCGACTTCGCATAGGGGACACATGACCTATCCTACCCTAGGGGTTCTCGGACTCATTAGTCATGCTTGCTTCGTGTCTTGGGGAGGAGTCTCCTGTGACTTCGGGGTCGTCTTCAGGTGTCTCTATGCCTCTGGTTATTGTTCATCAAAACGATCCTGGTTGCGCGTGAAGAGTCCTTGATGATTCGGGTCTGTTGAGTGGATGACGAAGGTGATTCTTCAAGATGGTTGTTGACAGGGTCTTCTGGTATCCTTGTGTTCGTGATAATGCCTTCTTGTCTTTTGAGGCGTCGAGCATTCCAGCTAGGCAACCTTTTATGCAATGAAATTAACAAGGCATAGTAGAGTTGTATCCTGTCGGTCTTGTTGACGATATCATCGGCACCAAGAGTGGGGGAATGATGAGAATCGTTTTCCTGCTCACTATGGTGAGGCGGACCAAATGGCGAGGTTCTCATCCACCGGTGGTTACCCATATAACAACGAAAAGGACAGGGTTGCTCTATTAGCGATGCATTATCATGACATTGCATGTCTTGTGCTCTGGTCATCGAAGGCCAAGGTGGGATCATCCTCGGACTGTGTCGAGGGTGTCACTATCATCTAAGTCTTGACATCCTCACCCTTCGAGAAGGTGTCTCCCGTTGGTAGCCCCTTGTCTAGTGTCGCCTACTTGGGTCCAAGATATGTCGGCAATCGTCTGGCAAGATGGATTCCTTTCGGGTCACCCACGAGGATTACAAGGAATCCCGTGGTCGGGCGCACGAGGGTAGTAGCGACCATTTGCAAAGTTTTGAAAAGTAGACGAGGAGTGCCAAAATGAGAAATGGTGGAAGTGCTAGGCACAATCCTTTAGTTTATTTGAAAGCTTAGAAGAGCTAAGAAGTATGGTAGCCTTTGCAAGTGCTTTGAAGGGTCTGGGAAAACAATTTTTGTCTTAACTAATGTCCATGCTAACTAAGGGCTTCCTACAGTCAGGGTGGCTTTGATACCAGCTCTGTGGGGACCCTGACTCATAAGTCGTGATCACCGAATGTACCTGCATAGTGATCCCAGAGATCGCTGCTCACTGAACACACAGAAACTGAATAACAAGAGTCTTACATCCATTACATACCGGTTTACTCAAATATGGCCTTCACGGACAAATCTTATTATGGTTGCAATGGAAATCTTCAACGAAAGCGTGAACCCATGCCATCTGCCTTAACCCTACATGCATTCTGACTGGGAAGCATCCTAGCTCGGACAACCGTCACCAAGGTAATCTTCATCATAACCTGATCTTTCATGCCTGGCCAATAAAATAACCAGTGGCAAGCCAATGAGTATTTTGAATGTACTCGCAAGCAACCGAAGTTGAGGAAAAAGTTAACAATGATGCATGATATTGCACTAAATATGTAAATTTGCGGGAAGCTAATTTTGTATGCAAATTCCATGATCAAGTAACTAGTGAGAATGCATCAACAACCAGAAGGTATTCATGTGAACAAATTGTAGATATCGTTGTAAGTATTGGTTGAACATCTCGTGTTCACTCATCATGCTAAGTCATCGGTCCTAACTCATGTGACCTCTTGTCACCATCACACCCATACTCACACCAAGTTTTTGCCAAAACATTCGGACGTATTCTAAGAAAGACCTCCAAATGTCCATGACCACGGACGTGGCTATTGGAATAGTATTACACTTTGTAGAGGTTTCACACTTTACCCACAAGACTCGGGAAACTTCCGTCTCATCCATGACTCGCGGGATGTAACATACCCGAGGTAAGCACCCGAACAATGCCTTTCCCCTGGCGATACTAAACAAAGAGGCCACTCAATTGGTACCCAGCCCTCATGATGTACGTCACATGACCCTTGCTCTAATCGTACCATCCATGAAGGGACCAACGGTGTGCCTGGTGCCTGTGAAGACAATGCATGATCGTACATACCGGTAAGACCCCGTATCAAGAGTGACCACACTACTCCCGCCACTAGTAATGCGGGCTCCTTGCCAGTACCCACCAAGGTAATCAACAAATCCCCGTCCCATAAGGGGTATCATGGTTGCGCATGTAATGTTGGGACGGTCAGCAGACCATAAAACTCACCATTTTTGAAAACACATACTCACTTGTTTCGACACACCACTTCTTTCTCGAGTGGTCGCCCATCTCATCAACATCTCCCTCGGGCATTAGTGGCACTCGACGAGGTGTTCGAAAAAATTCTTCGAAATCAATTCTCTCCTTTCCATCAACATGCATAAATCCCATCCCACTTGTGTAGCATCTATTAGCATCCTAAGGTGGTAGGGTCATGCACGATACAAGTGTCAATGGTAAGAATGTCGGAAACAACCCACCGAAGGGGGTCACCTCTCCACATGATCAAATATGATGAAAGTAAAGTGCTATACGACATGCAACGAAAATGGTTTCTTATCATGGTCAAAGGGCTGCTTGCCTGGCTTGGCAATGTCTTCGAGGTGTTCACACGCTTCTCGTCCACCTCTCAGCACTTCGAATATCTCGTCAACTGCCGGCGGTAAACAACCATTATAAGCAACACAACAAGCAAAGATAAAAGTGTTGTATAAGTAGGAGTTTTATTTTTCTTGGACACCTTGGGTCACAAGAAAAATAATCAGGAAGGTTTCATTGGATGTGGATCAAGGAGAAGTTTCTAAATGGAGGAAAAGATGGGAATGATAATCCTTTAAGGTGTCAACAGAAAATATTTTTATAAAATGAGTGAAGGCACCCATTTAATAGGGCATGATTTAGAAACATTTAGGTAGTGTTTTTTCTGGTTTTGGAGTTGGCAATAATATCCTAGGGATTTTCAAAGTGGGTCACATATGAATAAATGGCCCAATAATTGACATGGCAAAATAAGTGTGAGGAAAAATTCTCACCATTTAGTGCATGAATTTAGATACACCTAGAATTTTGAATCACTCCAATTGGAGCTATAATGATTGCTCCAGGGGTTATTACAAGTGGGGCATTCAAAGTTCAGATTAAATTTGAATTTGAATCCTACACAAAAGCTTGCAGGAAAAATGTACAGTGCATATATTTGGATGGTTCAAGATTTTAGGAATCTATAAATATTTGAATCACTAATTTTGGAGCTAAAATGAATTTAATATGGATTTATAGGTCTCTCTAGAGGACGATTGGGACCAATAGCCTCCTACTAAAAGGACTCCTTGCCCAGAATGAAATTAACAACATGTTGTT
Source organism: Hordeum marinum (assembly GCA_022496015.1). NCBI lineage: Eukaryota > Viridiplantae > Streptophyta > Magnoliopsida > Poales > Poaceae > Hordeum > Hordeum marinum. The sequence goes on from CM039672.1 coordinate 144,442,570, forward strand.
TAAAGGGGTGTTTAATGAAGGTTCTGGCGCCATGGTTGATGACACATTTCATATGCTACTTGGTTTTCGTAATGAAGTCCCATTTGAAGCAAGCAAGTGCAAGCATGGACAGCCATTTATTGTTAGCAAATACTTTGAAGAGTGCATTTCTAGTTGCCCCAAGTTACATAAATATTGCTTGTGGGAAATAGCGTAAGGATAATACAATAACATTCTCCAAGTCCGCTACGACACGATGCATTTCTCTCACGTTTTGGGTACCATCAGTGTGGAACTCGAGGACTTTCATATCTTCTTCAACTTTGATGAGCTCTTTGCCACTCTTGTCAAATGCTTGATGATGTAAGTATTTCACAAACTTTGATCAACTTCTCCATACAAGGTTGTAAAATGAAGAAAAAAGCTAACTATATTGTATTCCTCTCAGGGATTGACGATGTAGAGATCTTGAAGGGCGCATGCGTATTTCAAAGATCCTAATGTAGCAAATGACACTTTATCACATAACAATGGTCCACATAGTGATTCCATTTAACATGTCATTCTTATCTTGCATAAGTTACACATACGACACTTCTTTCTATGGCCATATCATGAAGGGTTAGTTAAATAGACCACCACGCATACGTTGATCGTCCTTCCATTTTAGACATAGTTCATAAGTTCATGGTTTTCTTAAACTGTAGCCATCACTGTATCTTGGTGGCCATTGTTTCAAACTGCAACACAGTTTACTACCTAGAGTATCTCGGAGAGTCAAATAAGCCTCACGATCTGAATCATCTTCAGGATTTCATGGATAAGTATTGAAAATCTTTCATGTTCATATGTTGTATTCATATATTGTTCAACAATTGAGTATGTGAAATTCATATTTATTTGCACTATATTGTCAAGGTACATAACTTTACGAGGGATACGGTTTGACCGCCTACTACCTCTGCAGCACGAGATCGTTTCTCAGAAATGCTACTAAGATGTTCAAGTTCATAATTAAACCTCTTTCTATTTCTATCCAAAGGCAAAAAAAGAAACAACCTACATCGTTTAGGTTGTTCCTAACAGGGCAAATACATTGATAGAGGCGAAGTTGTCCCTGTCTTTCGATAAGATCACTGGTACCGTTAGGTGCTATACAAACGGTTTTTGACCCCTTCCCCAATGTAGTATAGAACCGTCGCCTTGCATGTGTGTACGATAGTCGTGGGGTCATCCCACACGACATTGAAGCATCGTTTGCGATGGTGTGAGTGCATGCTGATGATTTGCCTAACATAAATGTGTGCGAAGTCGCAGCCTATCCCAGATGCCACACTTTGCTATTATGTTTGTGGTCAAGCAGACATCCGAGATGATGGCACAAATATATTGGTGTGCGATAGTTATTCGGATTGGACATGCAAAACATATGTGAATCGTCTTCAAATCGTCCTACATTACACATGCACGCTGGTTCGTAACAGTTTCTGCTATTAACGGCAATCACACACAGTTACGGCGTGGAAACACCTGTGTGTAAGAGTACGCGCATCCAACACACATAAAATATGTGGCTCTGTGTTGTTAAGCTGATAATCACACACACAATTATTCAAACAATCATGTGTGACGTATGACACCATCACACATGGTTTAATCATTCTAGATGTGTGCACTGTAGTTTATTACATAATAGCTTATTTTCATTAATTTATTATTAGAATTGGACACTACAAATTTGTAAATATGAAATATGGATTTCACATCCATCAATAAATACCCTTATTACTGATAACCTACAAGTGCAAGGGACAGTTTGTAGCCTTTTTCGATAAGTAAGAGTGTCAGACCCAACAAGGAGCTAAAGGTAGAGCAAACATTCCCTCAAGTTCTATCGACCACCGATACAAATCTATGCACGTTAATTCTTGCTTTACCTAGAACAAGTATGAAACTACTATGCGGGAATAAAACTAGAAGTACTTTGCAAGATAATAAAGAACATGGAAATAAAAGTTATGTGTTGTTTTAATAAAAGAACAATAAAAGTAAATAGCTGAGTAGAAAGGTTTATCTATAACGCAAGAGAAAGATTGTCCCTGGGATATTGAATATAATATGATAGATACTTGTTATATGCAATGAGGGAGAGGCATGAGCTAACACACTTTCCATACATGGATCATATGCACTTATGATAGGAACTTTAGCAAGCATTCGCAACTACTAGAGTTCATTAAGGTAAAACCCAACCATAGCATTAAGTATCAAGTCCTCTTTACTCCCATACGTAACAGCCCACCTACTTGGGTTTGTGCTTCTATCACACACGCAACCCACCATAGGAAAATCATGAACATATTGCAACAACCTAACGTGGGGATCCCTCACGTTTGCACGACACGGAGGGAACAATTGGACAACACCATATCAACATACTGCTCATATCAATAACGTCATACCACAATTAACCCATAGGAAAAAAGAGATCTACTCAAACATCATAGGATAGCCAAATATCATTGGGAAATAATATATGGAGTTTAGCACCATGTTTAAGTAGAGATTATAGTGGGGAATAGTAGTGTTACATCGATGCATAAAGAGGGAGACAGTTGATGTTGATGGGGGTGAAGTTGTTCGCGTAGATTGTCGTCACGACGATCGCCCCTTCGGCGTTCCAGCACCACTAGGAGAGAGGGGGAGAGATCCCCCTCCTTATTGTTATTCCTTGGACTTCCCCTTGATGGGAGGAGAGTTCCCCCTATGGTCCATGGCCTCCTGGAGATTGGATCTCCCTCTTTGTTCTCTTCTATTTTGTGTTCCTGTTTTCTGGACAAAAACCGTTTCTTATATTCCCGGAGATCCGTAACTCTAATTGCACTAAGATTTTAACAAGATTTTTCCAAAAATTAGCTGCCTTGCGCCCGAAGGAGAGATCCAACCGACGTAGCACATGAGCATAACCCACCAAGGCGCGGTTGGGCTCCCTGGCGCATCCTGGTGTATCGTGCTCGCTCTGGGCCTCTGTTTGCGTTGATTGCACTTCCCAAAATTCACAAATATTCCAAAATAATTCTCTGTAAATTTGTATCATGTTTGGAGTTCGTTTGATATGGAATTTCCGCAAAACAAATACACACAGAAAACACGAAATGGCACTAGGCACTCGATCAATAGGTTAGTCCTATAAATCATATAAATGGTTACCAAAAGTATTTGAAAGTTGTATAATATTAGCATGAAACAATCAAATATTATAGATACAATGGAGACGTATCAACATCGCCAAGCTTAATTCCTGCTCATCATCTAGTAGGTAAATAATAAAAAGATATTTTTTATGTGAAATGCTACCTACCATAATCTTGATCATATATCTAATCATGGATTGAATATTAAGACAAAAGTGATTCAAACAAAATAGTCTATCATTTGACATAAAGACATTAATAGTCGGGCATCCCAACAAACAATCATGTCTTTCAAAATATAAAGGCTAAAAACGCTATCCCTACAAAATCGCCAATCGGTGTCATGCAAGGACTTAGTTGTTGTAACATCCCAAAATTTCATTTTGGAATGTTATGAATATAGTTATGCATCTATCATCATCATTGCTTGATTGTATGTAATAGTTGAAATGTCTTTTCTGACTTTCTGAAAGTCCCTTCTACTTTTCCCTATGCTGCTTTCCCTATTTGAAATTTTGGTTAAATGTTCAAAATAAGAGAGGAGTAACATGACACTCCACACCAGGGTCAAATTGGTGAATTATTTGACCAAAAATAACCAGGAGTTATTTTGAAAATATTTGCAAAAAGGATTTAAAAACAATTAGGCAATTTCTGAAAATAAATTTTTTTTTAAAGTGTTCAAATGACAGAATAGAAATGTTCATCTAATAGCATTTATTATTCTGTTAATTTTGATATATAATACCCCTATATTTAGAGACGATTTGAATGCTTTAAATGTATTTGAATGTCTCTGGAAAATTATTAAAAAGAAACGGTAACCGTTTCCGGTATTAAACGGGCCGGCCCACGACAGTTACTCGCGTATTAATTAGAAGCCGGCCGACCGAGCGCAGTAACGCCTCCCTCTCTCTCTGACGCTGGGCCCCACCCGACCGCCCGAAATCCCCGCGTCGGTCATCTTCAACGCGCGCGCGCCGGCGCCGGCGAAATCCCTCTCGCCGGATCTCCCGTACCCCTTCCATCCCGAGCCCCCTCTCCAGGCTATATAAGAGCCCCGGCACCCCGCATCCATTCCCCACCCCGAGACCTCTTCCCAGTCGCCAGACCGTCACAGATCTCTCGCCGGAGTTGACACCACCACCGGATCTCCCCATCGCCATTGCCGACGACTCCGACCTCCCCTCCCCTTTCTGACACCACCAACCGGCGGAGGAGGACCACCGCCACCGTCCGGACTTTTTCGACGTCGCCAACGACCACCAGAGACGCATCCCCGAGCATCTCCAACCACCGGCCGGCTTCACCACTCGCCGGAGATCCCCTCCCCCCACTGGTAAGTCGCCGTCGTCACTCCCCTCCCTCCGATTCGAATCCGACGGCCCCGATTAGAAGTCACTTAAAACCGAACCGGTATCTTCCTAGCATCGGTCGTCCGCCCGTAACCATCTAACGCCCGCGCTAGCCAGCCAGTAGGATCGCGCCACGTCACCCCCTGGCCGACCGGTAGAATTTCACTTTTTTCTGATTTTTATTTAGAAAACAGAACCTATTCTAATTTTGTTTTAGCTATATCTTTTAATCTATTTAGTGTTTTAAGTTGATTCTTTTTGCATTAGTTCACATTTTTCATGTAGTTTCACCTTGTACTTTTAAATTTCAAATTTGAGCTATAAAATTTGAATTTAATCAAATTTGCTCAAAATATTCAAATCTGAATAACTAGAGTTTGAAAATAGATTTTTATATGAATCTTTTTGCTACTGTTTGGTATTAGTTAGGACTACCTTCATGTTTAGTTTGAGGATTTTCATGATATATTTGATTAGTGTTCTAACCAAAAACAGAATCTGCTTATTATTATAATATAGTTTTATAAACTCAATTTTAATTAGTTTGTTTTAATTCTGTTTTCTAAGACAGATTTAATTGTAAATTATTTCCTGTTAAGAACATGTTTTGTTAACAAATTATAAGTTAGTTTTTCATTCTTTTTGTTAGTATAACTATAGTGATTCATATAGTGTTTATCAAAACTTTTATAAACTCTACTAAAGTTTTCCCAACAAACTTAAATTGACTTTGTTTTGTTTACTAGTAAAATATTCTATTGTTGCCTTGCTATCAACAATTGTCTTGTTATTTCAAAATAGTTTTATTATGTAGAAGTGTTTTCATCATCTCCTTGGAAAAACAAAACTTTGTGTGTTTTCTTACTAGAGACTTTTGTGCATTGTTTGCCTTGCTTGTTTAGTACTTCTTTGCTGAATGTTATGAGTACTTATTTTGGTTGTATGCTTATTTGAGTGCATTGTTTGTTTCGTTAGATTATCCGGAGTGCGAAGCTTGTTACTTAGAGTCACTCACGTACGAAGATCATCAATCAGGCAAGTCACTTTGATCATGTTTTACCCATGTTTTATATGCATTAGTTCTACCATCTCCCCAGTTGCATGCAAGATAGGTTAGTTGGAAACTTGGTTACATTGTAGTAGTATCATGTGGTAGGTACCCCCCCTCAACCTCTTTGACACATTGGCCCCGGGAAACGTTGTTTTACCTTTTGCTATGCCATTAGTAGACGGGGTTGGTTGTGTGATTCATGAGAGTTGAGAGAGTTAATAATTTCAAGACCTACATAATGATCAAGATTTAAGACTCCGAGTTTTCAACATACCTCTGGGTGGATGATGGTTGAACGGCACCCTGGAGAAACCAGTGGTTAGCCTAGGTGATGCTGGAGATGGCCAGTATTCACGTGGAAAGGTCCACCCAGGCACAAAGGGATGGATGGGTGCTTCAAGACCCAAGGCTTACCTGCACAGCCACAAGTCATTATGGGCTCTAGCTTGGTTGGATATCGTGGTGACCCTGGACAGGCGGTGCTACGAGAGGTAGAAGAACGGTAGGAAAGGATGGGCACCGTCAGAGTCGCAGGGAAACCCTTTGGAAGACCATGTTTTGGTCATCCGTTTCTCAAACACCCTGAAGTGCGAGAAATCAAACGGAGGCGACCAAATCTTGTGGGGAACGTGTGCAAAACTCTGCAGAGTACTTAAACCTAATCGATTAGCCGTGTCCACGGTCATGGACGACTTAAGCCGAAGGAATTGAAACTTCTGGAACTCTCAACACAGTTAATATGATGATGTGGGTATTTAATAATTTTGGGTATGAGAAATGGTTGGTGGAACCATCTCATAAATCAACCAACTTAGTAATATTTTGCTTAGTCCCTCCCTTGATGTAGGAAAAACTTGGCTTTACGCAAAAACTTACCACCTCACTTGCCATATATGCATATAGACTAGATGATTATATCTTCACCCCTCTCTTGTGACTTTTCCAGCATATTCCATATGCTGACCTACATGGCTGCAACGTATCATGTTGCAGAGTACTTTTCCGACGAGGAGTGAGGACACGTTCTATGCTTAGTGAGATGTCCTTGGAGTCGGATTGACTCACCTACTTTCGACGCTTCCGCAAGACTTAGTTATTCTCATGAGTTGGCCTTTTTGCCACTTTATTGTAATAAAGGACTCGATATGAGATTTCGATTAATATAATGTTGTGTGATTTACCTTTGATATATACATTGATGTACCGTGTGTGTACCAGCATGATCTTGGGACGGTACGGAAACACCGGAGACTTGACCTTCCAGGTCGGGTCGCTACAGTTGTGAGGCCATCGCCAATCGGTGGCGACTCAAAGAGATCGAACGAGAACAGGAGGCGGGTTTACCCAGGTTTGGCCCCTCCAATGGAGGTAATAGCCTATGTCCTGCTTTGTGTCTATATTAATGGAGATCTCAATTACAAGGTGATACATCTCCAACGTATCGATAATTTATGAAGTATTCATGGCATATTGACCTATGTTTAAAATACTTTTATATGGTTTTGATGCACTTAATATGATTTATTTAGAACTAACCCGGACTGACATTGTTTTCAGCAGAACAACCATGTTGTTGGTTTTGTGTAGAAAATGAAACTTTTTGACGATTTGTTTTGTAACAAAAGAGGCACTATATGCTTTGTGGGAGGGCCAGAAGAGCCACGAGGTGGGCGCAACCCACCAGGCCGTGCCAAGACCCCAAACCGTGGTCTGGTGTATCTTGCTCAACTCGTGGCCATCTCCTCGTGAAACCAACGCCAAAAATTCCTATAAATATACAAACCATCATAAATAACTATTAACTTCTTGTTCCGCTGCCGCAAGGCCTCTGTACCGATGAAAAACCAATCTGGAAAGAAAACAGTACCCTGCCGGAGGGGGTAGATCATCTCGGGTGGCCATCTTCATCATCCTGGCAAAGTCCATGATGAGGGGGGAGTAGTCCACCCTCGAGGCTGACGGTTTGTACCAGTAGGTACGTGTTTAGTATCTCTCTCTCATGTTCTTGATATGGCACGATCTTGATGTATCACGGCCCTTGTTAATATAGTTGGATCATATGGTGTGTTTCCCTCCCTATCTTATTTGTTATGAATTGTGTTTTCCCTTTCAGATTTCGTTATGTTGGATTGAATATTGGATTTGAGAACACTTTATATATGTCTTGCATGAAGATATCCGTAGTGACGTCGGTGTATTCGAGTGATTAACTTGATCTATGTCTTGGTACTCAACTTGCGGGTTCCTGAAATGACATTGGGGTAATCTATGCATAGGGGTTGATACACGTTCTTGTCCTAGGTTCTCCGGTAGAAATCTTGGGGCACTCTTTGAGGTTCTTTGTGTTGGATTGTGTATTATGAAACTGAAATTGTTTGATGTGTATCGTATAATTAACTCATGGATACTTGTGGTGACATTGGAGTATCTAGGTAACATTAGACTTCGTTGATGCATATCATATGGTGTTATTCTAGTACGAACTCTTAAATAGATCGATTGGAAAGGATAACTTGGTTATTTTAGTACGAACTCTTTGATAGATCGATCGAAAATGATAACTTTAAGGTGGTTTCGTACCCTACAAAAAAATTCTTCTGATGCCCTCCAGTAGATAAGAACAATCGAGTGATTATTCATTGCACGATGAGGGATGGTTATGTGACCCAATTATATTAGCATTGTTGAGGGGTCGCACTAGCGAAAGTACAGACCCTAGGCCTTGTTTTCAAGCATTGAAATACTATTTGTGATCACTTTTGTCACTTGCTACCTTTCTGTTTTTATATTTTCAAATTAAAAAATCAATATTGCACTTGTATCACCATTTCTTGGCCAAACTAGTGCACCTATTCAATTTTCCATTGTATTGGGTGTGTTGGGGACAGAAGAGATTTCTTGTATTTGATTGCAGGTTTGTTTGAGAGAGACCACCTTCATCCTACACCTCCCATGGATTGAGAAACCTTAGGTCATCCACTTGAGCAAAAAATTGCTACTGTCCTACAAAGCTCTGTGCTTGGAGGCCCAACACCAGTCTACAAGAATAAAGTTGCATAGTAGACATCAAGCTCTTTCCTGGCGCCGTTGCGAGGGAGGTTAGTGCTTTAAGTTATAGCTTTAGATCTTGTAGTTAAATCTATTAGTTTCTTGTTTTTCACTAGTTTGGTTTTATAAAATAAACTACAAAAAATGGAGTTTAGGGTGCATCATTTTTTTGTCTCTTTAATGTCTTTCGTGAAAATGACGGTTCAGAAAATCATGCTCAATTGGTAGAGGAAGAATTTATGAAAATACTTTATGATATTTCATTGAATGATGAGCATGACAGGAATATTGTTATTGTGAATTCTATGTATATCCAAAATACTAATGATGATTGCACTAGTCATGAGACAATGTTTCTTATAAGCATGTCAATTTTTGTGGAGTGCATAAAGTTTGTGAAGACGTGCCTTATATGGAGGATAGATTTTTTAAGAAGCATAAACATGATAGAACCAATTTTTTTCTCAAAGTGATAGATGAACTTTCTACAAAATTATGCCCTCTTTCTCCTATTACATGTGAACTTGGCAATAAAGTTGGTGATCTTATTTTCCAATGCAAACTTTTTCATGATCAAATCATGGACAAATATCGTAATGACTTGATCACCCTTGGTCTTTATATGGAGCTTTATACATTTTTGGAGAGTGAAGAATTGACTCATAAAAATAGTTGTGTGAAGTATTCATTATCATGGACGACAGTGAAACCAAACTAAATAATATGTACATGTTTTGCATGGTAAATTGCAATGAGAATGCTTATATTGCCAACTATAGAAAGATGGGAAAACCAATAGAATATAAAATGAATACTAATGAAAGGGTAAATATTTCCACTTTATCTCCTATTGTATCTGATGGTGTAATAGGTTACGGGGAGGAGGTCCCTATTCAACCAATCTCATCAATAAGAAGCCCGAAAAGATTAATTAAACCCACACATGATGTGGTGAAGAAGAAGAGAAGAAGAAATTTTAAGGTAAAATAGTACCTCTCCAAAATTATTTTAATCCTATTATTTTTGTGCCTCACGAGGATGAATCAAAAATAATTGTGGAAGATGATACACTTGATGATAATATTGTTATGCCTATTGCTTGTTTTGATGACTATGATTAGGAAGACAAAGATACTTCTTATAATATTCAAAATATTTTTGCCACCAACTTGGTAAATTATAATGATAATAATTGCTATACTATTGGTTCTATTCATACTATTAATGGTCAGAGTGATTACACTTATGATATGTCAAGCCACAAGCTTGGCGATGTTATGCTTAATGAAGAAGATCTTTTTAGTTCCCCTACTTTTGAATGATCAAATTTCTTATGATGATTGCATCCCTCCTATTTGTGATGATTGTGATATTTATGAAATTGTGTTTGGAAGAGTGTCAACTTTAGATTATTATTATCCCACAAGTTGGAGGTTGTTGAATTTTATTATAATGATAAAAGTGTATTTGGAGAGTTCATGACTTTATTTAGTGATGATTCCACTATTTCAGAAGAAGTTTCACTTGACGATGATGAGAACAAAGTTGCTACTTATGATGATTATTGTGATGATACTAATGTTATAAAAAGTACTGATGATTACTATCATAATTTTGAATATCCTTTTACTGAACATTACTATTTTAATGTGGAAACAATTTATAGTATGCGAGTCTCATGTGATGCTCCCACTATTACGAATGAGAAGAATTTTGCTTGTGTGGGTACTAATAACAATTCCATGCTTGTGAATCATTAAAAGAATGATATATGTGATATTTACATTTTTGGATTCCTTCATGATGCTTCTGAATATTATTATGAGGGAGGAACATATGCTTGTAGGAATTGCAATAGTATTAAGTTTCTCCCTATGTGTTGAAAATCTTTAAGTGATGCTTGTTTTGCCTTCCTATGCAAATCGATACTTGCTCCCATAAATTTTTTGCTCAAAAATTCCATATTCATAGGAAGTGGGTTAGACTTAAATGTGCTTGACATGTGATTCATGATGCCCTTTTGCATACTTCGATTACAATTCTTACACGAGCATCATTGAAATCATTATGCCTAGCAAAAAGGCATTATCTTATGTTCTTATGTTTTGACATGATTAAGATATTGTAGTAATCATGTTTTGTGTCTTTTATTTTAATAAAGTGCCAAGTAAAGCCTTTGGGATAGTGTGGATACTTGCTTGTTTGATTCTGTGCAAAAACCAAAAGTTTTGCGTCCAGTATATGAATTATCTCATTTTACTTGTGCGTCAAAAAATTCTGAAATTTTTACACACAATTTCTATGCAAATTATGTGTTTTCCTAATTTTCCAGACGTTTTAGAGTCAGGGAAGTATGCTGATCATTCAGATCTTCACAGATTGTTCTATTTTTGACACATTATGTTTTGCATGCATAGTTTGCTTGTTTCAAGTCTTTCGATAGCTTATATTTGGTGACATAAATTGTGGTAATGATGGAATACAGTAGGTATTATTTGATAAAAATTATGAATCTTGCCTTATAGTATCTAAGTCAATGGTCTATCTTTACTACACTAACCCATCTCACCAAGTTCCGTTAGGTTTTGTGCGATTGAAGTTTTCAAGTTTTGAGTGAGATACCGATATGAGGTGAATAAGGAGCAACAAGGAAATGTTCTTGGATATGCCCATGGCACCCCAAGGTAATATTCAAGGAAAACTCAAGCGTATAAGCTTGGGGAGGCCCCGAAAGGCACCCCCTCTTTTGTCTCCAACATTATCGGTACTTCTTACTTGGAGCTATATTTTTATTCGTCACATGATATGTGTTTTGCTTGGATCATCAATATAATTTGTTGTTCTATGTTAGATGTTATTTAGTGCCTTAGTTTCAATAAAAGCTTCCAAGAATTTCATTAGGATATTTGTTTTGGATTTTTTGATATGTGTTGTGTAAAAATAGAAACTTTTTCTGTAGTGTATGAATTTTCATATTTTTCTGGAACATGAAAAGTTTCTGAAATTGCTACACAATATTTTCATATAAAATCTTTATCATGTTCTAAATTTTCAGAATAATTTGAGTTACATAAGTGCACTTCTTTAATAAATTGCTACAGATTGTTATGTTTGGACAAATTGTTGTCATAGTTTCGTTATCTACTTATCCTATACTTTCCTTAGCCTATATTGGTAGATATAAATCGTGGAAATGATACTAAACAATAGATTATGTTTGAAAATTATTGTGCAACTTGTCTTGGCAGTACATGAAGTGCTGATTTATTCTTATGTATACTAACCTATCTCACGAGTTTTTTCGAGTTTTGTGTGGATGAAGGTTTTGAGAATAGGTGAAACGATGATATAAGAGGATTGAACGAGATACAAATGATCAAGCTTGGTGATGCCCAAGGCACCCCAAGTAAATATTTCAAGAACTCTCAAGCATCTAAGCTTGGGGACGCTACGCATCCCACCTCTCTTCGTCAACAATTATCCGTTAGCCTATGTTGAGCCTAAATTTTATTCATTCACATGATGCGTGCTATTCTTGGAGTGCTATTTTTATTTTTATTTATGTTTAATAAAACAGTCAGATCTGAAAATATTTATTGATAGAGAGCCCTCACATAGGTACTTGATTGGTTACCTACTCATTGATCTTCACTTATATCTTTTGAGAGTAGTTTGATGTTTACTCTTGTGCTTCAGTTATATCCTATGAGTAAAAATTGTCAATGAATTGAATATCATAAATATGAAATTATCAGTGTGCTTTATGTCTAGTTCTAGATTCACATTGGATTTAGAAAGTGAAATCTATTGAAGTTTGACAGTCGCAATATTGGTCATACAAGCAATTCATGAATGATTAGTATAAGGAAGAGAACTTTCACATACAAATATTTTATCTTGCACATCTTCTATGATTTTGAATACCCATTAATTATTTGAAAACTTGAGCAATTTTTTGAAGTTGGACAAGGAAGACAACGTAGAGTTATGGTTGTGTATATTTGCATAGAAGTTATATTGTCATGGATCCTCCAACATGTGGTGCTTGTTCATAACCTTTTGCTAGCCAAAAAGTCGTACTAAGTAGAGATACTACTTGCGCATCCAAATCCTTGAGACAAACTGTTCCATGAGAGTCCACCATACCTACCTATATATGGTATTTCATTGCCATTCCAAGTAAATTTGCATGTGCCACCTCCAAAATTTCAAATGAACATATGATTTGTGTGCTTGGACCGCTCATGGAGCGACAGGGGCGGTTAGTATCTTCCATGTTAAGCGGGTTATTATCATGAGGAGTGTTTATTCACTCTTGCACGAGAGGGAAAGTAATAAGGATTCCCTGTCCTGAAATAAAAAAATACAAATGATTAAACATAACTCCCCTAGGAATGTTGTTGGTATGGACAGTACCTGTGGATTCGGCTAGCCGTGGGGTGTGATTGTTGGTGCAGGGGGGAGTAAACCTTTACTTTTACTGCTTGGCAACCGCCTCTAACGTGTTTAACATGGAAGATATTGATAAATCTTCGTCGTAACATTGATAGGAAGGGTGCACCTCCCAAAATTATATTTATCTGTGTTTTAAACTATGGGCTCTAGCACATATGCAAATCCCTGCTTCCCTCTATGAAGGGACAATCTATTTACTTCCATGTTATTTACTTTTCATGTTGAGTTAACCTCTTATTCCAACCTAATTCTATTAGTTGGCAAGCATCTTGTGGTGGGGAAAGATCTAGGCACATATGTCCAGTCCAATATATTTAACCATGACTTATTATCGTAGACCATTATTTTATGATAAGTATGGTACGAGGCGAAATGTTAAGCCTCTATCTTTCTATGTGTTTGATGGATGCCATTTGTTCTCAAAATATGCTTTGAGTACTAGGAATCATAGAATACTATATGATGATTAAGTATGTGGATCTCTTACTTAGACTTTGTGAAGAATAAGTTGAATTGCAATTCTTTGGTGACTAAGAACATAGGCAGTTACGTTTCAAGACAATAAATTGTTTGAACCATAACACGTGAATTGATTGCTACTTTATCATGATGAATTTTATGGGAAAGAGTTGTTGTTATGATGGTAGGAAAAGTGGTTGAAATTATCATTGATCAAGCTTATGCACTATGCTAGCATTCACACTTCATAAATTATTATTTTTATCATTTACCTACTCGAGGACGAGTAGGAATTAAGCTTGGCGATGCTGATAGGTCTCCAACGTATCGATAATTTATGAGGTATTCATGTATGTTTACAATACTTTTATATTGTTTTGATGCACTTTATATGATTTAATTAGAACTATCCCGTACAGACGCTATTTTCATCAGAATTATCGTGGTGCTGTTTTTGTGCAGAAAATGAAATTTCTCGGCATCGCCTGAAAATTTTTGATTTTTTTTGTAAGTAAAGAGGCACTAGACACTTTGTGGGAGGGCCAGAAGAGGAACGCTGGGAACAACCCACGAGGCCGTGCCAGGCCCCCAAACCGTGGTCTGGTGTATCGTGCTAACCTCGGGGCCCATCTCCGCGTGAAACCAATGCCAAAAATTCCTATAAATATAGAATCCATCATCAGTAACCCTAGACTCCTCATTACGCCACCGCAAGGCCTTTGTATCGGTGAAAAACCAATCTGGAATGAAAACAGTACCCTGCGGGAGAGGGTATATGATCTTCGGTGGCCATCTTCATCATCCCGACGGAGTCCATGATGAGGACGGAGTAATCGACCCTTGGGGCTGACAATTTGTACCAATAGCTATGTTTTCAATCTCCCTCTCTCCGATGTTCTTGAGATGGCATGATCTTGATGTATCACGGGCCTTGTTAATATAGTTGCATCATATGGTGTGTTTCCCTCTCTATCTTGTTGTGATGAATTGAGTTTTTCATTATGTTGGCCTGAATATTGGATTTGAGAACACTTGATATATGTCTTGCATGTGGATACCCGTAGTGACATTGGGGTATTCAAGTGATTCACTTGATCTATGTCTTGGTACTCACCTTGCAGACTCTCGAGGTGACATTACGTTAATCTATAAATAGGGGTTGATACATGTTCTTGTCCTAGCTTCTCCAGTAGAAATCTTGGGGCACTCTTTGATATTCTTTGTGTTGGATTGAATATTATGAATCTAAAATTGTTTGATCTGTATCATATAATTAACTCTGGATACATTTGGTGACATTGGAGTATCTAGGTGACATTATAGTTAGTTGATGTGTATCATATGGTGTTATTGTAGTGCAAACTCTTAGATAGATCGATCGGAAAGGATAACTCATTTGCTTTAGTATGAACTCTTGGATAGATCAATCGAAAAGATAACTTTAAGGTGGTTTCATACCCTAGAAACAATTTATTCTTATGCTCTCTGCTAGATAAGAACTTTGGAGTGATTATTCGTTGCCCGTTGAGGGATGGTTATGTGATCCAATTATATTAGCATTGCAATTATGGACCCTAGGCCTTGTTTTCAAGCATTGCAATACCATTTGTGCTCGCTTTTGTCGCTTGCGACCTTGATATTTTTATATTTTCAGAATACAAAAATCAATATCTACTACCATTATTGCACTTGCATCACCATCTCTTCCCCAAAGTAGTGCACCTATACAATTTGCCATTTTTTTGGGTGTGTTGGGGACACAAGAGATGTCTTGTATTTGATGGCAAGGTTGTTTGAGAGAGGCCAGCTTCATCCTTCACCTCCCACGGATTGATAAACCTTAGTTTATCCACTTTAGGGAAAATTGCTACTGTCCTACAAAACTTTGAGCTTGGAGGCCTAACAAGAATCTAGAAGAATAAAGTTGCATAGTAGACATCAAAAGGATGAGGAATCGCTAACCTAGCTTTCGAGGGAATCTTTCTTGAGTTTATTAGCCTTAGGGGATCGTCTTTATATACAGGTCGAGACCCTGAGTCTTACAAGAGTCTGCGTCATATTATGACCTTGTGGCTTAACACGTCTCTAACTTGTATTATCTCTCAAGCAAGGAAAGTATTCGGCGTCTTTCACCTTTGGGGCTCCAAGACGTCGTGTTCCTATGTTGGGCCACCATACAACTTACTCATAACTCATCATATCTTCTCTGTCATCACAACACGGCCCGTCTTGAGCATAATCACTAACTGCCAATATGTTGACCCGGCCCATCAGGCGGGTCACACCATGGAGTTATATCCCCCACATTAGGACCCATGTTGATTTGAATTCATTCATGTCAATCTTCCTCGACTTCATCAGACGGCTTATCTTCTGCTTATATTTATGTCTTACCAGTGTCTTCTAATGCCGGCTTATGATATCTACGGACTTGAAAGTTTTCCAACGTCCACCACCCAGTGACGTCACACGTTAGAGACTCAGAGGTCAGTGGTGACGTCTTGATGAATCTGACTATATCCACATTTCCTGAAAATCGAGGCGTCGTCTCTTCTGGACTTTATTGTGTCGGCTTTTTGTGCTTGCCGTTTCTCCTTCTAGTTTTTCCTTATTAAATACTTACCGAAAGGTTCCTTTTTGAATTTCACCTCGCCCCTATTTCTTCTTCTTCCTCGCGCTCGAGTGCTCCAGTGAACCGCTGTTCGCTGATTGTCGGAGATCATTTTTGCGAACACCACGATGCTAGCCCTCCCTTGAGTTCAAACTGCTCGTTTGATCACTCGTCTTCTCCGCCCCCGATTCCTTCTGGGAGGTAACCTCCTTTCCTCTTTAGATCCACATTAGTTCGTTAGAGTTCTTCGCGTATCGAGTAGTTCTTCTCAAACTTGCTACCATTGTTTGTTGAACATCTCCAACTCCGTGATTTGCTTTGAAGAAATAGAGCAGTTTGAATTAGAGATCCATTTCCTTTATAATATCCCCAATTCTCCCCTTAGAATCCACACATTAGGTCATTGTTGCTTCCCATGCTACGCACTAGGGTTAGAGAATATCTTTTGTTTTCCAAATCTCTTGTAGATCCATAATTATAGTTGGTCCCATAGAAGCATGTTTCCTTCCGTACTTAGTGAAAACTAAATGCTTTATGCTTCAGAATGAAGTGGCCATATGTTTTGTCAGCTTATAGTTTTAACCCACCATGCTTCAATTTTGCCAAATCAACCATGCTATTCTTTTAGAGCGAGTCATAGCCACATACATGTTTTCAAAGCATCTTGCTCAGAGTATTATTTAAGACGCCCATTTTAATTCCATTCAGGTAGCTCGCCATGTCAAAAACAAACTCTTGCAACTGGGTGCCTTCCCAAGTCTGTGAAGCAATCCTTCAAGATTACCAGAAACAAGGATATGTACCACCTAAGGAAATAATTGGTTGGCGGCCCCACTTTGGAGAAGATATCCCTAATTCGGCAGACGGGGAGGTGGTGATTTTCTTGGACCATCTTCTCAGAGGTTTTTCACCCCCGGGTCAAAATTCTTTCGGGACGCCTTGCATTTCTTCAATCTTCATCCGCACGGCTTGGCTCCCAATTCCGTGTTAAACGTCTGCCAGTTCCAAGTACTCTGCGAGGTGTATCTGCATAAAGAACCCTTTGTCTCCATTTTTAGGGAGTTCTTTCCCTTAAACCGCCAAACTGAACGCACTGATGTCCCTAGTCATAAACTCGGTAGGATCTCAATATATAGGAGGAGAGATGTTTTGTTTCTGCTGCCACCTTGCCGAGTCACCCAAAGGGTTGGAATAAGAACTGGTTCTACTGTCAAGACATGCCCCCAGCTGATGAAACCCCTTGTCAGGTTACAAGATGGACTGTCTTCCCATGAACTTTGAACTGCCTGGCTGGGCTTCGCTAGAAGAGCGTGTGCAACACGCCCATATATATCCAAAGTTGAAGGCCTTTGTCACAGCCTAGGACCGACGCTCCAGAAGATTCCCCTTTTATTCTCTTCATGTGATTCGTCTGTGTGTCACATTCATCATAGCATCATTCGCATCATCTGCGTAGCATCGTCACTTGTTTTCGAAAACTTGCATCCGTTCATAGTCGTCGATTCTCTCCGTTCTTGTCGTTGCCCGTTTCGAGCCCAACCACACATGCCCGCGTCCGTGGCATCGTTTAAAATCGTTTTTGAAGCGCACAAAAAATATTCTCGGATTGGGTCAAAACCTGTCATGTGGTCTTATTATAGCGTAGGTAGACCGCCTGCCAAATTTTGTTGCATTCCGAGTTCGTTTAATACCCGAACGATCAACCGTACCAGTGCGGTCATCGGTTATTCGTCGGATGTTTTTAATGTTTTAAACCCATGTCATGGGCCACTATTCTTTCTCTCATCCCCACCTAGCCCATCGACACAGCCCACCACCAACCCACCTAGCCTACCCTGCGACCGGAGCCATCTGATTACGATCGGAGGGCTTGAGTGAGTGCAAAAATCCCCTAACCCTAGCTCCATTTGCTATAAATAGACCCTAGCCTCGCACCCTAGCCCTCTTCCTCAATTTCCATACCGCCGCCAGACGACCCCTGTCCCCCTCCTGCCGCCAGGCCCTAGATCGACCCCTGGGAAGCCAGATGGGCCCGGAACACCGCCGCCGTCCAGGGGGGTGGAGCTCCCCCACACCCGCAACCGCGCGAGAGGAGCTCGAGCCCCTTCACGCCGACCGTGCCGACTCTCGCCAGATCAGCTGCCGTCTGGCCCGGTCGACCCTGCCATCGTGCCCCGCACCGCCCAAATCTCTCCCTCTCCTTCCCCGGTTCTCTCTCCCTCCCTCTAATCTTTCTCCCTCGCGCATCTCTCGCAAGAACCCTCCATGGATGATGGTCGCCCGTCTGTGCTGCCCCAAGGCGCCATGGCGCTGGGAACCGCTTCACCACGACCGGATCTGCTGCTTCCCATCGTCCCTCGCCCGTTCGTGCGTCGCCGGAGTGCGCCATCCACCAGAGTTGAAGCGCCGCCGCTGCTCTATTCGTGGGAGGACGAAGCCTCGAGCATTGACGGAGTGCGAGGCGCTAGCAATCGTCCCGCTTGTGGGCTGCCCCTCCGCTCGGGGCCTAGCTCCCTCTGTCCCAGCCCAGCATCCCTAGGCCTGCAGCCTCCCGTTGAGCGCCCGAGCCACTCCGCCGACTGGGCCGAAAGCCCATGGTGAGCACCGCCTATCCCCCACCTCGTGCACTTGTTAGTTATCCTGCGCCTATGCACTATTTCGGCCCGTAACCAGATTCAGCCCATTGTAGTTTTTCCTCGTTCTGCGATTTATCCAATTATCCGATGATTTCAGAATTATAGAAAAACCCGTGTTTTTAAATTGCTAATATCTAATTAACCGGGTATCATATGTAAAAACTTTATATACGAAACTTGACTAGAATTTTATGTAGTTTCACAATATCCAACTTTCATATGTGATAAAAATGTTTAACCTTGTTGTTTGCATTGATTTGCGTAAATGCCATGTTAAATGATTTATTTCATAACTAATTAATTGTAGCTCCATTGAAAATGTTTTATATATGTAACTTGCCTAGAAAAATGTGTAGAATCACATGGTGACATTTATTTTGCTATTTAACAACTCTAAAATTGTGTTAGGACAGATCTGGAATAGAATCTTAAATTGCATATGAGGTCGTTCCGGAATTGTTATTCGTTGCTTCTGGCCTCATTTAAAATGCCTAGATGATATAGTTGTTCATGCTTCACCTCTTGCATGGAAACAACATTAACCACTTTTCTCATAATATGGAGAGTTATTATTTTGTTACATGTATGTTGTTCCTCTCCATTTCAAATTATTTAATTCCATCTTCGCCTTATGCCATGTCCACCCATGTTAAACAACATTTAATATTGATGATTACCTAACGAGAGTGAACTAAATAATTCGAACGTGGAGTTTCATCAATATGCAACTCATTGCATATTGAACTTCACTTAATATGTAGTAGTTGTTTGTTGTTCTTGCCATGCCATGCCATGTGTTGCATGTTAAGCCGGACATGCATCATATTTTTCTGCACATCATGTCATGCATATGTTGTGGTGTACTGTGTGTTGATTGTGGTTTCCCAATTGCTTCTTCTCGATAGAGTTCTGAAAGTGTTCGGAGTGTGAGGATTCGTTTGTCTACTTCACGGATTCGTTCTTCTTCCAAGCGGGATCTCAGGCAAGATGACACATTTTCCTCGATACCACTACTATCATCGCCATGCTAGATGTCTCGTTTTTTACTGTTATATGTCGCTACCTACCACTTGTCTGTCAAGCCTCCCCACATTGCCATGATAAGCCTTTAACCCCTCCACATCCCAACAAACCTTTGTTTGGCTATGTTACTACTTGCTCAGTCCCTCTTATAGCATTTCTAGCTACAGGTGCAATTGCTTCCATGTGTCAACACAGATATTCTTTTGTTATCACAATATTATTGCTATTTAATTTTATTCACTTATACATTTGGTAAAGGGTGGAAGGCTTGGCCTTTTGCTTGGTGTTTTGTTCCACTCTTGTCGCCCTAGTTACTTGTGAACGTGTGTTATGTTCCGTAACTGAGCGCTCCTAACATGCTCGGGGTTGTTCTGGGGACCACCTTGATTTTAGTTTTAGGATAAAGCTTGTTTGGCAAGGCCCAACATTGGTACTACATTTGCCTAATAATTAATAAACTTGCATAGGGACTTTCCGGACCCCGTGGACTAATCAACAACCCGGGCCAGTGCTCCTCATCAGTGTTGGTCCAGCCCAGAGCAGCTTATTAACGCTACTCTTGTCGGAAATATGCCCTAGAGGCAATAATTAATTAGTTATTATCATATTTCCTTGTTCATGACAATCGTTTATTATCCATGCTATAATTGTATTGATCGGAGACTTAGATGCATGTGTGGATACATAGACAAAACCATGTCCCTAGTATGCCTCTAATAGACTAGCTCGTTGATCAAAGATGGTTAAGGTTTCCTAGCCATTGACATGAGATGTCATTTGATAATGGGATCACATCATTAGGAGAACGATGTGATGGACAAGACCCAATCTACAAACATAGCATATGATTGTGTCAGTTTAATGCTACTGTTTTCTACATGTCAAGTATCTGTTCCTATGACCATGAGATCATGCAAATCACTGACACCGGAGGAGTGCCTTGTGTGTATCAAACATCACAACGTAACTGGGTGACTATAAAGGTACTCTACAGGTATCTCCGAGGGTGTCTGTTAGGTTGGCATGGATCAAGACTGGGATTTGTTACTCCATGTGACGGGGAGTTATCTTAGGGCCCACTCGGTAATACAACATCACAACAAGCTTTGCAAGCAATGTGATTAAGTGTTAGTCACGGGATCTTGTATTATGGAACGAGTAAAGAGACTTGTCGGTAACGAGGTTGAACTAGGTATGGAGATACCGACGATCGAATCTCGGGCAAGTAACATTCCGAAGAATAAAGGGAACATCATACAGGATTAACTGAATCCTTGACATAGAGATTCGACTGATAAAGATCTTCGTAGAATATGTAGGAACCAATATGGGAATCCAGGTCCCTCTATTGGCTATTGACCATAGAGGTGTCTCGGTCATGTCTACATAGTTCTCGAACCCGCAGGGTCTGCACACTTAAGGTTTGGTGATGTTTCGGTAGTATAGACTTATGTATGGTGGTGACCGAAGGTTTTTCGGAGTCTCAGATGAGATCCTGGACGTCACAAGGAGCTCCGGAATGGTCCGGAGGTAAAGATTGATATATAGGAAGTCCCATTTTGCTCGCCGGAAAAGTTTCGGGCTAATCAGTAATGTATCGGGAGTGCCGGTAGTGTACCGGGAGACCACCGGGAGGGGTATTTCGACCCAAGAGGATTCAGGGGCTGTGGGAGAGTAAATACAAGCCTTTTGTGGGCTGGGAGAAAAATCCCAAAGGGAAAAAGGTGGAAAAAGGCCAAAAAAGGAGGAATCCTAGTCCTACTAGGATTGGAGGAGGAGTCCTCCTCTCGTCCCCACTTTGGCCGACCCAACGGCTGGATTTTTGGCAGCCAAGACTCCTCCTCCTCTCCTCCTATATATACAAGAGGATTTTAGGGTTTTGGCACAGAATTTTCATCCACGTGCTACCCGTTCCTCTAGTGCATAGCTCCTCCTCTAGATCGGTTTTCTCCAGTGCTTAGGCGAAGCCCTGCCGGAATAGCTCCACCACCATCGCCGCAGCGCCGTCACGCTGTCGGAGAACTCTTCTACCTCTTCGCTCCCTCTTTCTGGATCAAGAAGGTGGAGATCTTCATCAAGCTGTATGTGTGCTGAACGCGGAGGTGTCGTCTGTTTGGCGCTAGATCGGAAGGACCGTGATCAAGATTGCAAGACGGATCGTGACTAGATCGCGGGACGGATCATGATGAGATCGCAGGATGGATCGTGATGAGTTCGTGGGAGGGATCGTGATGAGATCGCGGGACGGATCGTGATGAGTTCGCGGGACGGATCGTCATTGGATCGCGGGACGGATCGTGATGAGATCACGGGACGCTCGGCGATTTGGATCGCGAAGACATTCGACTACAGCAACCGCATTTCTTAATGCTTCCCTCTTAGTGGTCTACATGGTTATGTAGATCTACAATCCCTCTCGTAGATGCTCATAACCATGGATAGATCTTGCGTGTGCGTAGGAAATTTTTTGTTTCCCATGCAACGTTCCCCAACAACTCAGGGCAACTCAATGATTGGCGTGGTAACTATCGCTCATCCGTCGAGTCCTGAGAACGAGATACGCGGATCCTATCAGGATCGTCCACAAGCCGGGTGGCCTTGCTAGATTTTTTTTACCTATCTCGAATCTCTTGCGTGAGGAATTCCGTTTTACTTTGGGCTATCTCGACGTGTCAGATTTCCTTTGGAATTGCCTAGGATGATCACGGGATCCGTGGTCGAGGTTATTCCCGCGATGTGTGATTAATTTGTGATGGACGAGTTGGAGCACCCCTGCAGGGTTATATCTTTCGGAAAGCCGTGCCTACGGTTATGTGGCAAACTTGGATATTTTGTATAACACCCGGTCATAAAAAACTTGAAGTAAACTCTATTAAAATACACCAACTATGTGTGTAACCATGACTGTCTCTTCTCGTGAGTTATTTTCCGAGAGAGAACATGGTGGGGTTATCTTTCACGTAAGTAGGTGTTCAGGATCACTTAGTGATCATTACTAGTTCATGTCCGTTATGCGTAGACCACCATACTTTACTTTATGTATTCGTAACTTAGCCACTCAAATAAATGCTTAGTCGCTTGCTGCAGCCTCACCACTTGACCATACCTCACCCATTAAGCTTTAATAGTCTTGATACCCTAAGAAACGAGATTGATGTCGGGACCCCGGTCCTAAGTCATAGGAATTTAGCCTGTAACACATCACATCACTTTGCGGCCTCACGCATGGTAACTCCACGGCAGCAGTCTTACCTTCGCCGGGACCGTTTGCGTCTTTTGGCTCACGTATGTGAATATGTCGCTAGCATTCAAACGGCAGAGAACCCAGGCCGACATGACTAGTCATAGAACCCAAGTGGCACATCCGTATGGGAACAGGCATGCATAACCCATCAATGCAAGTGTTGGTCTCAAACGTGTGTAGACTAGTCATAGCAAGCTACAAGCACTCCATTACGTCATGGGACATAAATATCATCACTTCACGTAGACGAGTCGTAGAAGGCTACAGGGACTCCATTACACTGCGAGACATTTCCACGAAGGGACAGACACAACAACAAAGAAGGATACATGCCGGTCAATCAATGTGTCCGGAGTAGTAGCAAGCTACCAAGGCTCGGTGGAAGCACAAAGAGGCAGTTCCCCGTAAAGAGTACTACTAAAGGCACATGGCTAGGTGTCGGATCCCGTACATACCGTTGCACGTCACACGTACGCACGTCATGCCCGATATGCATAGTTACAACTATGGCATCACAACATAACCATACAACAACACAACTTTTATTTAAGAGTCTCAGAGGAGCCTTGCGTAATATGTTCTTACAGGTAGCATTCACATGACCCGACACCCAAGTCATACAAGCAAGTACATACAAACCAAGCGGAAGCATAAAGCTGTCTGGGTACAGACAGGAGAAAGGGTAAAAAGGCACATGGCCTGACTATCTACAGCCCTCCTCAGGGCATAAGGTCGTAGCTAGGGCACCATCTATTTGGCATCGTCAACATCCAGGTAGAACCCACCTGATGGGTCCTGAGTCTCATTTGCAACATTTATTAAACAAACATGAGTACAAATGTACTCAGCAAGTCTTTAAAGCAGAACTAGTCTATTCATCCTCACATATCAACAAGGGGAGTGGTGGAGTTTATGCAGCCATGGCAGCTTTGACTCTTGGCTAAACTTTACTACATATATTAATTATTTCTTCAAATTTTAAATATGGCACACGAATCCACTAACTCCACATCAATACACCATCATGGATTCACTTCCGTCTCCTACTAGAGTGTCATCCACGGTACTCACACTTGTCTTGAGATTTTTATGAGTATCCATTAAATTATCTATGAACAACATAAGTTCTCCATGTAGTCCATATCTGAGGACGCGACTATTCAAACAGATTCATACCCTGCAGGGGTGTGGGGACCCCGACTCATAATTCATGATCACTGAATGTACGTGCAGAGTGATCCCAGAGATCAATGCTCACTGAACACACAGAAACTAAATAACAAGAGTCTTACATCCATTACATAACGGTTTACTCAAATATGGCCTTCTTGGCCAAATCTTCTTATGGTTGCAACGGACATCTGCAATGACGGCATGAACCCATGCCATCCGCCTTAAACCTACAAGCATTCTGACTGGGAAGCGTCCTAGCTCTCACGACCATCACCAAGGTAATCTTCATCATAACCTGATCTTTCATGCCTGGCCAATAAAATAACCAGTGGCAAGCCAGTGAGTACTTTGAATGTACTCCCAAGCAACCCAAGTTGTGGAACAAGGTAACAATGATGCATGATATTGCACTAAATAGGTAAATTTGCGGGAAGCTAATTTTGTATGCAAATGTCATGATCAAGTAACTAGTGAGCATGCATCAACAACTAGCAGGTATTCATGTGAACAAATTGCAGATATCAACGTAAGTATTGGTTGAACATGTCGTGTTCACTCATCACGCTAAGTTATCGAACTTAGCTCATGTGACCTCTTGTCACCATCACACGCATACTCACACCAAGTTTTTGCGAAAACATTCAGACGTTGTCTAAGAAGGACCTCCAACTTTCCATGACCATGGATGTGGCTATTCGAATAGTTTTACACTCTGGAGAGGTTGCACACTTTACCCACAAGACTCGGGGAACTTCCGTGTCATCCACAACTCGCGGTATGTAACATACCCAAGGTAAGCACCCGAACAATGCCTTTCCCCCGACGATACTAAACAAAGAGTCCACTCGATTGGTACCCAGCCCTCATGATGTACATCACACGAGCCTCACTCTAATCGTAACATCCATGAGGGTACCAACGGTGTGCCCGGTGCCTGTGAAGACAGTGCATCATCGTACATACTGGTACGACCCCATATCGAGAGTGACCACACCACTCCTGCCATTAGTAATACAGGCTCGTTGCCAGTACCCACCAAGGTAATCAACACAGCCCCGTCCCATAAGGGGTATCGTGGTTGAGCATGTAATGTTGGGACGGTCAGCAGACCTTAGAACTCCCCGTTTTCAAAAACACATACTCAGTTGTTCCGGCACACCACATGTTTCTCAAGTGGTCGCCCATCTCATCAACATCTCAAGTGGTCATGCATGATGGTAACATGCATAAATCCCATCCCACTCGCGTAGCATTTGTTAGCATCCTAACTACACCCACCCGCATAACCCTCATAACGTTGTAGGGTCATGCACGATGCAATTGTTAGTGGTAAGAATGCCGGAAACAACCCACCGAAGGGGGTCGCTTATCCACATGATCAAATATGATGAAAGTGAAGTGCTATATGACATGCAACGAAAATGGTTTCTTATCATGGTCAAAGGGCTGCTTGCCTGGATTAGCTATCTCTTTGAGGTCTTCACACGCTTGTCGTCCACCTCCAAGCACTCCGTATATCTTGTCAACTACCATCGGTAAACCACCATAATAAGCGAAACAACAAGCAGAGAATAAAAGTGCTCTATAAATAGGAGTTTCATTTTTCTTGGACACCTTGGGTCACAAGAAAAATAATTAGGAAGGTTTCATTGGATGTGGATCAAGGAGAAGTTTCTAAATGGAGGAAAAGATGGGAATGACAATCCTTTAAGATGTCAATAGAAAATATTTTTATAAAAATGAGTGAAGGCACCCATTTAATAGGGCATGATTTTAGAAACATTTAGGAAGTGGTTTTTCTGGTTTTGGAGTTGGCAATAATATCCTAGGGATTTTCAAAGTGGGTCACCTATCAATAAATGGCCCAATAATTGACATGGCAGAATAAGTGTAAGGAAAAATGCTCACCATTTAGTGCATGAATTTAGATACACCTAGAATTTTGAATCACTCCAATTGGAGCTATAATGAATGCTCTAGGGATTATTACAAGTGGGGCATTCAAAGTTCAGATTCAAATTTGAATTTGAATCCTACAAAAAGGCTTGCAGGAAAATGTGTAGTGCACATATTTGGATGGTTCAAGATTTTAGGAATCTATAGAAATTTAAATCACTAAATTTGGAGCTAAAATAAATTTCGTATGGATTTATAGGTCTCTCTGGAAAAAAGAAAAAGGGAACAAGACTTTACCAAATGAGCCAAAACAGTGCTCCAGGCGCTGAATAGCCAATTGGGCTAGCCCAATGGCCCAGCCACACTGTAGGCCGGTGATGTTGAAGGCGGTATGCCCTTGAGTCGTCTTCAATGCGGAAAAACAGATTCGGGAGAATACGTTCCACTTATCCCCGGGGGCCTGGCGGAGAGGTCACTGAGAGGTGGGGCCCGCCTGTCAGGTTTATCCCCCACCTCCCGCCTAAGCTAAGAGAGACAGAGGGGGAGGACCAAGCGGTACCGGTGCTGTCCAAGCAGCCTAGGGTGACTCCGGCGGAGCCCCGGTCACTAACGTGATCGGGGCGACGCGCCTCGCCCACCTGGGTGCTGCACGCGCATGGGGGAGGGGCATAGCGGCGCCACACTAGGAAGGCCGCATGGGAGGCCGCCGGTCGCCATTTTTCTTGAGTGCAGGGGAACTTGTGGGAGGAGAGGAGGCAAGGTGGGGTTCACGACGGTGTGTGAGGGAATCGGAGTGGTTAGGGGAGGAGGAGGGGCTCGAGGGAGCCTGAATTGAAGGGGAGGCCGAGATGGAAATGCCGGACGTGGGAAGAGGAGGTGGTCATGGGAGGATGGGGTGGTTGGCCGAGTAGGTTCCTGGGAGGGATACGGGGTGGGTGAGGGCAAGAGGAGAGCTCGGGAGAGCTTTAATAGACAGGGTGGCTGAGCACCAAGAGCTCGTGCGCTTGCCCGGCCACTATCGTCCCTAGAGGGCACGAGGGCCGCGAGAGCGTGTCCAGGCGTTGGTGGAGCTAGTCCATGACGCAGAGGAGCGAGAGAGAGAGCTGGGCATCATCAGGGCTCGTGCGTGCAAGGCCGGCTACTAGCCAAGCAGTGCGGCACCGGGCACGCGCGATAGAGGAGAGAGGAGGGCAACGGAGAAGGAGCCCGACCTGGTGCCGCCACGAGGACGTCGAGGCGACCTCGAGGGAAACGACCATGGCACCCAAGGATGTCAGGGAACCCATTGGGCGACAGCTACAATGTGGGTGCTCACAATAGTGCCCTTTGGAGCGCTCCTTCGGCATGTCAGGGCATGCCATTGGCAGCTTATGCATGGCCACCTATGTCTATGTTATCTAGGAGGGTAAAAACAAAGTGCAGGAGTCCTCGGATGCTCTGGGGGTTCCACTAGAATAGGAAGGAAGTGAATAATAAGGTAAAACATTGCTGTCTAGGGGTAGAAATGGGGCTTTTACCCCACGAATGATTGAGCTGGAGGGGCTGGGTTTCTTACTGGAGGTATAATGGGTCAAGTAGGGACTATGGCAAAATTATGGGTCAAGTAGAACAAGTTAAGAGGGGAAAATAGTGACTTTTAGAAATGACCAGAACATGTTTGATGGTGATTTGGCTAGGCAAAAGAATTCTACTTGCCCCGAGATTTAACAAGATCAACTGGTGGTCAAAAGTAGGGCTGATTACCAAGTTTGAGATTATGTGAAGAAAGTTGCCAATGAAAACTTGCTAAACCATAGAAATGGGCAAAAATGGATTTCTATCGATCTGATCATGCAATTATATTCCCCTTGATTCACCACTTGATGTAGCATCATCAGTTGGGTAATAGACAACGCCCACAAAGTTTGGGATCAATAGGAGATACTTCACAATATAAAGTTGATCAAAATTGGCTCTAGACAGAAATGTCTTTAGGATATTTTGGTGAACCAAAACAATTGGGATTTAGATGAAACTTGGCAAGATGACCAGACATATCACATGTGACATGCTAGAATTTTATAGGATTTAATTGAGAATATTTCTTATAGAAATATTTCAAAACCTTGAAACAGACAGATATGGTTTTGAACGGTTTTGTCCAGTATTTTCAAAATTACCACATGTTGAAACTCTTATATATGGATAATATATGTCCACTGAGTTTCCCTAAATTTTCTCAAATATTTATAAAGCATTTAAATAATTTTTCCCTATGAAAAACCATTTCTGGCCTTGAGAAAAAGCTTTCAAATAAAATATGAAAATAATCTACCAAAATAATATTTTTTGGTTTTGGGAAGTTACATATATAGTAGGTTCCAAATAAAGCATTTGGGGAAAAAGGATCCACCCAATTTGGGGACTTGCAGTGCAAATTTTAAATCAGGGGGTTTTGCAAACCTAATTTGAATAAAACCTTTTTGGCCAAAATAATATTTTGTAAAAATATAATTAAGCCCTATTCACATGGCATGATCATTGGACAAGAGTAGGGATCAAGTAAAAGAGTTTTGAGAGTAGGAGGGATTTAAAGAATATAGAGCACTAGCAAGCAATCAAACATTCAGAAATCAAGTCAAGCTAAACAAGCACACAAAAGTTTTGATTGGCCCTGATTTTTGAGTCATGATAACTTAGTCATGAGGCAAATCACAGGATGTGAGAGACCTACCGCGTTATAAGAACCTCGTCCCCGAGATTCCTAGGCTAGGCGTGGGAAGATGCGGAAATCCAGAGGTGAGGTAGTCTTCACGTTCCATGTTGTTTCCGCTCCGGCGTGGTTGTCCTCCTTGATCTTGAAGTGCCTCATGATATGTCTTCGAGTGAACCATTGACTTGGTATAAGGGTGAACGGGGTTTCGGCAAGGGTCTGACTTGCGTGTGTATTCCAAGGTCGGAATATGTGGCCAAGTAGTGTGTTTGTGTGCTGGTCCTAGGACTGCTCACGTTGGTTAGTGACATCTGGATGTCTCGCGTTAGAATAACAGGGTCGAGTCTCGGTGTAGCTTCTTGTTGACGGGAAGTCCTTATCTTCCTTCATGTAGGAGGCCTCCATCCTCGAGAGTGCTGAGGTGCGCCATCGTGGGATTCTCGTCGAGATCTTCGGCTTGAGTAAGCTTCCCAGGTAGATTCTTCATTCGTCTTTGGTCGTTTGCCTTCACCATCATAGACGCATGTTCATGGAGGTTCTTTGAGCGTTTGGTCTATTCGTCACTCCATTGCAAGGTCTGTGTTGTGTCTCGCCCCTAAGATTGAGCTCGGAGACTTGGTGTCAAAACGGGTTCTACCATATGGGAGGGTTTTAGTGGGGTTCTAGATAAGCTAACTATTCAGAGTATAGATCATCCATCTAATCCCCATGGTTCGACGCGGGCATTCGTATGTTAGAGGAGCGGGCATTCGTCCCGGATGGTCACTAGTCTCAAGGGTTCGTGGTCCAACCTAATAGAGGGCTTCATGGCCACCTTCCTTATGGAAAGGGTGGGGGTGGTCACGATGGGGTATTGACCATGGTCTTTTGACTTAGAGCCAGAGCCTATGGTCTTAGCCCAACGGCGTTGTGGTCCGGTAAAGCTTCAGTTTTCAAGGAGCTTAGGATGTGAGTGAACGTCTAACACCTTATCCTGTGGACAACTATTAGATGCCAACAGTACTGCCTAGTACTCCAAACAAAATCACCTTATATCCTTGAAGGTACCATCTCATATAAGTCAACTGCAATATTACTCATGCTTCTCATATCTCCAAGGTTTTGAGGGAAGGACCTTACCAAAATCTCATATGTATATTATAGCTAACTCACACATATATCCCTATGTAAAAAAATCAACGGGATAAATTACAAGCTGCTAAGCTTGATCAAGACATTACCAATCCAAGATCTTGTATCCTTCCTATGAATCCAATTAACCGATCCTCGAATATCATCCACTATTACATGATTCATTACCGCTACAAATCCAGCATCGATGGTGTCCAACATAATGTCCTCGAGTTCATGTAATCCACATAATATTGCAAGGACTATTATCATGAACTTCCAATCTCATGTCCAACTACACTCCAAGGTCGAGCTCATATAGATCCCAGGATTATCCCTAACATCATATGATTCCTTCTACCATCATCCACCGAAAAACATGGTATCGTTATCAAGATCACTGGACTAAATCCTAATTATTCCGAACCATGTGGTTTGATTGATCTTGAGCACCTATTAGAATCACCTATTTAAATAAAAGGTTTACATCTAGTTAGAATTCCCTACTAGTTACTCCAGTCACTATCATATCACCATCAATCCAATATCAACATTACTTGCCAAAGTCAAGTCATTAATCCACCAAGAATTTTAGCTTGTGATCACAATGGTCCTACAAAATCCAATTTGCTCAAGTTACAAGTAAGTTATGCTACTCTATCAATCTTGATCAACCAAGTTTGTCCACCAACATTAAGCCTCGTAATCCACCAAAGGGTCTAGATTGCTTGCTCAAGACATCTATTATGCCTAAATCAAATCATTAACCATGATTAGTATATCCTCAGAATGATCCTTCCTGTGGCATCAAGGTTTTAGTGCTGGTGTAAGAATGAAGGATGTTTGTTCACTATGATCACTAGCTCCATAATGAACCCAGCGCAAAGCAGGGGTTATTGAAGCTCAATAAGTGCTCTGGCAAATCCGTGTATTAGACATGTGATCAGAGACTTGTGCTGGGGAGCTTGTGAGGTCAAGGCTGGGAAAGGGAAGGTTTTCCAACCTTGAGGGAAAAGCATAACTCCACTAGGTTGTCTCTTGTTGAGTTCGTTGTAGACGAAATCTTCGGTGTCGGTTGCTTCTCGAGGTGGATCCTTGGTGCATCTTGTCTTGCTGGTCTTCAGTTGACGAGAGGGGGAAGAGGGAAAGTAGCATAGAGGAGGGCGCCTAAGGGGGTGGTATAGTGTAAGTGTAATCAAACAAGTGCTGAAAAGACCAAACACAAACATCAAGGTAAGGTAGGTGATATAGTCGCGCACTTGTTGCCTAGGGCAAAAGTGTGACTTACGCCAAGCACAGACACGGAAAACAAGCAACACACATCATGGTTCCATTCGAACCATCATATGGACTCGACTTCGCATAGGGGACACATGACCTATCCTACCCTAGGGGTTCTCGGACTCATTAGTCGTGCTTGCTTCGTGTCTTGGGGAGGAGTCTCCTGTGACTTCGGGGTCGTCTTTAGGTGTCTCTATGCCTCTGGTTATTGTTCATCAAAACGATCCTGGTTCCGCCTGAAGAGTCCTTGATGACTTCGGGTCTGTTGAGTGGATGACGAAGGTGATTCTTCAAGACGGTTGTTGACAGGGTCTTCTGGTATCCTTGTGTTCGTGATAATGCCTTCTTGTCTTTTGAGGCGTCGAGCATTCCACGTAGGCAACCTTTTATGCAATGAAATTAACAAGGCATAGTAGAGTTGTATCCTGTCGGTCTTGTTGACGATATCATCGGCACCAAGAGTGGGGGAATGATGAGAATCGTTTTCCTGCTCACTATGGTGAGGCGGACCAAATGGCGAGGTTCTCATCCACCGGTGGTTACCCATATAACAATGAAAAGGACAGGGCTGCTCTATTAGCGATGCATTATCATGACATTGCATGTCTTGTGCTCTGGTCATCGAAGGCCAAGGTGGCATCATCCTCGGACTGTGTCGAGGGTGTCACTATCATCTAAGTCTTGACATCCTCATCCTTCGAGAAGGTGTCTTCCGTTGGTAGCCCCTTGTCTAGTGTCGCCAACTTGGGTCCAAGATATGTCGGCAATCGTCTGGCAAGATGGCTTCCTTTCGGGTCACCCACGAGAATTACAAGGAATCCCGTGGTCGGGCGCACGAGGGTAGTAGCGACCATTTGCAAAGTTTTGAAAAGTAGACGAGGAGTGCCAAAATGAGAAATGGTGCTAAGAAGTATGGTAGCCTTTGCAAGTGTTTTGAAGGGTCTGGGAAAACAATTTTTGTCTTAACTAACGTCCATGCTAACTAAGGGCTTCCTACAGTCAGGGTGGCTTTTATACCAGCTCTGTGGGGATCCCGAAGTCGTGATCACCAAATGTACGTGCATAGTGATCCCAGAGATCAATGCTCACTAAACACAGAGAAACTGAATAACAAGAGTCTTACATCCATTACATACCGGTTTACTCAAATATGGCCTTCATGGACAAATCTTCTTATGGTTGCAAAGGAAATCTTCAACGACAGCGTGAACCCATGCCATCTGCCTTAACCCTACATGCATTCTGACTGGGAAACATCCTAGCTCGCACGACTGTCACCAAGGTAATCTTCATCATAACCTGATCTTTCATGCTTGGCCAATAAAATAACCAGTGGCAAGCCAATGAGTACTTCGAATGTACTCGCAAGCAACCCAAGTTGTGGAACAAGGTAACAATGATGCATGATATTGCACTAAATAGGTAAATTTGTGGGAAGCTAATTTTGTATGCAAATTTCATGATCAAGTAACTAGTGAGCATGCATCCACAACTAGAAGGTATTCATGTGAACAAATTGCAGATATCGTTGTAAGTATTGGTTGGACATCTCGTGTTCATTCATCACGCTAAGTCATCGGTCTTAGCTCATGTGACCTCTTGTCACCATCACACCCATACTCACACCAAGTTTTTGCGAAAACATTCGGACGTAGTCTAAGAAAGACCTCCAACTATCCATGACCGCGGACGCGGCTATTCGAATAGTTTTACACTCTATAGAGGTTGCACACTTTACCCACAAGACTCAGGAAACTTCCGTCTCATCCACGACTCGCGGTATGTAACATACCCGAGGTATGCACCCGAACAATGCCTTTACCCCGGTGATACTAAACAAAGAGGCCACTCGATTGGTACCCAGCCCTCATGATGTACGTCACATGACCCTTGCTCTAATCGTACCATCCATGAAGGGACCACCGGTGTGCCTGGTGCCTGTGAAGACAACGCATGATCGTACATACCGGTAAGACCCCATATCAAGAGTGACCACACTACTCCCGCCACTAGTAATGCGGGCTCCTTGCCAGTACCCACCAAGGTAATTAACAAAGCCCCGTCCCATAAGGGGTATCGTGGTTGCGCATGTAATGTTGGGATGGTCAGCAGACCATAGAACTCACCGTTTTCGAAAACACATACTCACTTGTTTCGGCATACCACTTCTTTCTCAAGTGGTCGCCCATCTCATCAACATCTCCCTAGGGCATTAGTGGCACTCGACGAGGTGTTCGAAAAAAGTCTTTGAAATCATTTCTCTCCTTTCCATCAACATGCATAAATCCCATCCCACTTGCGTAGCATCTATTAGCATCCTAACTACACCCACCCGCATAACACTCATAAGGTGGTAGGGTCATGCACGATACAAGAGTCAATGGTAAGAATGTCGGAAACAACCCACCGCAGGGGATCACTTCTCCACATGATCAAATATGATGAAAGTAAAGTGCTATACGACATGCAATGAAAATGGTTTCTTATCATGGTCAAAGGGCTGCTTGCCTGGCTTAGCAATGTCTTCGAGATCTTCACACGCTTCTCATCCACCTCTGAGCACTTCGAATATCTCGTCAACTACCGGCAGTAAACAACCATAATAAGCAACACAACAAGCAAAGATAAAAGTGTTGTATAAATAGGAGTTCTATTTTTCTTGGACACCTTGGGTCACAAGAAAAATAATCAGGAAGGTTTCATTGGATGTGGATCAAGGAGAAGTTTCTGAATGCAGGAAACGATGGGAATGATAATCCTTTAAGGTGTCAACAGAAAATATTTTTGTAAAACTGAGTGAAGGCACCCATTTAATAGGGCATGATTTTAGAAACATTTAGGTAGTGGTTTTTCTGGTTTTGGAGTTGGCAATAATATCCTAGGGATTTTCAAAGTGGGTCACATATGAATAAATGGCCCAATAATTGAAATGGCAAAATAAGTGTGAGGAAAAATTCTCACCATTTAGTGCATGAATTTAGATACACCTAGAATTTTGAATCACTCCAATTGGAGCTATAAGGATTGCTCCAGGGGTTATTACAAGTGGGGCATTCAAAGTTCGGATTAAAATTTGAATTTGAATCCTACACAAAAGCTTGCAGGAAAAATGTACAGTGCATATATTTGGATGGTTCAAGATTTTAGGAATCTATAAATATTTGAATCACTAATTTTGGAGCTAAAATGAATTTAATATGGATTTATAGGTCTCTCTAGAGGACGATTGGGACCAATAGCCTCCTACTAAAAGGACTCCTCGCATAGAATGAAATTAACAACATGTTGTTTTAAGGGGTGTTTAATGAAGGTTCTGGCAACATGGTTGATGACACATTTCATATGCTACTTGGTTGTCGTAATGAAGTCCCATTTGAAGCAAGCAAGTGCAAGCATGGCCAGCCATTTATTGTTAGCAAATACTTTGAAGAGTGCATTTCTAGTTGCCCCAAGTTACATAAATATTGCTTGTAGGAAATATCATAAGGATAATATAATAACATTCTCCAAGTCCGCTACGACACGATGCATTTCTCTCACGTTTTGGGTACCATCAATGTGGAATTCGAGGACTTTCGTATTTTCTTCAACTTTGATGAGCTCTTTGCCACTCTTGTCAAATGCTTGATGATGTAAGTATTTCACAAACTTTGATCAACTTCTCCATACAAGGTTGTAAATGAAGAAAAAAGCTAACTATATTGTATTCCTCTCAGGGATTAACGATATAGAGATCTTGAAGGGCGCATGCGTATTTCGAAGATCCTGATTTAGCAAATCACACTTTATCACATAACAATGGTCCACATAGTGATTCCATTTAACATGTCATTCTTATCTTGCATAAGTTACACATACGACAATTCTTTCTATGGCCATATCATGAAGGGTTAGTTAAATAGACCACCACGCATACGTTGATCGTCCTTCCATTTTCGACATAGTTCATAAGTTCATGGTTTTCTTAAACTGTAGCCATCACTGTATCTTCGTGGCCATTGTATCAAACTGCAACACAGTTTACTACCTGGAGTATCTCGGAGAGTCAAATAAGCCTCAAGATCTGAATCATCTTCAGCATTTCATGGATAAGTATTAAAAATCTTTCATGTTCATATGTTGTATTCATATATGGTTCAACAATTGAGTATGTGAAATTCATATTTATTTGCACTATATTGTCAAGGTACATAACTTTAGGAGGGATACGGTTTGACCGCCAACTACCTCTGCAGCATGAGATCATTTTTCAGAAATGCTACTAAGATGTTCAAGTTCATAATTAAACCTCTTTCTATTTCTATCCAAAGGCAAAAAAAGAAACAACCTACACCGTTTAGGTTGTTCCTAACAGGGCAAATACATTGATAGAGGCGAACTTGTCCCTGTCTTTCGATAAGATCACTGGTACGGTTAGGTGCTATACAAACGGTTTTTGACCCCTTTCCCCAATGTAGTACAGAACTGTCGCCTTGCATGTGTGTACGATAGGGGTGGGGTCATCCCACACGACATCGAAGCATCGTTGCGATGGTGTGAGCGCATGCTGATGATTCGTCTAACATAAATGTGTGCGAAGTCGTAGCCTATCCCAAACGCCACACTTTGCTATTATGTTTGTGGTCAAGCAGACATCCGAGATGATGGCACAAATATATTGGTGTGCGATAGTTTTTGGGATTGGACATGCAAAACATATGTGAATCGTCTTCAAATCGTCCTACATTACACATGCACGCTGGTTCGTAACAGTTTCTGCTATTCACAGATATTCCAAAATAATTCTCCGTAAATTTGTATCATGTTTGGACTTCGTTTGATATGGAATTTCCGCAAAACAAACACACACAAAAAACATGAAATGGCACTAGGCACTCGATCAATAGTTTAGTCCTATAAATCATATAAATGGTTACCAAAAGTATGTGAAAGTTGTATAATATTAGCATGAAACAATCAAATATTATAGATACAATGGAGACGTATCAGCATCCCCAAGCTCAATTCCTGCTCATCATCTAGTAGGTAAATGATAAAAAGATAATTTTTTATGTGAAATGCTACCTAGCATAATCTTGATCATATATCTAATCATGGATTGAATATTAAGACAAAAGTGATTCAAAGAAATAGTCTATCTTTTGACAAAAAGACATTAATAGTCAGGCATCCCAACAAACAATCATGTCTTTCAAAATATAAAGGCTAAAAACGCTATCCCTACAAAATCATATAGCCTTGTCATGGTCTGTATTCTTAACACAAAGTATAAATCGTGTACTACCCCGGTGTCAGCCAAGCAGTTGGTTCATTCTTTTTAACACGCTTCAGCATTTTCAACTCTCATGCAATACATGAGCGCAAGCCATGGATATAGCACTATGGGTGGAGTAGAATATGCTTGTAGGTTTCAAAGGTGTAAAAGCATAGAAGAAAGCCTCGCATCAAGTTAGCATATCAACGGGCTATGTAGATGCCCATCAATAGATATCAGTGCGAGGAGTAGGGACTGCCATGCAATGGGTGCACTAAGAGCTATAAGTGTATGAAAGCTCAACATGAAAACTAAGTGGGTGTGCATCTAAATCTATAATAAAAAATTCCCACTAGTATATGAAAGTGACAACATAGGAGACTCTCTATATGAAAAACATGGTGATATTTGAAGCACAAGTGTGGAATTAGCATGCCCCTTCTCTCTTTGTATCTCATTTCGTCATTTTTTTATTTTTTTTCTCTTTTTTCTGCTTTTTTTCTTTTATTGTCCAAAGCCTCATCCTGACTTGTGGGGGAATCATAGTTTCCATCATCCTTTCCTCAGCGAGACATGCTCTAATCAGGAATAATGATGATCATAACACTTCCATTTACTTACAATTCAATATTACAATGTTAGTAGAACAAAGTATGACTCTATATGAATGCAATGATCTAGCGTAGCAAAGATATCAAAAATAGACAAGCCATAGAGTCACAGTAGAAGTCCTCATGCAAGGACTTAGTTGTGAGGCCATCGCCAATCGATGGCGACTCAAAGAGATCTAACGAGAACAGGAGGCGGGTTTACCCAGGTTCAGCCCCTCCAATGGAGGTAATAGCCTATGTCCTGCTTTGTGTCTATATTAATAGAGATCTCAATTACAAGGTGATACGTCTCCAACGTATCGATAATTTATGAAGTATTCATGGCATATTAACCTATGTTTAAAATACTTTTATATGGTTTTGATGCACTTAATATGATTTATTTAGAACTAACCCGGACTGACATAGTTTTTAGTAGAACAACCATGTTGTTGTTTTTGTGTAGAAAATGAAATTTTTTGATGATTTGTTTTGTAACAAAAGAGGCACTATATGCTTTGTGGGAGGGCCAGAAGAGCCACGAGGTGGGCGCAACCCACCAGGCCGTGCCAAGCCCCCAAACCGTGGTCTGGTGTATCGTGCTCAACTCGTGGCCATCTCCTCGTGAAACCAACACCAAAAATTCCTATAAATATACAAACCATCATAAATAAGTATTGACTTCTTGTTCCGCTGCCGCAAGGCCCCTGTACTGATGAAAAACCAATCTAGAAAGAAAACAATACCTTGCCGGAGGGGGTAGATCATCTCGGGTGATCATCTTCATCATCCTGGCAGAGTCCATGATGAGGAGGGAATAGTCGACCCTCGAGGCTGATGATTTGTACCAATAGGTATGTGTTTAGTATCTCTCTCATGTTCTTGAGATGGCACAATCTTGATGTATCACAGCCTTTGTTAATATAGTTGGATCATATGGTGTGTTTCGCTGCCTATCTTATTGTTATGAATTGTGTTTTCCCTTTGAGATTTCGTTATGTTGGATTGAATATTGGATTTGAGAACACTTTATATATGTCTTGCATGAAGATACCCTTAGTGACATTGGTGTATTCAAGTGATTAACTTGATCTACGTCTTGGTACTCAACTTGCGAATTCCTGAAATGACATTGGGGTAATCTATGCATAGGGGTTGATACACGTTCTTGTCCTAGGTTCTCCGGTAGAAATCTTGGGGCACTCTTTGAGGCTCTTTGTGTTGGATTGTGTATTATGAATCTAAAACTGTTTGATGCATATCGTATAATTAACTCATGGATACTTGTGGTGACATTGGAGTATCTAGGTAACATTAGAGTTGGTTGATGCATATCATATGGTGTTATTCTAGTACGAACTCTTATATAGATCGATTGGAAAGGATAATTCGGTTATTTTAGTACGAACTGTTTGACAGACCGATCGAAAAGGATAACTTTAAGGTGGTTTCGTACCCGACAAACAAATTCTTCTTGTGCCCTCCACTAGATAAGAACAATCGAGTGATTATTGATTGCGCGTTGAGGGATGGTTATGTGATCCAATTATATTAACATTGTTGAGGGATCGCACTAGCGAAAGTACAGACCCTAGGCCTTTTTTTTCAAGCATTGAAATACTGTTTGTGATCACTTTTGTCACTTGGTACCTTTTTGTTTTTATATTTTCAAAATTAAAAACTCAATACTGCACTTGTATCACCATTTCTTGGCCAAACTAGTGCACCTATACAATTTTCCATTGTATTGGGTGTGTTGGGGACAAAAGAGATTTCTTTTATTTGATTGCAGGTTTGCTTGAGACAGACCACCTTCATCCTACACCTCCCACGGATTGAGAAACCTTAGGTCATCCACTTGAGCGAAAAATTGCTATTGTCCAACAAAACCTTGTGCTTGGAGTCCCAACACCAGTCTACAAGAATAAAGTTGCATAGTAGACATCAAGCACTCTCCTGGCGCCGTTGCCAAGGAGGTTAGTGCTTTAAGTTATAGCTTTAGATATTGCAGTTAAATCTATTAGTTTCTTGTTTCTCACTAGTTTGGTTTTATAAAAGAAAACTACAAAAAATGGAGTTTAGGGTGCATCAATTTTTTTGTCTCTTTAATGTCTTTCGTGAAAATGACGGTTTAGAAAATCATGCTCAATTGGTAGAGGAAGAATTTATGAAAATACTTGATGATATTTCATTGAATGATGAGCATGACAGGAATATTGTTATTATCAATTCTATGAATATCCAAAATACTAATTATGATTGCACTAGTCATGAGACCATGTTTCTTGTAAGCATGTCAATTTTTGTGGAGTGCATAAAGTTTGTGAAGACGTGCCTTATATGGAGGATAGAGAGGATAGATTTTGTAAGAGCACAAACATGATAGAACCAATTTTTTTCTCAAAGTGATAGATGAACTTTCTACAAAATTATGCTCTCTTTCTCCTATTACATGTGAACTTGGCAATAAAGTTGGTGATCTTATTTTCCAATGCAAACTTTTTCATGATCAAATCATGGACAAATATCGTAATGACTTGATAACCCTTGGTCTTTATATTGAGCTTTATACATTTTTGGAGAGTGAAGAATTGACTCATAAAAATAGTTGTTTGAAGTATTCATTATCATGGACGACATTGAAACTAAACTAAAGAATATGTACATGTTTTGCATGGTAAATTGCAATGAGAATGCTTATATTGCCAACTATAGAAAGATGGGAAAACCAATAGAATATAAAATGAATACTAATGAAAGGGTAAATATTTCCACTTTATCTCCTATTGTATCTCATGGTGTAATAGGTTACGGGGAGGAGCTCCCTATTCAACCAATCTCATCCATAAGAAGCCCGAAAAGATTAATTAAACCCACACATGATGTGGTGAAGAAGAAGAGAAGAAGAAACTGTAAAGGTAAAAGAGTACCTATCCAAAATTATTTTAATCCTATTATTGTTGTGCCTCACTAGGATGAATCAAAAATAATTGTGGAAGATGATACACTTAATGATAATATTGTTATGCCTATTTCTTGTTTTGATGACTATGACTGGGAAGATAAAGATACTTCTTATAATATTCAAAATATTTTTGGCACCAACTTGGTAAATTATAATGATAATAATTGTTATACTATTGGTGCTATTCATACTATTAATGGTCAGAGTGATTACACTTATGATATGTCAAGCCACAAGCTTGGGGATGTTATGCTTAATGAAGATGATCTTTTTAGTTCCCCTACTTTTGAATGATCAAATTTCTTATGATGATTGCCTGCCTCCTATTTGTGATGATTATGATATTTATGAAATTTTGTTTGGAAGAGTTTCAACTTTAGATTATTATTATCCCACAATTTGGAGGGTGTTGAATTTTATTATAATTATAAAAGTGTATTTGGAGAGTTCATGACTTTATTTAGTGATGATTCCACTATTTCGAAAGAAGTTTCACTTGACGATGATGAGAACAACGTTGCTACTTATGATGATTATTGTGATGATACTAATGTTATAAAAAGTAGTGATGATTACTGTCATAATTTTGAATATCCTTTTACTAAACATTACTATTTTAATGTGGAAACAATTTATAGTATGCAAGTCTCATGTGATGCTCCCACTATTATGAATGAGAAGAATTTTGCTTGTCTGGGTAGTAATAAAAATTCCATGCTTGTGAATCATGAAAAGAATGATATATGCGATATTTTCATTTTTGGATTCCTTCATGATGCTTCTGAAAATTATTATGAGGGAGGAACATATGCTTGTAGGAATTGGAATAGTATTAAGTTTCTCCCTATGTGTTCAAAATCTTGAAGTGATGCTTGTTTTGCCTTCTTATGCAAATTGATACTTGCTCCAATAAATTGTTTGCTCACAAAATCCATATTCATAGGAAGTGGGTTAGAATTAAATGTGCTTGACATGTGATTCATGATGCCCTTTTGCATACTTCGATTACTATTCTTACACGAGCATCATTGAAATCATCATGCCTAGCAAAAAGGCATTAAAGAAAAGCTCTTGTTGGGAGACAACCCAACACTTTTATCTTATGTTCTTATGTTTTGACATGATTAAGATATTGTAGTAATCATGTTTTGTGTCTTTTATTTCAATAAAGTGCCGAGTAAAGGCTTTGGGATAGTGTGGATACTTGGTTGTTTGATTCTGTGCAAAAACAAAAAGTTTTGCGTCCAGTATATGAATTATTTGATTTTACTTGTGCGTCAAAAAATTCTGAATTTTTTACACACAATTTCTATGCAAATTATGTGTTTTC
Source organism: Hordeum marinum (assembly GCA_022496015.1). Classification (NCBI taxonomy): domain Eukaryota; kingdom Viridiplantae; phylum Streptophyta; class Magnoliopsida; order Poales; family Poaceae; genus Hordeum; species Hordeum marinum. Next base: position 144,483,916 of record CM039672.1, read on the forward strand.
CTAATTTTTCAGACGTTGTAGAGTCAGGGAAGTATGTTGATCATTCAGATCTTTACAGATTGTTCTATTTTTGACACATTCTGTTTTGCATGCATAGTTTGCTTGTTTCAAGTCTTTCGATGGCTTATATTTGGAGATATAAATTGTGGTAATGATGGAATACAGTAGTTATTATTTGATAACAATTATGAATCTTGCCTTTATAGTATCTAAGTGAATGGTCTATCTTTACTACACTAACCCATCTCACGAAGTTCCGTTAGGTTTTGTGCGATTGAAGTTTTCAAGTTTTGAGTGAGGTACCGATATGAGGTGAATAAGGAGCAGCAAGGAAATGTGCTTGGAGATGCCCAAGGCACCCCAAGGTAATATTCAAGGAAAACTCAAGCGTATAAGCTTGGGGATGCCACGGAAGGCACCCCCTCTTTCGTCTCCAACATTATCGGTACATCTTACTTGGAGCTATATTTTTATTCGTCACATGATATGTGTTTTGCTTGGAGCGTCAATATAATTTGTTGTTCTATGTTAGATGTTATTTAGAGTCTTATTTTCAATAAAACCTTCCAAGAATTGCATTAGGATGTTTGCTTTGCATTTTTTGATATGTGTTGTGTAAAAACAAAAACTTTTTCCGTAGTGTATGAATTTTCATATTTTTCTGGAACATGAAAAGTTTCTGAAATTGTTACACAATATTTTCATATAAAATCTTTATCGCGTTGTAAATTGTCAAAATGATTTGAGTTACATAAATACACTGCTTTAATAAATTGCTACGAATTGTTATGTTTGGACATATTGTTGTCATAGTTTCGTTATCTACTTATCCTATACTTTCGTGAGCCTATATTGGTAGATATAAATCATGGAAATGATAAAATTATTGGTAGATATAAAATTATTGTGCAACTTGTCTTGGCAGTACATAAAGTGCTGATTTATTCTTATGTATACTAACCTATGTCACGAGTTTTTTCGAGTTTTGTGTGGATGAAGGTTTTGAGAATAGGTGAAACCATGATATAAGAGGATTGAACGAGATACAAAAGATCAAGATTGGTGATGCCCAAGGCACCCCAAGTAAATATTTCAAGAACTCTCAAGCATCTAAGCTTGGGGATGCTACGCATCCCACCTCTCTTCATCAACAATTATCCGTTAGCCTATGTTGAGCCTAAATTTTATTCATTCACATGATGCGTGCTATTCTTGGAGTGCTATTTTTATTTTTATTTATGTTTAAGAAAACAGTCAGATCTGAAAATATTTATTGATAGAGAGCCCTCACATAGGTACTTGATTGGTTACCTACTCATTGATCTTCACTTATATCTTTTGAGAGTAGTTTGATGTTTACTCTTGTGCTTCACTTATATCCTATGAGTAAATTGTCAACGAATTGAATATCATAAATATGAAAATATCAGTGTGCTTTATGTCTAGTAGTAGTTTCACATTGGATTTAGAAAGTAAAATCTATTGAAGTTTCACAGTCACAATATTGGTCATACAAGCAATTCATGAATAATTAGTATACGGAAGAGAACTTCCACATACAAATATATTATCTTGCACATCTTCTATGATTTTGAATACCCATTAATTATTTGCAAACTGGAGAAATTTTTTGAAGTTGCACAAGGAAGACAACGTAGAGTTATGGTTGTGTATGTTTGCATAGAATTTATATTGTTATGGATCCTCCAACATGTGGTGCTTGTTCATAAGCTTTTGCTAGCCAAAAATTCGTACTAAGTAGAGATACTACTTGTGCATCCAAATCCTTGAGCCAAGCTTCTTCCATGAGAGTCCACCATACCTACCTATATATGGTATTTCATTGCCATTCCAAGTAAATTTGCATGTGCCACCTCTCAAATTTCAAATGAACATATGATTTGTGTGCCTGGACCGCTCATGGAGTGACAGGGGCGGTCAGTATGTTTCATGTTAAGCGGGTTATTATCATGAGGAGTGTTTATTCACTCTGCCTTGCACGAGAGGGGCAGTAATAAGGATTCCCAATCCTGAAATAAAAAAAATACAAATTATTAAACATAACTCCCCTAGGAATGTGGTTGGTATGGACAGTACCTATGGATTCGGCTAGCCATGGGGTGTGATTGTTGGTGTAGGGGGAGTAAACCTTTACTTTTACTGCTTGGCAAGCGCCTCTAATGTGTTTAACATGCAAGATATTGACAAATCTTCGTCATAATATTGATAGGAAGGGTGCACCTCCCAAAATTATATTTATCTGTGTTTTAAACTATGGGCTCTAGCACATATGCAAATCCCTGCTTCCCTCTACGAAGGGACAATCTATTTACTTCCATGTTATTTACTTTTCATGTTGAGTTAACCTCTTATTCCAACCAAATTCTATTAATTGGCAAGCATATTGTGGTGGGGAAATATCTAGGCACATATGTCCAGTCAAATATATTTGACCATGACTTATTATTGTAGACAATTATTTTATGATAGGTATGGTAGGAGGCGAAATGTTAAGCCCCTATCTTTCTATGTGTTTGATGGATGCCATTTGTTCTCAAAATATTCTTTGAGTTCTAGGAATCATAGAAGACTATATGATGATTGAGTATGTGGATCTCTTACTTAGACTTTGTGAAGAATAAGTTGAATTGCAATTCTTTGGTGACTAAGAACATAAGCTGTTACATTTCAAGAGAATTCATTGTTTGAACCATAACATGTGAATTGATTGCTACTTTATCATGATGAATTTTATGGGAAAGAGTTGTTGTTATGATGCTAGGAAAAGTGGTTGAAATTATCATTGATCAAGCTTATGCACTATGCTAGCATTCACACTTCATAAATTATTATTTTTATCATTTACCTACTCGAGGACGAGTAGGAATTAAGCTTGGGGATGCTGATAGGTCTCCAACGTATCGATAATTTATGAATTATTCACATATGTTTACAATACTTTTATATGGTTTTGATGCACTTTATATGATTTAATTAGAACTAACCCGTACTGACGCTATTTTCATCAAAATTATCGTGGTGTTGTTTTTGTGCAGAAAATGAAATTTCTCGGCATCCCCTGAAACTTTTTGATATTTTTTTAGAAGTAAAGAGGCACTAGACACTTTGTGGGAAGGCCAGAAGAGGAACGCTAGGAAGAACCCACGAGGCCGTGCCAGGCCCCCAAACCGTGGTCTGGTGTATCGTGCTGACCTCGGGGCCCATCTCCGCGTGAAACCAATGCCAAAAATTCCTATGAATATAGAAACCATCATCAATAACCCTAGACTCCTCGTTATGCTGCCGCAAGGCCTCTGTATCAGTGAAAAACCAATCTGGAAAGAAAACAGTACCCTGCGGGAGAGGGTATATCATCTCCGGTGGCCATCTTCATCATCCCGACGGAGTCCATGATGAGGACGGAGTAATCCACCCTTGGGGCTGACAATTTGTACCAATAGCAATGTTTTCAATCTCCCTCTCTCCCGTGTTCTTGAGATGTCATGATCTTGATGTATCACGGGCTTTGTTAATATAGTTGCATCATATGGTGTGTTTCCCTCTCTATCTTGTTGTGATGAATTGAGTTTTTCATTATGTTGGACTGAATATTAGATGTAAGAACACTTGATATATGTCTTGCATGTGGATACCCGTAGTGACATTGGGGTATTCAAGTGATTCACTTGATCTATGTCTTGGTACTCAACTTGCGGAGTCCCGAGGTGACATTACGGTAATCTATAAATAGGGGTTGATACATGTTCTTGTCCTAGCTTCTCCGGTAGAATTCTTGGGGCACTCTTTGATATTCTTTGTGTTGGACTAAATATTATGAATCTGAAATTGTTTGATGTGTATCATATAATTAACTCTGGATACTTTCGGTGACATTGGAGTATCTAGGTGTCATTACAGTTAGTTCATGTGTATCATATGGTGTTATTGTAGTACAAACTCTTAGATAGATCGATCGGAAAGGATAACTCATTTGGTTTAGTATGAACTCTTGGATAGATCAATCGAAAAGATGCCTTTAAGGTGGTTTCATACCCTAGAAACAATTTATTCTTATGCTCTCTGCTAGATAAGAACTTTGGAGTGATTATTCGTTGCCCGTTGAGGGATGGTTATGTGATCCAATTATATGAGCATTGTTGCGAGTTTGCATAAGCGAAATTATGGACCCTAGGCCTTGTTTTCAAGCATTGCAATACCGTTTGTGCTCACTTTTGTTGCTTGCGACCTTGATATTTTTATATTTTCATAATACAAAAATCAATACCTACTTCCATTATTGCACTTGCATCACCATCTCTTCGCCAAAGTAGTGCAGCTATACAATTTGCTATTTTATTGGGTGTGTTGGGGACACAAGAGATGTCTTGTATTTGATGGCAAGGTTGTTTGAGAGAGGCCAGCTTCATCCTTCACCTCCCACAGATTGATAAACCTTAGTTTGTCCACTTTAGGGAAAATTGCTACTGTCCTACAAAACTTGGAGCTTGGAGGCCTAACGTAGCCTTAGGGGATCGTCTTTATATAGAGGTCGAGACCATGAGTCTTACAAGAGTCTGCGTCATATTATGACCTTGTGGCTTAACACGTCTCTAACTTGTATTATCTCTCAAGCAAGGAAATTATTTGGCATCTTTCACCTTTTGGGCTCCAAGACATCGTGTTCCTATGTTGGGACACCATACAACTTACTGATAAATCATCTGATCTTCTCTGTCATCACAACACGGCCCATCTTGAGCATAATCACTAACTGCCAATATGTTGACATGGCCCATCAGGCGGGTCACACCATGGATTTATATCCCCGACATTAGGACCCATGTTGATTTGAATTCGTTCATGTCAATCTTCCTCGACTTCATCAGACGGCTTATTGTCTGCTTATATTTATGTCTTACCAGTGTCTTCTAATGCCGGCTTATGATATCTACGGACTTGAATGTTTTCCAACGTCCACCAACCAATGACGTCACACGTTAGAGACTCAGAGGTTAGAGGTGACATCTTGACGAATCTGACTGTATCCAGATTTCCTAAAAATTGTGGCGTCATCTCTTCTGGAATTTATTGTGTCACCTTTTTGCGCCTGCCGTTTCTCCTTCTAGTTTTTCCTTATTAAATACTTACCACAAGGTTCCTTTTTCACTTTCACCTCGCCCCTCTTTCTTCTTCTTCCTCGTGCTCGAGTGCTCCAGTGAACCGTTGTTCGCTCATCGCCAGAGATCATTTTTGCGAACGCCACGATGCCAGCCATCCCTCGAGTTCAAACTGCTCGTTTGATCACTCGTCTTCTCCGCCTCCGATTCCTTCTGGGAGGTAACCTCCTTTCCTCTTTAGATCCACATTAGTTCGTCAGAGTTCTTCGCGTATCGATTAGTTCTTCTCAAGCTTGCTACCATTGTTTTCTCAACATCTCCACCTCCGTGATTTGCTTTGTAGAAATAGAGCAGTTTGAATTAGAGATCCATTTCCTTTATAATATCCCCAATTCTCCCCTTAGAATCCACACATTAGGTCATTGTTGCTTCCCAAGGTATGCACTAGGGTTAGAGAATATCTTTTGTTTTCCAAACCTCTTGTAGATCCATAATTATAGTTGGTCCCATAGAAGCATGTTTCCTTCCGTACTTAGTGAAAACTAAATGCTTTATGCTTCAGAATGAAGTGGCCATATGTTTTGTTAGCTTATAGTTTTAACCCGCCATGCTTCAATTTTGCCAAATCAACCATGCTATTCTTTTAGAGCGAGTCATAGCCACATACATGTTTTCAGAGCATCTTGCTCTGAGTATTATTTAAGACGCCCATTTTAATTCCATTCAGGTAGCTCGCCATGTCAAAAACAACCTCTTGCAACTGGGTGCCTTCCCAAGTCGGTGAAGCAATCCTTCAAGATTACCAGAAACAAGGATATTTACCACCTAAGCAAATAATTGGTTGGCGGCCCCCCTTTGGAGAAGAGATCCCTAATTCGGCAGACGGGGAGGTGGTGATTTTCTTGGACCATCTACTCAGAGGTTTTTCACCCCCGGGTCAAAATTCTTTCGGGACGCCTTGCATTTCTTCAATCTTCATCCTCACGGCTTGGCTCCCAATTCCGTTTTAAACTTCTGCCAGTTCCTAGTACTCTGCGAGGTGTATCTCCATATAGAACCCTTTGTCTCCATTTTTAGGGAGTTTTTCCCCTTAAACCGCCAAACTGAACGCACTGATGGCCCTAGTAATAAACTCAGTAGGATCTCAATATATAGGAGGAGAGATGTTCTGTTTCTGCTGCCACCTTGCCGAGTCACCCAAAGGGTTGGAATAAGAATTGGTTCTACTGTCAAGACATGACCCCAGCTGATGAAACCCCTTGTCAGGTTACAAGATGGACTATCTTCTCATGAACTTTGAACTGCCTGGCTGGGCTTCTCTAGAAGAGCGTGTGCAACACGCCCATATATACCCAAAGTTGAAGGCCTTTGTCACAGCCCGGGACCGATGCTCCAGAAGATTCCCCTTTTATTCTCTTCATGTGATTCGTCTGTGTGTCGCATTCATCATAGCATCATTCGCATCATCTGCATAGCATCGTCACTTGTTTTTGAAAACTTGCATCCGTTTGTCATCGTCGATTCTCTCCGTTCTTGTCGTTGCTCATTTCGAGACTAACCACACACACCCGCTCCCGTGGCATCGTTTAAAAACGTTTTTGAAGCGCGCACAAAATATTCTAGGATTGGGTCGAAACCTGTCATGTGGTCTTATTATAGTGTAGGGAGACCGCCTGCCAAATTTTGTTGCATTTCGAGTTCGTTTGATACCCGAACGATCAACCGTACCAGTGCGGTCATTGGTTATTCGTCGGATGTTTTCAATGTTTTAAACCCATGTCACGGGCCACTATTCTTTCTCTCATCCCCACCTAGCCCATCGACACAGCCCAACACCAACCCACCTAGCCTACCCTATGACTGGAGCCGTCCGATTACGATCGGAGGGCTTGAGTCAGTGCAAAAATCACCTGACCCTAGCTCCATTTGCTATAAATAGACCCTAGCCTCGCACCCTAACCCTCTTCCTCGATTTCCGTGCCGCCGCCAGACCACCCCTGTCCCCCTCCTACCACCAGGCGCCAGATCGACCCCTGGGAAGCCCATCTGGTCCTGGAACACCTCCGCCGTCCAGGGGGGTGGAGCTCCCCCACACCCGCAGTCGTGCGAGAGGATCTCGAGCCCCTTCGCGACGACTGTGCCGACTCTCGCGAGATCCGCTGGCCAGATCCCCCACACCCGCAGCCGCGCGAGAGGAGCTCGAGCCCCTTCGCGACGACCGTGCCGACTCTCGCGAGATCCGCTGCCGTCTGGCCAGGTCGACCCAGCCGCCGTGCCCCGCGCCGCCCAAATCTCTCCCTCTCCTTCCCCGGTTCTCTCTCCCTCCCTCTAATCTTTCTCCCTCGCGCGCCTCTCGCAGGAACCCGCCATGGATGATGGTCGCCCGTCCGTGCCGCCCCAAGGCCCCATGGCGCTGGGAACCGCTTCACCACGACCGGATCTGTCGCTTCCCATCGTCCCTCGCCCGTTCGTGCGTCGTCGGAGTGCGCCATCCACCGGAGTTGAAGCGCCGCCGCTGCTCTGTTCAAGGGAGGACGAAGCCTCGAGCATTGACGGAGCGCGAGGCGCTAGCGATCGTCCCGCTTGTGGGCTGCCCCTCCGCTTGGGGCCCAACTCCCTCTGTCTCGGCCCAGCATCCCTAGGCCCACAGCCTCCTGTTGAGCGCCAGAGCCACTCCGCCGATTGGGCCGAAAGCCCATGGTGAGCACTGCCTATCCCCCGCCTCGTGCACTGGTTAGTTATCCTGCGCCTATGCATTATTTTGGCCCATAGCCAGATTCGGCCGATTGTAGTTTTTTCCTCGTTCTGCGATTTATCCAATTATTCGATGATTTTAGAATTATAGAAAACCCGTGGTTTTAAATTGCTAATATCTAATTAACCGGGTATCATATGTAAAAACTTTATATACGAAACTTGACTAGAATTTTATGTAGTTTCACAATATCCAACTTTCACATGTCATAACAATGTTTAACCTTGTTGTTTGCATTGATTTGCGTAAATGCCATGTTAAATGATTTATTTCATAACTAATTAATTGTAGCTCCATTGAAAATGTTTTATATATGTAACATGCCTAGAAAAATGTGTAGAATCACATGGTGACATTTATTTTGCTGTTTAACAACTCTAAAATAGTGTTAGGACAGATCTGGAATGGAATCTTAAATTGCATATGAGGTCGTTCCGGAACTGTTATTCGTTGCTTCCGGCCTCAATTAAAATGCCTAGATGATATAGTTGTTCATGCTTCACCTCTTGTATGGTAAACAACATTAACCACTGTTCTCATAATATGGAGAGTTATTATTTTGTTACATGTATCTTGTTCCTCTCCATTTAAAATTGCTTAATTCCATCTTCGCCTTATGCCATGACCACCCATGTTAAACAACATTTAATATTGATGATTACCTAACGAGAGTGAACTAAATAATTCGAACATGGAGTTTCATCAATATGCAACTCATTGCATATTGAACTTTACTTAATATGTAGTAGTTGTTTGTTGTTCTTGTGATGCCATGCCATGTGTTGCATATTAAACCGGACATGCATCATATTTTTCTGCACATCATGTCATGCATATGTTGTGGTGTACCGTGTGTTGATTGTTATTTCCAGATTGCTTCTTCTCGATAGAGTTCTGAAAGTGTTCGAAGTGTGAGGATTCGTTTGTCTACTTCATGGATTCGTTCTTCTTCCAAGCAGGATCTCAGGCAAGATGACACATTTTCCTGGATACCACTACTATCATTGCCATGCTAGATGTCTCGTTTTTTTATTGTTATGTCTCGCTACCTACCACTTGTTTGTCAAGCCTCCCCACATTGCCATGATAAGCCTTTAACCCCTCCACATCCCAGCAAACCTTTGTTTGGCTATGTTACTACTTGCTCAGTCCCTCTTATAGCATTTCTAGCTACAGGTGCAATTGCTTCCATGTGTCAACACAGACATTCTTTTGTTATCACAATATTATTGCTATTTAATTTAATTCACTTATACATTTGGTAAAGGGTGGAAGGCTTGGCCTTTTGCTTGGTGTTTTGTTCCACTCTTGTCGCCCTAGTTACTTGTGAACGTGTGTTATGTTCCGTAATTGAGCGCTCCTAACATGCTCGGGGTTGTTATGGGGACCACCTTGATTTTCATTTTAGGATAAAGCTTGTTTGGCAAGGCCCAACATTGGTACTACATTTTCCTAATAATTAATAAACTTGCATAGGGAATTTCCGGACCCCGTGGACTAATCAACAACCCGGGCCAGTGCTCCTCATCAGTGTTGGACCAGCCAGAGCAGCTTATTAATGCTACTCGTGTTGGAAATATGCCCTAGAGGCAAGAATTAATTAGTTATTATCATATTTCCTTGTTCATGATAATCGTTTATTATACATGCTATAATTGTATTGATCGGAGACTTAGATGCATGTGTGGATACATAGACAAAACCATGTCCCTAGTATGCCTCTAATAGACTAGCTCGTTGATCAAAGATGGTTAAGGTTTCCTAGCCATTGACATGAGATGTCATTTGATAATGGTATCACATCATTAGGAGAATGATGGGATGGACAAGACCCAAACTACAAACATAGCATATGATCAGGTCAGCTAAATGCTAATGTTTTCTACATGTCAAGTATGTGTTCCTATGACCATGAGATCATGCAAATTACTGACACCGGAGGAGTGCCTTGTGTGTATCAAACATGGCAACGTAACTGGGTGACTATAAAGGTACTCTACAGGTATCTCCGAGGGTGTCTGTTAGGTTGGCATGGATCAAGACTGGGATTTGTTACTCCATGTGATGGAGAGATATCCAAGGGCCCACTCGGTAATACAACATCACAACAAGCCTTGCAAGCAATGTGACTAAGTGTTAGTCATGGGACCTTGTATTTTGGAACGAGTAAAGAGACTTTTCGTTAACGAGGTTTTACTAGGTATGGAGATACCGACAATTGAATCTCAGGCAAGTAACATCCCAAAGAACAAAGGGAACATCATACGGGATTAACTGAATCCTTGACATAGAGGTTCGACCGATAAAGATCTTCGTAGAATATGTAGGAAACAATATGGGCATCCAGGTCCCTCTATTGGCTATTGACCATAGAGGTGCCTCAGTCATGTCTACATAGTTCTTGAACCCGCAGGGTCTGCAAACTTAAGGTTCGGTGACGTTTCGATAGTATATAGAGTTATGTATGGTGGTGACCGAAGGTTGTTCGGAGTCTCGGATGAGATCCCGGACATCACATGGAGCTCCGTAATGGTCCGTAGGTAAAGATTGATATATAGGAAGTCCCATTTTGGTCGCTGGAAAAGTTTCGGGCTAATCAGTAATGTATCGGGAGTGCCGTAGTGTACCGGGAGACCACCGGGAGGGGTATTTCGACCCAAGAGGCTTCATGGGCTGTGGGAGAGTAAATACCAGCCTTTTGTGGGCTGGTGGAAGTCCCACACAAGGCCCATGCGGCTGGGAGAAAAAGCCCAAAGGGAAAAAGGTGGAAAAAGGCCAAAAAAGTAGGAATCCTAGTCCTACTAGGATTGGAGGAGGAGGAGTCCTCTCCTCCCCACTTTGGCCAACCCAAGGGCTGGCTTTTTGGCAGCCAAGCCTCCTCCTCCTCTCCTCCTATATATACTAGAGGATTTTAGGGTTTTGGCACAGAATTTTCAGCCACGTGCGACCCGTTCCTCTAGTGCATAGTTTCTCCTCTAGATCGGTTTTCTCCAGTGCTTAGGCGAAGCCCTGCCGGAATACCTCCACCACCATCGCCGCAGCGCCGTCACGCTCCCTCTTGCTGGATTAAGGAGGCAGAGGTCGTCATCAAGTTGTACGTGTGCTGAACGCAGAGGTGTCATCCGTTCGGCGCTAGATCGGAAAGACCGTGATCAAGATTGCAAGACGGATCGTGACGAGATCGCGGGACGGATCGTGATGAGATCACGGCACGGATCGTGATGAGTTCGCGGGACGGATCATGATGAGATCGCGGGACGGATCGTGATGCGTTCACAGGACGGATCTTGATTGGGTCGCAGGACGGATCGTGATGAGATCACGGGACGCTCGGCGATTTGGATCGCGAAGACGTTCGACTACACCAACCATGTTTCTTAACGCTTCCCTCTTAGCGGTCTACAAGGGTATGTAGATCTACTCTCCCTCTTGTAGATGCTCATCACCATGGATAGATCTTGGGTGTGCGAAGGAAATGTTTTGTTTCCCATGCAATGTTCCCCAACAGTGGCATCATGAGCTAGGTCTATGTGTATATGAGATCTCGAGTAGAACACAAAGAGTTTGTGGGCATTGATGCTTAGATTGCTTCCTCCCTTGGTCGGATTTTGGTTCAGCGGTATTGTGAGATGAAGCGGCCCGGACCAACATTACTCGTACGCTTACGAGAGACCGGTTCCCTCGACCGCAACTTATTGCATAGATGGCTTGCGGGTGCCAGTTTCTCTCACTTTATTTGGATCGGATTAAACAAAGGCGGTCCTTGAAAAGGTTGAAAACCAACTAGTGTATCACTGTTGTGGTTTTTGTGTAGATGAGAATTGTTCTTGCTAGATACCCGTAGCAGCCACGTAAAACATGCAACAACAATTAGAGGACATCTAACTTGTTTTTCCAGGGTATGTTGTGATATGATATGGCCAATTACATGATGTGATATATGTGATGTATGAGATGATCATGTGATGTATAGATTATCACTACTTGCATGTCGATGAGTACGGTAACCGGCAGGAGCCATAGGGTTGTCTTTAATTATTGTATGATCTGCGTGTCAATCATTAAGCGGTATGTAATGCTTTACTTCATCGCTAAACGGTAGCAATAGTAGTAGAAGCATGTTGGGCGCGACAACCCCGATGGCGACACGTTGATGGAGATCAAGATGATGGAGATCATGGTGTCATGCCGGTGCTTACATGATGGAGATCAAAAGCACAAGTTCATGGCCATATCATGTCACTTATGATTTGCATGTGATGTTAATCCTTTTATGCACCTTGTTTTGCTTAGGACGACGGTAGCATTATAAGGTGATCCCTCACTTAATTTCAAGATAAATTGTGTTCTCCCCGAGTGTGCACCGTTGCGAAAGTTCTTCGTGTCGAGACACCACGTGATGATCGGGTGTGATAGACTCTACATTCACATACAACGGGTGCAAGCCAGTTTTGCACATGCGGAACACTCGAGTTAAACTTAACGAGCCTAGCATGTACAGACATGGCCTCGGAACACAAGAGACCGAAAGGTCGAACATGAGTCATATAGTAGATATGATCAACATGATGATGTTCACCATTGAAACCATCTCAACTCACGTGATGGTCGGACTTGAGTTGATGAATTTGGATCATGTATCACTCGAATGACTCGAGGGATGTCAATTTGAGTGGGAGTTCTTAAGTAATATGATTAATTGAACTCATTATCATGAACATAGTCAATAGTGTCTGTGCAAATTATGTTGTAGATTACTTGCTCGCGCTGTAGCTCCCTTGAATTTTTATATGTTCCTAGAGAAATAGAGTTGAAAGATGTTGGTAGCAATATTGCGGACTGGGTCCATGATCTGAGATTGTCCTCATTGCTGCATAGAGGCTTATGTCCTTAATGCACCGCTCGGTGCGCCAATCCCTCTAGCGTCGTTTGTAGATGTTGTGAACATCTGACAGGCACGTTCTGCTGACTACTTGATAGTTTAGTGTATCATGCATTACGGCTTACAATTGAGGCTCCGAAACGTTTTGAACATCACAGAACATATGAGATGTTCTAAGAGCTGAAATTAGGATCTCAGGCTCGTGCACATGTTGCGAGATATGAGATCTCCAACAAGATTCTTTGCATGCAAGATGAAGGAGGATAGCTCAATCGTTGATCATGTGCTCAGATTGTCTAGGTGCTACAATTGCTTGAATCGAGTGGGAGTTGATATTCCAGATAAGATAGTGATTGATATAGTTCTCCAAGTCACTATCACTAAGCTACTAGAACTTGGTGATGAACTATAAAACGACAGGGATAGAAATAATGATCCCTGAGCTGTTCGCGATGTTTGACACCGCGAAGGTAGAAATCAAGAAGGAGCATCAAGTGTTGATGGTTAGTAAAACCACTAGTTTCGAGAAGAGCAAGGAGGGAAACTTCATGGATGGGAAGTTAGTTGCTGCTCGAGTGCAGCAACCCAAAGTTGAACTCAAACCCGAGACTAAGTGCTTCGATTATGAGGAGAGCGGTTGCTGAAGCGGAACAACCCTAGATAATTGGTAGATAAGAAGGCTGGCAACGTCAACAGAAGTATATTTGATATACGTGTTATTGATGTGTACTTTGCTAGTACTCCTAGTAGCACCTGGGTATTGGATGCTGGTTCGGTTGATAAATGTTAGTAACTCGAAATAAAAGCTACAGAATAAACGGAGAACTAGCTAAGTGTGAGGTGACGATGTGTGTTGGAAGTGTTTCCAAGGTTGATGTGATCGACATCGCATGCTCTCTCTACCTTCGAGATTAATAACAAACCTAAATAAGTGTTATTTGGTGTTTTGCGTTGAGCATGACGTGATTAGATCGTGTTTATTGCAACACGGTTATTCATTATGTTAGAGAATAATGGTTATTCTGTTTACATGAATAATACCTTCAATGGTGATGCACCCAGTGAGAATGGTTTGTTGAATCTTGATCGTAGTAATACACATGTTCATAACATTGATGCCAAAATATGCAAAGTTAATAATGATAGTACCACATACTTGTGGCACTGCCGCTAAATGTCATATTGGTATAAAACGCATGAAGAAACTCCATATTGATGGATCTTTGGACTCTTTCGATTTTGAATCGGTTGAGACATGCAAACCATGCCTCTTGGTCAAAGATGACTGAGGACCCCGCTTTTTGGTTTGACGGAGCGGGCAAGTGATTTATTGGAAATGATACATGTTGATGTATGCAATCCAATGAGTCTTGTAGCATGCGGTGGATATCGTTATTTTCTTACCTTCACTGATGATCTGGGTAGATATAGTGTATGTTTACTTAATGAAACACAAGTCTGGATCGTTTGAAAAGTTCAAGCAAATTCAGAGTGAAGTTTAAGATCATTGTGACAAGAAGATAAAAATATCTGCGATATGATCGTGGAGGTGAATATCTGAGTTACGAGTTTGGCATACAACTTTAGACAATGTGAAAGTTGTTTCACAACACACGCCACCTGGAACACCATAGTGTGATGGTATGTCCGAACGTCATAGTCGTGCTCTATTGGATATGGTGCATGTTATGATGTCTCTTATCGTTTTGCTACTATAATTTTGGGGTTGTGCATTAGAGACAACTACATTCACTTTAAATAGGGCACCATCTATGTCCGTTGAGATGACACCGTGTGAATTATTGTTTGATAGAAACTTAAGTTGTCATTTCTTGATGTTTGGGGCTGCGACGCTTGTGTGGAAAATGTTTTCACCTAATGAGCTCGAACCCAAAGCAAACAAATGCATCTTCATAGAATACCCTAAGAACAGTTAGGTGAACCTTCTATCTCAGATCCAAGCACAAAGTGTGTGTTGCTAAAATGGGTCCTTTCCCGAGAAAAATTTTCTCTCCAAAGAATTGAGTGGGAGGAAGATAGAACTTGATGAGGTTGTTGAACCTTTGTTTCAACCAGAGAGTAGCGCAGCGTAGAAAGATGCTTCTGTGGAACCTACGTCAGTTGAAGAGGAATTAAATGATGATGATCATGAAGCTTCGGATCAAGTTACTATCGAACCTCGTAGGTCAACAAGGATGTATACTGCTCCTGAGCGGTATGACAACCCTATCTTCGAGGTCATGTTGTTGGACAACAATGAACCTACGAGATGTGGAGAAGCGATGATGGGCCCGGATTCCGACAAATGGTTAGAGGCCATGAAATCCTAGAAAGGATCCATATATGAAAACCAAGTATAGACTTTGGTAGACTTGCTCGTTGGACGGTAGGTCGTTGAGTACAAATGGATCATTAAAATGAAGACAGACGCTAATGGTGAATGTCACCATTTATAAAGCTCGACTTGTCGCAAAGAAGTTTCTGGCAAGTTCAAGGAGTTGACTGCGATGAGACTTTCTCGTAGCGATGCTAATGTCTGTTAGAATTATGTTAGCAGTTGCTGCATTTTTCAATTATGAAATCTGGCAGATGGATGCCAAAACATCATTTCCTTTCTTGAGTAAAGGTTGTATGTGATACAACGAGAAGGTTTTGTCAGTCCTAAGGATGCTAAAAGGTGTGCAAGCTTCAGTGATCCTTCTATGAACTGAAGCAAGCATCTCAGAGTTGTAATATACACTTTGATGAGGTGATTAAAGTTTTTGAGTCTATACAAAGTTTATGAGAAACTTGTATTTACAATAAAGTGAGTGGGAGCACTCTAGAGTTTCTGATAAGCATATGTGGTTGACATATTGTTGATCAGAAATGATATAGAATTTCTAGAAAGCATAAAGGGTTGTTTGAAAAGAGTTTTTTAGAGGAAGACATGGATAAATCTACCTAATTGTTGATCATCAAGATCTATAGAGATAGATCAAGATACTTGATGAGACTTTCAATGAGTACATACCTTGACAAGATTTTGAAAGAGTTCAAAATGGATCAGTCGCAGAAAGAGTTTCTCGCCTAATTTGTAAGGAATAAAGTTGAGTAAGACTCAATGCCCAGTGACTGCCGAAGATAGAGAAAAGATGAGTGTCATCCCCTATGCTTCAGCCATAGGCTCTATCATGTATGCAATGCTATGCACAAGACCCGATGTCAGCCTTGCCATAAGTATGGCCGGAACGTTTCAAAGTGATCCTCGAATGGAGCACTGGACAGCGGTCAAGATTATCCTTAGTAACTAAAAGACTAAGGAGATGTTTCTCGATTATGGAGGTGATAAAGAGTTCGTCGTAAAGAGTCACGTCGATGCAAGCTTTAACACCAATCCGGATGACTCGTAGTAGCAATCTGGATACGTATAGTGGAGCAGCCATTTGGAATAGTACCAAGTGGAGTGTGGTAGCAGTGTTTACAGTTTGACATAGAAATTTGCAAAGTACACACGGATCTGAATGTCGCAGACCTGTTGACTATA
Organism: Hordeum marinum; assembly: GCA_022496015.1. NCBI lineage: Eukaryota > Viridiplantae > Streptophyta > Magnoliopsida > Poales > Poaceae > Hordeum > Hordeum marinum. Next base: position 144,500,196 of record CM039672.1, read on the forward strand.
AGACCTCTCTCACATGCAAAGCATGATCGAGCCCCAGAACTCATTGGGTGTTAGATTCATAACAATCAAAATCACATGGTGATGTGAAATTGATTATTGACTCTAGTGCAAGTGGGACACTATTGGAAGTATGCCCTAGAGGCAATAATAAATTAGTTATTATCATATTTCCTTGTTCATGATAATCGTTTATTATCCATGCTATAATTGTATTGATCGGAGACTTAGATGCATGTGTGGATACATAGACAAAACCATGTCCCTAGTATGCCTCTAATAGACTAGCTCGTTGATCAAAGATGGTTAAGGTTTCCTAGCCATTGACATGAGATGTCATTTGATAATGGGATCACATCATTAGCAGAATGATGGGATGGACAAGACCCAAACTACAAACATAGCATATGATCGTGTCAGTTTAATGCTACTGTTTTCTACATGTCAAGTATGTGTTCCTATGACCATGAGATCATGCAAATCACTGACACCGGAGGAGTGCCTTGTGTGTATCAAATATCGCAACATAACTGGGTGACTATAAAGGTACTCTACAGGTATCTCCGAGGGTGTCTGTTAGGTTGGCATGGATCAAGACTGGGATTTGTTACTCCATGTGACGGAGAGGTATCTTAGGGCCCACTCGGTAATATAACATCACAACAAGTCTTGCAAGCAATGTGAATAAGTGTTAGTCATGGGATCTTGTATTACGGAACGAGTAAAGAGACTTGACGGTAACGAGGTTGAACTAGGTATGGAGATACGGACGATCGAATCTCGGGCAAGTAACATACCGAAGAACAAAGGGAACACCAGAGGGGATTAACTGAATCCTTGACATAGAGGTTCGACTGATAAAGATCTTCGTAGAATATGTAGGAACCCATATGGGCATCCAGGTCCCTCTATTGGCTATTGATCATAGAGGTGTCTTGGTCATGTCTACCTAGTTCTCGAACCCGCAGGGTCTGCACACTTAAGGTTCGGTGACGTTTCGATAGTATAGAGTTATGTATGGTGGTGACCCAAGGTTGTTCTGAGTCCCAGATGAGTTCCCGGACATCACAAGGAGCTCCGGAATGGTCCGGAGGTAAACATTGATATATAGGAAGTCCCATTTTGGTCGCCGAAAAAGTTTTGGGCTAATCGGTGATGTACCGGGAGTGCCGGTAGTGTACCGGGAGACCACCGGGAGGGGTATTTTGACCCAAGAGGCTTCATGGGCTGTGGGAGAGTAAATACTGGCATTTTGTGGGCTGGTGGAAGTCCCACACAAGGCCCATGCGGCTGGGAGAAAAAGCCCAAAGGGAAAAAGGTGGAAAAAGGCCAAAAAAAGGAGGAATCCTAGTCCTACTAGGATTGGAGGAGGAGTCCTCCTCTCCTCCCCACTTTGGCCGACCCAAGGGCTGGCTTTTTGGGAGCCAAGCCTCCTCCTCCTATCCTCCTATATATAATAGAGGATTTTAGGGTTTTGGCCCAGAATTTTCAGCCATGTGCTACCCGTTACTCTAGTGCATAGTTTCTCCTCTAGATCGCTTTTCTGCAGTGCTTAGGCGAAGCCTTGCTGGAATAACTCCACCACCATCATCACAGCGCTGTCATGCTGCTGGAGAACTCTTCTCCTCTCCGCTCTCTCTTTCTGGATCAAGAAGGCGGAGATCGTCATCAAGCTATACGTGTGCTGAACGCGGAGGTGCCGTCTATTCGGCGCTAGATCGTAAGGTCCGTGCTCAAGATTGCGAGACGGATCGTGACGAGATCGCAGGACGGATCGTGATGAGATCGCGGGATGGATCGTGATGAGTTCGCAGGACGGATCGTGATGAGATCGTGGGACGGATCATGATGAGTTTGCGGGATGGATCGTGATTGGATCGCGGGACTGATCGTGATGAGATCACGGGACGCTCGACAATTTGTATTGCGAAGACGTTCGACTACACCAACCGAGTTTCTTAACACTTCCCTCTTAGCGGTCTACAAGGGTATGTACATCTACTCTCCCTCTCGTAGATGCTCATCACCATGGATAGATCTTGCATGTGCGTAGGAAATTTTTTGTTTCCCATGCAATGTTCCCCAACAACTCAGGCAACTCAATGATTGGCGTGGTAACCATCGCTCATCCATCGAGTCCTGAGAACGAGATACGCGGCTCCTATCAGGATCGTCCACACGTAGGGCGGCCTTGCTAGATTTGTTTTACCTTTCTCGAATCTCTTGCGTGAGGAATTCTGTTTTACTTTGGGCTATCTCGAGGTGTCAGATTTCCTTTGGAATTGCCTAGGATGATCACGAGATCCGTGGTCGAGGTTATTCCCATGATGTGTGATTAATTTGTGATGGACAAGTTGGAGCACCCCTGCAGGGCTAAATCTTTCGAAAGCCGTGCCTGTAGTTATGTGGCAAACTTGGATATTTTGTATAACACCCGGTCATAAAAAACTTGAAGTAAACTCTAATAAAATACACAAACTATGTGTGTAACCATGACTGTCTCTGCTCGTGAGTTATTTTCCGAGAGAGAACATGGTGGGGTTATGTTTCTTGTGAGTAGGTGTTCAGGATCACTTAGTGATCATTACTAGTTCATGCCCGTTATGCGTAGACCACCATACTTTACTTTATGTATTCATAACTTAGCCACCCAAATAAATGTTTAGTCGCTTCCTGCAGCCTCACCACTTGACCATACCTCACCCATTAAGCTTCAATAGTCTTGATACCCTAAGAAATGAGATTGCTGTCGGGACCCCGGTCCTAAGTCATAGGAATTCAGCCTGTAATACATCACATCACTTTGCGGCCTCACGCATGGTAACCCCATGGTTGTAGTCTTACCTTAGCCGGGACCGTTTGTGTCTTTTGGCTCACGTATGTGAATATGTCGCTAGCATTCACACTACAGAGAACCCAGGCCGACATGACTAGTCATAGAACCCAAGTGGCACATCCGTATGGGAACAGGCATGCATAACCCAGCAATGCAAGTGTCGGTCTCAAACGTGTGTAGACGAGTCATAGCAAGCTACAAGCACTCCGTTACGTTGTGGGACATAAATGTCATCACTGCACGTAGACGAGTCGTAGAAGGCTATAGGGACTCCATTACACTGCGAGACATTTCCACGAAGGGACAGATACAACAACAAAGAAGGATACATGCCAGTCAATCAATGTGTTCGGTGCAGTAGCAAGCTACCAAGGCTCGGTGGAAGCACAAAGAGGCAGTTCCCCGTAAAGAGTACTACTAAAGGCACATGGCTAGGTGTCGGATCCCGTACATACCGTTGCACGTCACACATACGCACGACATGCCCGGTATGCATAGTTACAACTATGGCATCACAACATAACCATACAACAACACAACTTTTATTTAAGAGTCTCAGAGGAGCCTTGCATAATATGTTCTTACAGGTAGCAGTCACATGACCCGACACCCAAGTCATACAAGCAAGTACATACAAACCAAGCGAGGCATAAAGTTGTCTGGGTACAGAGAGAAGAAAGGGTAAAAAGGCACATGGCCTGACTATCTACAGCCCACCATAGGGCATAAGGTCGTAACTGGGACACCATCTATTTGGCATCGTCAACATCTAGGTAGAACCCAGCTGATGGGTCCTGAGTCTCATCTGCAACATTTGTCAAGAAAACGTAAGTACAAATGTACTCAACAAGTCTTTTAAACAAACCTAGTCTAATCATGCTCATGTATCAACAAGGGGGGTCGTGGAGTTTATGCAGCAATGCCAGCTTTGACTCTTGGCTAGCCTATACTACACATATTAATTCTTTGTTCAAATATTAGATATCGCACATGAGTCCACTAACTCCACATCGATACACAACCAGGGATTCACTTCCATCATCTAAGAGAGTGCCATCCATGGTACTCACACTTGTCTTGAGATTTCTATGAGTATCCATCAAGTTATCTATGAACAGCATAAGTTCTTCCACTAGTCCATATCCTAGGACACGCCTATTCGAACAGATTCATACAAGGACGCAGGGGTGTACTCCTTCACACAAGCTCTTGCCACTTATCATTGTGTGCTCATAAACCATGCACCTCGGCAACCTTCAAGCGGAAGCCCAGCGAGGGAGTCGGCCATGACCGTCAATCACACAGGACCTCTAGTCCAGGCTATCGCCTATTTGAGACTGAACCCGCACGGAAGTCCGACCGAAATTTCCGCTATGGATCCAAACGATGTGCGCAGGGTTCTCATGCCCACCATTCGGGTGACCATTGGTACACCATGTCGTAGCCCACACCTAGGGTCAGCCCTACACAGGGCCTCCAGCATACTATAAATATCAGAAACTACTTGCAACTCCTGGACCAAGGACTAAGTCGAGAGGGTCAATTAAGTATCCGAACGTGTGGTAGTAGCTAGTCTTTGATCACAAACATGGAACTCAGTTCCTAAGAACGGTCCCAATGAGACAACCCTCTATGTACTCCTACATAGCCTCTCATCTCTACCTTTACCAAATTGGGTTCATCATTAAGCTTATCACATCAGAACAATACTGTTTCACTCCAGTTCATCACCCAGATGAATCAGACCTGACACAACTGTAAGCATGGCAAGCATAGCAAGCAAAATAGATAAAGCACATCATGGCTCAAGCATCTACCACGTATGTTAGGTAGCCAGGTTTAGCTATTTACTGTGACAATGAGAGGTCATGCAAAGGAATGGGTTCATCTACCGCATATGACATGCAATTGAACGTTTGTCCTAATGCAATAAACAAGAGCAGGAGGGAGAGAATGGGATGTTATCGGAATGATCAATGGGGTTGCTTGCCTTGCTGGGAAGCAGCGAGGTATTCTCCTTTGTTAGAATACTCAGGGGTATCCTTGGACGCAGGGCCTACCGCAATGCAGATAGGTAACAATCAATACATGGCAAGCGCAACAATATGATGCATGATCATGACATGGCAACATGAATGGATGAGCTAATGCAACTATTATTCAAGTTGGATGGAGTGGATTTGAGTATAGGTTCAAAGTCGTTCTCGATTTCATAACAATTATGTTGACCTATTACTAAATGTCAATGTTCATCTACATAGGTTGCTCTAACATGCATTATGGCAGCACCATTGGATTCATTGGATTTTTCTAATAAATTTTCATATATCAATTATTTCAATCTGAGTTATAGATTAATTTCTATGATTTTTCTAAGTTTTAAATATTTTTTGTAATTAATTTAAATCAGAAATTCCTTTAGTGCGTCAGCATGACATCAACATGATGTCAGCTGGTCAACAACCCGTTGACGGGTCAAACCTGACTAGTGGGGTCCGCTGGTCAGTGACCCAGCCTGTAACAGAAATTATTTAAAGCACTAACTAATAATTAATTAGGATAGGGCCCACTGTTAGCGGGTCATTAGCTTAACTAAATTAATTAATTAATTATTTTAAACTAATCCTAATTAACCCTGCCCCGGACCCACTTGCTAGTGACCCAGGGGTCAAACCCCCATGGTCAACACCGGCCAGACTCACTAGCGTTGAGCCGCCTGTGACTCGAGAGATGGCGGAGGGTCGGGTTTTCTCCTCCGGCGACCAGTTTGCCAGCGGAAGGCTCCAGGCGATCCTAGGCTCATGCGTGCGTACCTCCCGACACCTCTCAGAGGCTAAGATGGCCGGAATCGACACCGGCGATGAGCTCGGTGGCTAACGAACTAGGGCGCATCATGACCGGAGCTTGGCACCTACGTGCTCTATGCGGCCCCACGAGCTCGGTGGTGGCCTCGAAAGGACCAGCTGGTCACCAGAGAAACGCTGACGATGAGATCGTGCGGTGGGGCATTTCGGGCATCGACGGAACCGGGGCCAGCAAAGGGGGAAATGATCAGGGAAGAGAGGGAGAAGAACCGGGGGATCACACTGGGCTCGGAGCCGATGAGAGTTTGCTCGGGGATGGCTCGGAGGCGACGAATCAACGGCTTATGGCAGCGCGTGGCTCGGCACAGAGGTCGGGGACGATGAGGCGGAGCTTCTGGCGGGCTTCTGGCGATGGCCATGGCAGAGCGGAGGAGAAGGAAGAGGCAAGGGGAGAATGAGTGAGAGAGAGAGAGAGTGATGGGGACGGCAGCGCGTCCTCATCCGCTCGCCAGTGCGACAAGGGGATGGAGGCACGCAGGGAGCTGCGTGGCAGCTCCGGCGCGAGCGCACGGCGGGCATGCACTCGTCCTTCTGGCCGCCAGGAGGACGACGATGGTGCTGGGCCAGATGGGCCAGCCTAGGTGGGCTTCCTCCGTTTCTTAAATTCCAATTTCTGTTTTCTTTTCTGACATTTGTTTTATCTTTTGTTATTTAGGCACAAATGCCAGGCATAGAATATCCCAAATATTTTATGGATCTTAGTTTGAATATTTCAAACCTCTATAAAAAGGTTTAGAATATTTTGAATACTAAATTAATTATATTGCTTTACTTGGCATTTTCAACAAATTAATATTTATTTTTGAAATGCTTTACAGATTTAAATATTTAGAATGACCCCTTATATATTAATGTCCACGTTTATCAGACATAGGGGACATTTTTTATGGGCATTTTGGATTTGCTGGTTTTTGAGAACTATTAAATTTGTTTTATTCAAGTGAGATGTTAGTGTTTCTATTAATCCCCATTTCAGGTTGATGCAAAAAGTGAAAACATGATGCACACACATGCTATCCTAAGTAAGCTAGCTAGGGATGTGACAACTCACCCCCACTCAACAGAATCTCGTCCCGAGATTTGGAAGTCGTCGAAAGAGCGCAGGGTACTCTAGTCGAAGTATCCTCTCTTTCCCATGTGGCTTCCTTCTCGGAATGGTGTGACCACTGAACCTTGAGAAACTTGATGTTCTAACGCCAAGTGGTACGCTCAGCTTCATCAAGAATACGAAAAGGGTATTCTCGATATGAAAGGTTATCTTGGAGATCAATCGCTTTGTGGTCTACTTCGCAAATAGGGTCCGAGAAGCAACACCTGAGTTGCGAGACATGGAAGATATCATGAACCTTGGAAAGATGCGGTGGAAGTTCCAATTGGTAGGCAATCTCTCCTCGTTTAGCAAGAGAGCCAAAAGGTCCAATGTAACGAGGAGCCAACTTGCCCTTGATACCGAATCGATGGGTACCCTTCAGAGGTGTAACCCAAAGATAAGCCTTCACGTCAATTTCATGGGTCATAGCCTTATGATGGCGATAATATTGGCTCTTTTGATGAGATTGGGTTATTTTCACCTATTCACGAATAATGCGAACTTGCTCCTCTGCATCCTGGATCATATCCAGGGCAAAGAGTTGCCTCTCTCTGGTTTCTTACCAGTTAAGAGATATTCGACACCTTTGTTCATAAAGAACTTAAAAAGGGGCTTTGCCCAAGCTTGATTGATAACTATTGTTATAAGCAAATTCAGCAAATGGAAGACATTTCTCCCAATTCATACCGAAGGATATAACACAAGCTCGGAGCATGTCTTCAAGGATTTGATTGACTCGCTCAACTTGACCACTTGACCGCGGATGGAAAGCAGTGCTAAAGGATAGATGAGTCCCCATAGCGGTTTGGAAACTTTCCCAAAATCGGGAGGTAAAGATACTTCCACGGTCCAAGTTAATCTCCAAAGGAACACCATGAAGAGAAAATATTCAAGAAACGTATAACCCCGCTAGCTGGCTAGCAGTAATACTCTCCCGAATAGGAAGAAATTGAGACACTTTGGAAAGACGGTCTATGACCACAAAGATAGCATTATTCCCTCTCTTAGTCCTAGGAAATCCGGTGATGAAATTCATACTGACTTTATCCCATTTCCATTCAGGAATAGCTAAGGGTTGAAGGGTGCCAGCAGGCCTTTGATGTTCTGCCTTAACACGACGACAGACGTCGTAGTTGGCAACGAACAGTGCAATTTCTCAATTCATCCTAGTCCACCAGAACCTGTGGCATAGATCCTGATACATCTTGGTACCACCTGGATGAATTGTGAGAGGGGATTCATGAGCCTCCTTAAAGATCAGCTACCGAAGATTTTGGTTCTTGGGAAACACCAAACGGTTTTTAAAGACCACCACACCTTGATCATCGATAGATAAATCCTTAGCGATACCGCTAACGAGGTTCTCTTTGATCCAGGAAATACCCTTATCACGCTTTTCGCCAGCTATAATTTGATCCTTAAGAGTAGGTTTCACCACCAGGTTGGAAAGCAATCCTTGAGGAACAATGTGGAGGTTGAACTTCTGAAATTCCTCATAGAGAAGTGGTTGACCTTGTTGTAACATCAGGTTGTTACAATAAGACTTACGACTTTCCTCGGGGTGTAAGTTATCCCTAAGTCATAATCTGTAATCAACTCAACCCACCGTCTTTGCCTAGGTGAAAATATATTTCAGACTTTGGTGATCAGTGTAAATTTTGCAAAGATTACCCAAAAGGTAATGTCGCCAAGTTTTTAGTGCATGGACTATAGGTGCAAGCTCAAGATCATGTGTTGTATAATTATCCTCATGTGGACGCAATTGTCGAGATGCGTATGCAATCACATGATGATCTTGCATGAGAATGCAACCTAATCCTTCTCGCGAGGCGTCGCAATAGATAACGAAGTCTGGTGGCACCAGCACTGGAGCTGAGGTCAGGCGTCTTTTCAGTTCCTTAAAACTGTGCTCACATTGTGGGGTCCACTTGAACTTTTTATCTTTCTTGAGGAGTTCAGTCAGAGGTTTTGCAACCTTCGAGAAGTTCTCGACAAAGCGGCGACAACTTCCGATCACCAAAATTCACACTTGGAGAATTTGGCATACATACGATGCTCTCGAAGTTTCATCAATACCAGCCTTAGATGCTCGGCATGTTCCTGTTCGTTCTTTGAGTAGATGAGTATATCGTCGAGGTAAACCATGAAGAATTTATCTAGATACTCCATGAAGATCAAATTCATCAGGCGAGAGAAGGTGGCTGGGGTATTGGTTAAACCGAAGGACATGAGGGTGTACTTGTATTGGCCATAACGAGTAACAAAAGCCATTTTTGGAATGAACCCGTTTTTAATTCTGATTTGATGGTATCCCAACCTCAAATCCATCTTGGAAAAGATAGAGGATCCAGTGAGCTGATCATACAAATCGTTGATCCTTGGGAGCGGATACTTGTTCTTTATGGTGACCATATTCACTAGACGGTAATCCAGAACCATCCGATCCAATCTGTCCTTCTTCTTGACGAAGAGGACGGGGCAAGCCCAAGGAGAAGAGCTAGGATGGATGAAACCTTTGTTCAAAGCCTCATCGAGTTGTTTCTTAAGTTCGGCTAGTTCTAAAGGTTCCATCTTATAGGGTCTTCTGGCTATTGGTACAGTCCCTGGAATAAGCTCTATCACAAACTCAACATCTCTCACAGGAGGAATTCCTGGCAGTTCTTCTGGAAAGACATCCGGAAAGTTTTGGACCACTGGAATATCTTCTAATTCTGAAAGAGGGCTAGCATTGAGAGAATATAGTTGGCGTTTGACAGCTTGAGTGGAGACATTAATTATCTCACTCGATGGATGTGTAAGTTGAACATTCCTAGTATGGGTATCAATCTTAGCATAGTGGGCTTTCATCCAATCCATGCCTAAGATGATATTGATGTCCGAAGACTTAAGGGTTATCAAAGATGCTAGAAAGACTAGCCTATCCACAAGAATCTCATTGTCATGGCTCACTCTAGAAGTTTGCCATTTTGAACTAGGAGTCTGAACTACTAAAGGAGTAGGCATATCACAAAAAGACATGTTATGCAACTATGCATAACTTTCTGATATGAATGAATGAGATGCTCTAGTATCAAACAAAACAGATGTTGGATAACTATTGACAAGGAGCGTACCTAGGATAACATCAGGATCCTCAAGGCCTTCTTCAGCAGAAACATAATTCACTCCACCACGAGCAGGAGCTGGCTTCACATACAAGGCTTTTCCAAGCTTCCCACGTCCAGTCGGCTTGGCATTGTTCTGGGGACACTCATGGGAATAGTGTCCTGGTTCTCCACATTTTTAGCAGACAACCATAGCACAAGGAGCAACATTGACAGGAGGACCTCCGAATGTCCTTGCTGGAGGGTTGGGTTGAGCTGGGCGAGGCGCCTGAAAGGATGGCTTTGTGGTGTACCTTGGTGACAGAGCTTTGTTGGGCACCCACACCCGACGTTTGTTAGAACCCAAGCCAGATGCAGCGGTGAAGTCACGGGTGTGCTTCTTAGTTGCCTCGTAGTCAGTCTGTCTTGTTTCGGTGTTGATAGCCTTGTTGACGAGGGCCTGAAAGGTATTGCACTCATACAGACGCAGATCTCGACGGAGCTCAGGATTAAGTCCCTTGCGGAACCTAGCCTGTTTCTTGGCATCGGTCGACACTTCCTCCGGAGCATAACAAGCAAGGTTGCCAAAGTCACGGCTGTAGGCATCCACTGTCAATCTGCCCTAGGTAAAAGCACAGAACTCCTATTTCTTGCGATCCATCAGCCCTTCTAGGATGTGATGGGTATGAAATGACTCACTGAAATCTGCCCAAGTTGCTGCGGGGCCTACAGGACGCATGGCTTCATAATTTTCCCACCACAGATTGGCGGGTCCTTCTACGAATTATGCAACAGAAGTCACCATGTGGGCCTCAGATACATTGGCAGCTCGGATTTTGTAGGACATGCTAGTCAGCTAGTCATCAGCATCGAGAGAATCGACTGAATGATGAAACTTAGGTGGGAACAACTTGACGAAGTCATTACGATCATTGCGGGGAGGACGAGCTGTATTCTGCTCAATACGTTCCAACAGCCTATTAGTCTCCTTTTTATTCTGCTCAGCTTCGAGCATCACTTCTGCCAAAGAGGGCGCCTGCGGCAGGTTCTCTTGTCTTGGCTGACTTCCCTCGCCCTGCTCGAAACAGGAACGTGGTTATTCCTAGTTGACACCATCCTGGGAAAACAAACCCATAGCTTAGTCAACAAGGACAACAACTTTAAGACATAAGATGAGGAATCTACTGAACAACATGGCATGCAAGGGTAAATACCCAATCAACATGGTAAAAACAAACTGCCATATGACCAACATGATTCATACACACCATGACATAGTTTAGTACAAGCCCAAGTTGAAGTACAATCTATGGAAAGATGATACAACTCATCGGAGGCATTACAAGCTTCCTGATAGAGGCGAAGTTGTCCCTATCTTCCTGATAGAGTAGACTTTGACGATACGACTACGAATGTGTGATGACGTCGCACCTTAGCAAGCGCTAAACCAAGTCTCAGTTGTTATTGACCACACCGAAGCACGATCAACCTGACCACGAGGATCTATTTCCTGCACGCAAACGAAGAACAAGCAAGAAACTAAGATTGCAATCTGAATATTGCGAATATAAGAGGAAAGCTTTTATTGATGAAGTGGGGTTCTGTGATGCCTTTGTCTGGCCGTGGAACACAAATGAAGAATGCTAAGTTGCAGCAGTGGCGAACCTGTAATCTAAACAAAACCCAAACCTAAAACGATGCCCTAAGGGCTGTATATATGGGTGGAATAGAGGGGAATTTAGTGGCCCCTTGTAGGAAGGGTCCGAAACCGACCCTAACTCAGTTTCCCCATACATACGGACTCTAAAAATACCCTATAATATGGTATTTCGAACTTACATGGGCCTGGCCCAATAATAAGGTGGCACAACACCTATATTATCCTAGGGACGAATTTTATAAAGTGGCATCATGCACATTTCGTCCAAGGCTTCTTGCTCCCATTATGGTGGCTTCAAAGTGCGAAAATTATCACTAGAAGCTCCATTGTTCTTTCCCGCGCGCGCACCTTCTTCTCCATGCTTGATCCTGCTCCAATGTTCATCCTTCTTGTCCATGCTAGGTCCTTCATTCATAAGTAAAACAAAAGTATCTAATTTAGGCAGCATCATATGTTCATGAACATTAGAAGGATTTGCAAGAAACGAAAGTACGTGGTAATTCAATTGACGTGCGCGAGCTCTAGTAAATGGTCCTGTATGTATAGCAGTTGGAGTTGTGGGCGTAGCATTAGTAGGGATGTCCTCATAATCCTCCCCTTGTTTAACTAAAGTCGTCCTCGACGGAAGCTCATCTTCCTTACCCAAATAAGGCTTCAAATCTGCAATATTAAAAGTGGGGCTAACCCCAAACTCCGCAGGCATCTCAAGTTTATATGCATTATCATTTATTTTCTCTAACACCTTAAAAGGACAATCATCACGTCGCATTAGCTTTGACTTGCACAAATCAGGAAATCTATCCTTATGCAAATGTAACCAAACAAGATCTCCAGGTGCAAAGACAACATGTTTTCTACCTTTATCTCCAGCAATTTTGTATTTAGCATTCAAACGCTCAATGTTTCCCTTCATTAACTCATGCATCTTTAATATCAATTCAACATGTTCTTTAGCATCAAAATTAACCTTCTCCGAAGATGCAAGAGGCAACAAATCAATAGGTGCATGAGGCAAGAAACCATACACAGCTTCAAAAGGGCACATCTTAGTGGTGGAATGTAGGGAATGATTATAAGCAAATTCAATATGAGGCAAGCATTCTTCACACATTTTCAGGTTATTCTTCAAAACAGCCCTAAGCATAGTAGACAATGATCTCTTGAGTACTTTAGTTTGGCCGTCAGTTTGGGGATGACATGTCGTACTAAAAAGTAGTTTAGTCCCCAACTTAGCCCATAAACATCTCCAAAAGTGGCTAAGAAATTTAGCATCACGATCTGAAGCAATTGTATTTGGCACACCATGCAACCGAATAATTTCACGAAATAACAAATCAGCAGCATGAGCAGCAGCATCACTTTTATGACATGGTATAAAGTGTGCCATTTTGGAAAATCTATCCATGACAACAACTATGTTATCCCTCCCCTTCTTTGTTCGAGGTAAACCCAAAACAAAGTCCATAGATATATCCTCCCAAGCAACACTAGGCATAGGCAAAGGAATATATAAACCATGCGGATTGAGTCGTGACTTAGCTTTTTGACATGTAGTGCAGCGAGCAACAAAACGCTCAACATACCATCTCATCTTTGGCCAAAAGAAATGTGCAAAAAGTACATCCTCCGTCTTCTTCACACCAAAGTGTCCCATTAATCCTCCTCCGTGCGCCTCCTATAACAGCAAAAGACAAACGGAGCTTGCTGGAATGCATAGCTTGTTAGCACGGAACGCAAATCCATCATTAATAACGAACTTGTTCCATGTTCTCCCTTCTTTACAATTCTGCAACACATCTCTAAATTCAGCATCATGCACACATTGATCTTTGATGGTCTCCAAACCAAATATTTTAAATTCAAATTGTGAAAGCATAGTATAACGGCGAGATAAAGCATCCTAAATAACATTTTCTTTACCCTTCTTGTGTTTAATGACATAAGGGAATGTCTCAATGAATTCAACCCATTTAGCATGTCTACGGTTCAGTTTTGCTTGACTTTTAATATGTTTCAAAGGTTCATGATCAGAATGTATAACAAATTCTTTGGGCCATAAATAATGTTGCCATTTTTGGAAAGTCCGAACAAGAGCATATAATTCCTTCTCATAAGTAGAATAATTCAGACTAGGCCCACTCAACTTTTCAGAAAAGTACGCAACAGGTTTACCATCTTGTAATAACACACCTCCTAATGCAATTCCACTAGCATCACATTCAAGCTTGAAAGTCTTATTAAAATCATGAAGTTGGAGTAAAGGAGCATGTGTTAACTTATGTTTCAAGACCGTGAAGGCTTCTTCCTGTGTGGTACCCCAAGAAAAAGGCACGTCCTTCTTTGTAAGCTCGTTGAGAGGCGCAGCAATGGTGCTGAAATCTCTCGCAAAACGCCTATAGGAACCAGCGAGGCCAAGAAAACTCCTCACTTGTGTGACCATTTTGGGCTGCGGTCAGCTCTCAATAGCTTAAATCTTGGCTTTATGAACTTCAATACCCTGTGGAGTAACAACATAGCCAAGAAAAGATACTCGGTCGGTGCAAAAGGTGCAATTCCCAAGGTTACCAAACATACATGCATCACGTAGAGCAATAAAAACAGCACGTAGATGTTACAAATGTTCCTCCGAAGATCTACTGAAAATCAATATATCATCAAAATAGACTACCACAAATCGGCCAATGAAAGCACGTAAAACCTCGTTCCTTAATCTCGTGAAAGTGCTAGGTGCATTAGTTGACCCAAAAGGCATGAGTAACCACTCATATAATCCAAACATAGTTTTGAATGTTGTATTCCATTCATCTCCCAATTTCATACGAATTTGATGGTATCCACTACGCAAATCAACTTTGGAGAAAATTGTAGAGCCACTTAATTGATCAAACATATCATCTAGTCTAGGAATAGGATGACGATAACGAATAGTAATACTATTAATGACTCTACAATCCACACACATGCGCGATGTACCATCCTTTTTAGACACTAGAATAATAGGAACAGCACAAGGACTAAGGGATTCGCGTATATAACCATTGTCAAGCAGCTCATGTACTTGACGCATAATCTCCTTTGTCTCCTCTGGATTGGTACGGTATGGCGCACGGTTGGGTAGGGATGCATCGGGAATTAAGTCAATCTGATGCTCAATCCCGTGAATAGGTGGTAATCCCGGTGGCACGTCTTGTGGAAAGACATCAGTGAACTCCTGCAAAATGTTAAGGACGGCAGGAGGTAAAGACGGAGGTATGTCCTCAAATGAAAATAATACCTCTTTGCATACAAAAGAATAGTAAAGAGATGTAGCAACATCCAAAGCATTAATATCAGATTTAGTAGCAAGTAAACATCCACTCTTCAATTTTATTTTGGATGTAACACTAGATGATGGTTGATTATGCTTATGGTGTTGCTCAAATTCCTATGCCACAATCTGATTTTCACTCTTATTTTTCTCCTCTTTTGCTTTACTAGCTCTAGTAATGTCATCTTTCATAATATGTTCAGGAGACATAGGAAGCAAAGTGATATTTTCATCCTTATGAACAAGAGTATACTGATTTGTCCTACCATGGTGTACATAATTTTTATCAAACTGCCATGGCCTACCAAGTAAAACAGAACATGCTTGCATGGGTACCACATCACAATCCACATAATCAGAACATGTAGTAATGCTAAAATGCACATGAACAGTACGTGTTACCTTAACCTTGCCACTAATGTTGAACCATTGGATGTAATAAGGACGAGGATGTGGTCTGGTGGTTAGAGACAACTTCTCCACAATCTCCATGCTAGCCAAGTTATTGCAACTCCCTCCATCGATGATGACGCGAACAGAACGCTCCTTCACAACACCCTTTGCATGGAACAAGTTGTGCCTCTCATTTTTCTCAGCCTGTGTAACCTGCACACTAAGAACACGTTGAGCAACTAAACTTTCATACCTGTCAGTGTAATCAGCAGCCATGTAGTGTGTCTCTATTTCTGTATCCTCACCACCCTGTTCTTCACTTGCAATGAGAGCCAAAGCATCCTCATCATAATCACTAGTGGACGCATATCCACCATCCTTATTAACAATCATTGCACGCTTGGAAGGGCATTCTGTCGCAAAGTGACCTCCACCCTTGCAACGACGGCATAAAACCTCATGTGTTTGCCCTATGGATCCAATAGATGAATAAGAGCTGTGTGCAGGCCCAGAAGGTGTGCTCTTTGCAGAGGGTGGAGTAGGAGCCTGTTTCCTGGTATCACGGTTGGAGTTGGAGGTTGAAGTACGTGGTGTTGCAGCAGGACGTGCGGAAGTAGAGGAGGTACGTGGCGTCCATGATGAAGTGCGACCTGCAGAAAAAGTAGTTCCTATCATTGCTTGTCGATCCTACACTTCACGTTTAGCTTTGCAAGCAAGATGAAATAAACAAGTAATAGTGTTATACTCCTTATACTCTAGAATAGTCTGAATTTGTCTACTTAATGCACCCATAAAACGTGCAAGCATAGCTTCATTCTCCTCAACAATACCACATCTAATGATGCCAGTTTGTAATTCCTGATAATATTCTTCTACAGAATTTTTACCTTGTCTTAAACGCTGAAAATTTTGAATATTAGCATGGTGTATTCTACAATGTTCTGACCACCAAACACAAGCAAAACTAGTGAATGAACAAACAACAGCAGCAACACGTCTATCCTCAGGAAATTGTAAGCATGTAAAACGTTGTTCTGTTTCTAAATCCCATGTAAGATATATATCAGGAACATATCTACCCTCAAACGTTGGAATATTCAATTTAAGTTTAGGGAGATGGTCATGAACCCGTACCTGAGGGGGTGGTGTAGCCCTACGTTACGGTTGTAGCCATGTGGTCGACCTGGTGCAGATGGTGGTGGTTGCCCATGAGGCTGATCTAGAGCAACCTCTCCCTCATCATCATAATCACCATCATAATCCTCAACCTGCTCAACGATAGTAGCAGCAGGAGCCATAGAGGTAGCAGTAGTATCACAGTACCAGTATGTTGGGCTTGGCCGAGAGGCACACGTCACACTCGTCGTTCGAAAGGGATAGGAGCTGCAGCTGGTGGTGGTAGACGGGCAAGCACCTCATTGAACTTGGTGTCCATCTTGGTGTCAAATGTCTTCGCCAAACCATCTAGCTTCTCCATGGCCTCTCCAAAGTTGGTCACGAAGTCTTGTGCCTGGTCAGCCATCATTTGCTGAAATTTATCATAGAGCGCTTTGTTGGTCATGCTCTCCCAGTCGATCATGGCATCGTGTGATCCTGGCATTGTTAGCCGAAATAGGAAACACACAAGAATGTGAAACCTACAGACTACTAGGACGTGGTTGTGGTGGTGGTGGTGGTGTGTCACAAATCCTTCAAGCGAATCTCAAATTCTTACTAGTTCTTACCCAGCAGCAGGCGGTGATTGGCAACCGTTGTAGTCAAGACTCCCAAAGCTTGGATAGAGCAATTGCAAGGTGGTGTCAAACACACGACGTAGATGTATGTGGAGCTAGGATGGCTTATAAAATGGTAGAAAAAAGGGTTAGTAATAATCAATCCAGAGATGCAAGGTTGAATAAACACTCAACGGCGATGCTGTGCTGGTCCTAGGGTAGACAGTGCTAGAGACACGAGCCTAAAACACCAACAAAATCACGATGCTACACGTAATCAAGGGAAGAGCACACTCTAATTTTTTTTCGTTTTTTTGGTGCCTCTTTGTTTTGCACTCTTTTTTTTTGCTCAGAAAATCACTACAATGGAGATTGTCTCAAAACTCTTCCTACGTCGTATAAGCAAGATAGGTACGACATTTTTTGGACTAATATTTTTTTCTGGAGCAATACGGGAGCTGCGACGACCAAAAATTTCAACAAAAATCACTATGATGGCAAGTGTCTCAAAACGCTTCAGAGAACCTAAAATCAAGATAGGGAAAAAATATTTTTGGTCGATTTTTCTAGGCCAAAAAATGCTCTGCAAAGCGTGCCAGACTCTTTTCACACACCTACGCAGGTAGCAAAACGCGAATCCAAAATCAAAAGGATCTCGAAACAAAACCTAAAACGAGCTGGACTCGGATTGGTGGGGATTTGTGGTGGTATATATGGTAATGAATAAATAGTGATGGTGGTTGGTGATATATGGCAGCGGTGATGATGGTGGTGGTATATGGCAACTATGAAGACGATGCGGTGGCGGCGTGACAACCTGTGAATAGAACTCGAAACTCTAAAGGACTATACACTAAGACCAGCAACTCGACACGATGACGTAACCGCAAATTCAACAAAGCAAAATACTAAAAAGACTATGCAAAGGCTTAGATTGGTTCGGATATGATGATCTAACCCTAAATTTTTTGTGGCTTTTTCATGCACTAAAGGTATGAAGAATAGATGCGATCTAAACTACGAAAACTGGTAAAATCTCCCGAGCAACCTGGAAATCTAATACCACTTGATAGAGGCGAAGTTGTCCCTGTCTTTCGATGAGATGGTGGCTATCGGTTTTGGAGGAGTAGACTTTGACGATCTTACAACGAACGTGTGATGACATCGCGCCTTAGCAATCACTAAACCACCTCCTAGAGGTTATTGACCAAGTCGGAACATGATCAACCTGACCACGAGAGTCTATTCCGTACACGCAAACGAAGAACAAGCAAGAAACTAAGATTTCAATCTGGATATTGCAAATATAAGAGGAAAGCTTTTATTGATGAAGTGGGGTTCTGTGATGCCTTTGTCTGGTCGTGGAACACAAATGAAGAACTCGAAGTTGCAACAATGCAAACTTGTAATCTAAAAAAAACCCAAACCTAAAATGACGCCCTAAGGGCTATATATATGGGGGAATAGAGGGGAATTCCGTGGCCCCTTGGAGGAGGTGTCCGAAACCGACCCTAACTCAGTTTCCCCATACATACGGACTCTAAAAACAACCTATAATATGGTATTTCGAAATTACATGGGCCTGGCCCAAAAATAAGGTGGCCCAACACCTATATTAGCCTAGGGAAGAATTTTATATAGTGGCATCATGCATATTTAGTCCAAGGCTTCTTGCTCCCATTATAGTGGCTTCAAAGTACGAAAATCATCACTGGAAGCTCCATTGTTCTTTCCCGCGCGCGCAACTTCTTCTCCATGCTTTATCCCGCTCCAATGGTCATCCTTCTTGTCCATGCCAGGTCCTTCATTCATAAGTAAAACAAAAGTAAATAATTTAGGAAGCATCATATGTTCATGAAAATTAGAAGGATTTGCAAGAAACGAAAGTACCTGGTAATTCGGTTGACGTGCGCGAGCCCTAGTAATTGGTCCTATATGTATAGCAGTCGGAGTTGTGGGTGTAGCATTAGTAGGGATGTCCTCATAACATGCTCTACATTATCTATCTACATCTATGGAACTCAAGTCTCAACCTCAGTCATATCCACAAGACACGCAGGACAGTGGCGATACAACTACTACAACACTAGTACTAACATCCACGTACTCAAGCATCGCCGTAGAATGCCTCATATAGGTGACCACGGTGACCCGGGAGCTAAACTTGAGGATCTTGAAACACCCTAGCCTGCGATTCCTGGAAACCATAAGGACACGGATGTGGCCTCGGTCCCCTCGTTGGTGGCAGCTACGGTCCTCGAAGAGGAGTGATGCCTCCAACATCGGGCCAGTCTATGCAAGCTGGCAGATGAGTCTGCGATGGGTTCAGCATCTCCAAATCTCCATAACCTGTTTGCACGATAGGTGCTAGCTGCGTTAGGGCTGTCCAAATATGTGCACGGGTAGACATAGCTCCATGCGCAGGGCACGTGCATCACGATCCCTGTTCTCCAACATCTGAGCGGTCACCTGAAGCCTAGTGTCCTCATGGGAATGATCATAATACGCTGCACTAACATAATCATCCTCTCCTCCTAGAGTAGACGGAACATAGCAGAACTCAATGTTCTGTAGCAGTCCATGGTGAGATCTCATAATAGTCAGCAATGTATAGGCGGCCTCCTAAACTTCCATGTCTATGGTGAAAACTAACCCATAAGTCCAATCAATTGGCTTTGAAGCTCAAGGATAGGATGGATATATCTTAACAGTACACAGGTACTAGCTCTGGTTGAAATCTTGATATTGCTCCTCCACTGTGTACTCTAGGTACCAACGGTAACCACCCTCCATCATAACTCTAACCAACATGGACATATGACCCGATACATCGATGCACCTAGTCAGACGGACCACCTGATGAGAAGGACAAGGGGGCGTCTGAAACAGAGAATGATGCAAAGACATTAGAGATCCTAGCAGAAATTGGACAGCATAACGGCTGTAATTGCTGAAAAAAGATTTTGAGACAACTGCGAAGATTGGATAGCATATCCACTCAGCTTTCTATACTCAAGCTTCTAATCTGATTGATTGTCACACCAAACAATAATCTAGAACCAAAGTTCACTTGCAAACAAGCTAGCTAATAGTCCATGGTTAGTAACTCGTCATCCAAAGCAATAAATGAGAAGCCTAGTTCTTAACCCCGTAGAAAATATGAGAGTGACTCAGAATAGAATAACTTGGGAAGAGGAGTAAAACGAGCCTTATGTTCCCTTCCACAATCAATTCCCTTACTTTTCTATAGTGTTTCCAGACTCAACTTCGACCGGTTTGGCTTGGTAGTCCTACAGTGAGTCAGGCTCTGATACCAAAGCTGTAGAGAACCCGATCCTAAGTCATAAGAATCTAGCCTGTAACACATCACATCACTTTGCAGCCTCATGCACGGTAACCCCGTGGCCGCAATCTTACCTTAGCCGGGACCGTTTGCACCTTTTGGATCATGTATGTGAATATGTTGCTAGCATTCAAACGGCAGAGAACCCGGGCCGACATGACCAGTGATAGAACCCAAGTGGCACATCCGTACGGAAACAGGCATACGTAACCCAGCAATGCAAGTGTCAGTTTCAAGCGTGTGTAGACGAGTCATACCCAACTACAAGGACTCCATTACGTAGTGGGACATAAATGTCATCACTGCACGTAGATGAGTCGTAGCAGGCTACAGGGACTCCATTACACTATGAGACATTTCCCTAAAGGAAGCACAAAGAGGCAGTTTCCCAGAAAGAGTACTACTAAAGGCACATGACTAGGTGTCGGATCCCATACATACCGTTGCATGTCACATGTACGCATGACATGCCCGATATGCGTAGATACAACTATGGCATCACAACATAACCATACAACAACACAACTTTTATTTAAGAGGCTTTGAGGAGCCTTGCATAACATGTTCTTACAGGTAGGGATCACATTACACGACACTCAAGTCATACAAGCAAGTTCATGCAAACCAAGCAGAAGCATAAAGCTGTCTGAGTACAGACAGTTGAAAGGGTAAAAGGTACAAGGCCTGACTATCTACAACCCTCCTCAGGGCATAAGGTCATAGCTGGGACACCAGCTATTTGGCATCGTCGACATCTAGGTAAAACCCACCTAATGGGTCCTGAGTCTCATCTGCAATATTTATTAAACAAACATGAGTACAAACATACTCAACAAGTCTTTAAAGCAGAACTAGTCTATTCGTGCTCATGTATCAACAAGGGGAGTGGTGGAGTTTATGCAGCAATGCCAGCTTTGACTCTTGGCTAAACTTTACTACATATATTAATTATTTCTTCAAATTTTAAATATAGCACATGAGTCCACTAACTCCACATCAATACACCACCATGGATTCACTTCCGTCTCCTACTAGAGTGCCATCCATGGTACTCACACTTGTCTCGAGATTTTTATGAGTATCTATTAAATTAATCTATGAACAACATAAGTTCTCCATGTAGGCCATATACGACGATGCTGCTATTCGAACAGATTCATACCCTGCAGGGGTGTGGGGACCCCGACTCATAAGTCGTGATCACCGAATGTATGTGCAGAGTGATCCCTGAGATCAATGCTCACTGAACACACAGAAACTGAATAACAAGAGTCTTACATACATTACATTCCGGTTTACTCAAATATGGCCTTCGTGGCCAAATCTTCTTATGGTTGCAGCGGAAATCTTCAACGACAGCGTGAACCCATGCCATCTGCCTTAACCCTACAAGCATTCTGACTGGGAAGCGTCCTAGCTCGCACGACCATCACCAAGGTAATCGTCATCATAACCTGATCTTTCATGCCTGGCCAATAAAATAACCAGTGGCAAGCCAGTGAGTACTTTGAATGTACTCGCAAGCAACCCAAGTTGTCGAACAAGGTAACAATGATGCATGATATTGCACTAAATAGGTAAATTTGTGGGAAGCTAATTTTGTATGCAAATGTCATGATCAAGTAACTAGTGAGCATGTATCAACAACTAGCAGGTATTCATGTGAACAAATTGCAGATATCAACGTAAGTATTGGATGAATATCTCGTGTGCACTCATCACGCTAAGTTATCAGACTTAGCTCATGTGACCTCTTGTCACCATCGCACCCATACTCACACCAAGTTTTTGCGAAAACATTCGGACGTAGTCTAAGAAGGACCTCCAACTGTCCATCACCACGGATGCGGCTATTCGAATAGTTTTACACTCTGGAGAGGTTGCAAACTTTACCCACAAGACTCGGGGAACTTCCGTGTGATCCACAACTCGCTGTATGTAACATAAAAAGGTAAGCACCCGAACAATGCCTTTCCCCCGCGATACCAAACAAAGAGTCCACTCGATTGGTACCCAGCCCTCATGATGTACATCACACGAGCCTCACTCTAAGCGTAACATCCATGAGGGGACTAACGGTGTGCCCGGTGCTTGTGAAGACAGTGCATGATCGTACATACTGGTACGATCCCGTATCGAGAGTGACCACACCACTCCCGCCACTAGTAATATAGGCTACTTGGCAGTACCCACCAAGGTAATCAACACAACCCCATCCCATAAGGGGTATCGTGGTTGCGCATGTAATGTTGGGACGGTCGGCAGACCTTAGAACTCTCCATTTTTGAAAACACATACTCACTTGTTCCGGCACACCACTTGTTTCTCAAGTGGTTGCCCATCTCATCAACATCTCCCTTGGGCATTAGTGGCACCCGATGGGGTTTTCGAAAAAAAAGTCTTTGAAATGTCGGGTCATGCACGATGCAAGTGTGGTAGGGTCATGCACGATGGTTACATGCATAAATCCCATACCACTTGCATAGCATCTATTAGCATCCTAACTACACCCACCCACATAACCCTCATAACATTGTAGGGTCATGCACGATGCAATTGTCAGTGGGAAGAATGTCGGAAACAACCCACCGAAGGGGGTCACTTATTCACATGATCAAATATGATGAAAGTGAAGTGCTATATGACATGCAATGAAAATGGTTTGTTATCATGGTCAAAGGGCTGCTTGCCTGGATTAGCTATGTCTTCGAGGTCTTCACACGCTTCTCATCCACCTCCCAGCACTCGGTATATCTTGTCAACTACCATCGGTAAACAACCATAATAAGCAAAACAACAAGCAGAGAATAAAAATGCTCTATAAATAGGAGTTTTATTTTTCTTGGACACCTTGGCTCACAAGAAAAATAATCAGGAAGGTTTCATTGGATGTGGATCAAGGAGAAGTTTCTGAATGGAGGAAAAGATGGGAATGATAATCCTTTAAGGTGTCCATAAAAACTATTTTTATAAAAACGAGTGAAGGCACCCATTTAATAGGGCATGATTTTAGAAACATTTAGGAAGTAGTTTTTCTGGTTTTGGAGTTGGCAATAATATCCTAGGGATTTTCAAAATGGGTCACATATAAATAAATGGCCCAATAATTGACATGGCAAAATAAGTGTAAGGAAAAATGCTCACCATTTAGTGCATGAATTTAGATACACCTAGAATTTTGAATCACTCCAATTGGAGCTATAATGAATGCTCTAGGGATTATTACAAGTGGGGCATTCAAAGTTCAGATTCAAATTTGAATTTGAATCCTACAAAAAGGCTTGCAGGAAAAATGCGTAGTGGACATATTTGGATGGTTCAAGATTTTAGGAATCTATAGAAATTTAAATCACTAAATTTGGAGCTAAAATGAATTTCATATGGATTTATAGGTCTCTCTGGAAAAGAGAAAAAGGGAACAAGACTTTACCAAATGAGCCAAAACAGTGCTCCAGGTACTGAATAGCCAATTGGGCTAGCCCAATGGCCCAGCCGCATTGGAGGCCGGTGATGTTGAAGGCGGTATGCCCTTGAGTCATCTTCAATACGGAAAAACGGATTCGGGAGAATACGCTTCCACTTATCCCCGGGGGCCTGGCGGAGAGGTCACTAACAAGCGGGGCCCGCCTGTCAGGTTCATCCCCCACCTCCCGCCTAAGGTAAGAGAGACATAGGGGGGAGTACCAAGCGGTGCCGGTGCCGTCCTAGCGGCCCAGGGTGCCTCCGGCGGAGCCCCGGTCACTGGCGTGGTCAGGGTGACACGCCTCGCCCACCTAGGTGCCGCACGTGCGCGGGGGAGGGGCATAGCGGCGCCACACTAAAGAGGCCGCACGGGAGGCCGCCGGTCGCCATTTTTCTTGATTGCAAGGGAACATCGGGGAGGAGAGGAGGCAAGGTGCGGTTCACGACGGTGTGTGAGGGAACCGGAGTGGTTAGGGGAGGAGGAGGGGCTCGAGGGAGCCCGAATTGAAGGGGAGGCCGAGATGGAAATGCCGGACATGGGAAGAGGAGGTGGTCATGGGAGGATGGGGTGGTTGGTCGAGTAGGTTCCTGGGAGGGATAGGGGGTGAGAGAGGGCAAGAGGAGAGCTCAGGAGAGCTTTAATAGAGAGGGTGGCTGAGCACCGAGAGCGTGTCCAGGTGTTGGTGGAGCTAGTCCATGATGCAGAGGAGCAAGAGAGAGAGAGTTGGGCATCCTTAGGGCTCGCGCGTGCAAGGCCAGCTACTAGCCAAGCAGTGCGGCACCGGGCACGCGCGACAGAGGAGAGAGGAGGGCAACAGAGGAGGGGCCCGACATGGTGCCGCCACGAGGACGTCGAGGCGACCTCGAGGGAAATGACCATGGCGCCCAAGGCTGTCGGGGGCACCCATTGGGCGATAGCTACAATGTGGGTGCTCACTATAGCGCGCTTTGGAGCGCCCATTTGGCATGTCAGGGCATGCCATTGGCAGCTTATGCATGGCCAGCTATATCTATGGCATCTAGGAGGGTAAAAACAAAGTGCAGGAGTCCTCGGATGCTCTAGGGGATCCACTAGAATAGGAAGGAAGTGAATAAGAAGGTAAAACCTTGCTGTCCAGGGGTAGAAATGGTGCTTTTACCCCACAAATCATTGATATGGGGGGCTGGGTTTCTTACTGGAGGTATAATGGGTCAAGTAGGGATTGTGGTAAAAATTATGGGTCAAGGAGAACAAGTTAAGATGGGAAAATAGTGACTTTTAGAAATGACCAGAACGTGTTTGATGGTGATTTGGCCAGGCAAATGAATTCTACTTTCCCCGAGATTTAACAAGATCAAATGGTGGTCAAAACTAGGGCTTATTACCAAGTTTGAGATTATGTGAAGAAAGTTGCCAATGAAAACTTGGTAAACCCTAGAAATGGGCAAAAATGGATTTTTGTAGATCTGATCATGCAATTCTATTCCCCTTGATGCACCACCTGATGTAGCATCATCATTTGGCTAATAGAGAATGCCCACAAAGTTTGGGATCAATAGGAGATACTTCACAATGTAAATTTGATCAAAATTAGCTCTGGACAGAAATGTCTTTAGGATATTTTGGTGAACCAAAACAATTGTGATTGAGATGAAACTTGGCAAAATGACCAGATATATCACATGTGACATGCTAAAATTTTATAGGATTTAATTGAGAATATTTCTTATAGAAATATTTCAAAACCTTGAAAAAGACGGATATGGTTTTGAACGGTTTTGTCCAGTATTTTCAAAATTACCACATGTTGAAACTCTTATATATGGATAATATATGTCCACTGAGTTTCCCTAAATTTTCTCAAATATTTATAAAGCATTTAAATAATTTTTCCCTATGAAAAACCATTTCTGGTCTTGAGAAAAAGCTTTTAAATAAAATATGAAAATAATCTATCAAAATAATATTTTGTGGTTTTGGGAAGTTATATATATAGTAGGTTCCAAAGAAAGCATTTGGGGAAAAAGGATCCACCCAATTTGGGGACTCGAAGTGCAAATTTCAAATCAGGGGGTTTTGCAAACCTAATTTGAATAAAACCTTTTTGGCAAAAATAATATTTTGTAAAATTATAATCAGGTCCTATTCACATGGCATGATCATTGGACAAGAGTAGGGATCGAGTAAAAGAGTTTTGAGAGTTGGAGGGATTTTAAGAATATAGAGCACTAGCAAGCAATCAGACATTCAGAAATCAAGTCAAGCTTAACAAGCACACAAAAGTTTTAATTGGCCCGGATTTTTGAGTCATGATAACTTAGTCCTGAGGCAAATCACAGGATGTGAGAGACCTACCCCCTTACAAGAAGCTTGTCCCCGAGATTCCTAGGCTAGGCGTGGGAAGATGCGGAAATCCAGAGGTGAGGTAGTCTTCACGTTTCATGTTGTTTTCGCTCCGGCGTGGTTGTCCTCCTAGATCTGAAGTGCCTGATGATATGTCTTCGAGTGAACCATTGACTTGGTCTAAGGGTGAACGGGGTTTTTTCAAGGGTCTGACTTGCGTGTGTATTCCAAGGTCGGAATATGTGGCCAAGTAGTGTGTCTGTGTTCTGGTCCTGGGACTGCTCACGTTGGTTAGTGACATCTGGATGTCTTGCGTTTGAATAAAAGGGTCGAGTCTCGGTGTAGCTTCTTGTTGATGGGGAAGGCCTTATCTTCCTTCATGCAGGAGGTCTCCAGTCATAGGTGGTCTCCATTCTCGAGAGTGCTGAGGTGCGCCATCATGGGCTTCTCGTCGAGATCTTCTGCTTGAGTAAGCTTCCCAGGTAGATTCTTCATTCTTCTTTGGTCGTTTGCCTTCACCATCATGGACGCATGTTCATGGAGGTTCTTTGAGCATTTGGTCTATTCGTCACTCCGTGGCAAGGTCTGTGTTGGGTCTCACCCCTAAGATTGAGCTCAGAGACTTGGTGTCAAAACGGATTCTACCATATGGGAAGGTTTTGTGGGGTTCTAGATAAGCTGACTATTCAGAGTATAGATCAGCCATCTAATCCCCAAGGTTCGACGCTTGGCAAGAGGGGTGAACTACCTTTGATAGGTGGCTTACCATGGTCAGGTCACAGTTTACGCCCTAGATGGAACCAAAAAGGGCTAGCAATGAGGTCGAGACAGTCGTTCCACTCCTTTCCAAGCATCTGAAGGAAGTAGGGACATAATGCTCAACATACACCATCAAGGTGGTGGAGTAAGGGGTGTTATAAGATGCTCGACTCCTCCTTAGTCAGGAACTGATGGATGACCAGCCATAACAAGGGGTTCTTCGATCCTCTTGTTGTGCAAGGGCTTCATCATGCTTGGACGTTGGTGCTTCTTGATATACTCTAGTTGATGTAGCTAGCAGAGGTCTAGTGGTTGACTTCTTTTGCTTCTTCTTCGTTGTTTTTGTGCCTTCATGATCATAGTGTTCCTTCATCTTGCTTGGGTAAGAAGGTCTTCTTCTATAGGGAGGGTGCTTCGCAGAGTCTAACTCCTTCATAGTGAAACCTTAGACTCGAGAGGCATGCGATCGGTGTTCCGGGGGCTGGTCCAGCAGGACTAAAGTGTCCCTCATCTCATTGGGTAAGTAAGTATATCATCCCGAAGGAGGACAACCAATTTCCCGAAGTACCACATAAACACACTGCTCATGGGGTATGTTAGAGGAGCGGGCATTCGTCCCGGATGGTCACTAGTCTCAAGGGTTCGTGGTCCAACCTAATAGAGGGCTTCATGGCCGCCTTCCTTATGGAAAGGGTGGGGGTGGTCACGATGGGGTATTGACCATGGTCTTTTGACTTAGAGCCAGAGCCTATGGTCTTAGCCCGACCGCGTTGTGGTCCGGTAAAGCTTCGGTTTTCAAGGAGCTTAGGATGTGAGTGAACATCTAACACCTTATCCTGAGGACAACTATTAGATGCCAACACTACTGCCTATTACTCCAAACAAAATCACCTTATATCCTTGAAGGTACCATCTCATAGAAGTCAACTCCAATATTACTCATGCTTCTCATATCTCCAAGGTTTTGAGGGAAGGACCTTACCAAAATCTCATATGCATATTATAGCTAACTCACACATATATCCCTATGTAAAAAAATCCTCGGGATAAAATACAAGTTGCTAAGCTTGATCAAGACATTACCAATCCAAGATCTTGTATCCTTCCTATGAATCCAATTAACCGATCCTCGAATATCATCCACTATTACATGATTCATTACCTCTACAAATCCAGCATCGATGGTGTCCAACATAATCTCCTCGAGTTCATGTAATCCACCTAACATTGCAAGGACTATTATCATGAACTTCCAATCTCATGTCCAACTACACTCCAAGGTCGAGCTCATATAGATCCCTGAATTATCCCTAACATCATCCGATTCCTTCTACCATCATCCACAGAAAAACATGGTATCGTTATGAAGATCATTGGACTAAATCCAAATTATTCCGAACCATGTGGTTTGATTGATGTCAAGCACCTATTAGAATCACCTATTTAAATAAAAGGTTTACATCTAGTAAGAATTCCCTACTAGTTACTCCAATCACTATCATATCACCATCAATCCAATATCAACATTACTTGCCAAAGTCAACTCATTAATCCACCAAGAATTTCAGCTTGTGATCACAATAGTCCTACAAAATCCAATTTTCTCAAGTTACAAGTAAGTTATGCTAAAGTGTGGCCTAGGGCAAAAGTGTGACTTACGCCAAGCACAAAGACGCAAAACAAGCAACGCACATCATGGTTCCATTCGAACCATCATATGGACTCGACTTCGCATAGGGGACACATGACCTATCCTACCCAAGGGGTTCTCGGACTCATTAGTCGTGCTTGCTTCGTGTCTTGAGGAGGAGTCTCCTGTGACTTCGAGGTCGTCTTCAGGTGTCTCTATGCCTCTGGTTATTGTTCATCAAAACGATCCTGGCTGTGCCTGAAGAGTCCTTGATGACTTCGGGTCTATTGAGTGGATGACAAAGGTGATTCTTCAAGACGGTTGTTGACAGGGTCTTCTGGTATCCTTTTGTTCGTGATAATGCCTTCTTGTGTGTTGAGGCGTCGAGCATTCCTGGTAGGCGACCTTTTATGCAATGAAATTAACAAGGCATGGTAGAGTTGTATCCTGTCGGTTTTGTTGACGATATCATCGGCACCAAGAGCGGGGGAATGATGAGAATCGTTTTCCTGCTCACTATGGTGAGGCGGACCAAATGGCGAGGTTCTCATCCACCGGTGGTTACCGATATAACAACGAAAAGGACAGGGTTGCTATATTAGCGATGCATTATGATGACATTGCATGTCTTGTACTCTAGTCATCGAAGGCCAAGGTGGCATCATCCTCGGGCTATGTCGAGGTTTTCACTATCATCTAAGTCTGTACATCCTCATCCTTAGAGAAGGTGTCCTCCGTTGGTAGCCCCTTGTCTAGTGTCGCCAACTTGGGTCCAAGATATGTCGGCAATCGTCTGGCAAGATGGCTTCCTTTCGGGTCACCCATGAGGATTACAAGGAATCCCGTGGTCGGGGGCATGAGGGTAGTAGCGACCATTTGCAAAGTTTTGAAAAGTAGACAAGGAGTGCCAAAATGAGAAATGGTGGAAGTTCTAGGCACAATCCTTTAGTTTGTTTGAAAGCATAGCAGAGCTAAGAAGTATGGTAGCCTTTGCAAGTGTTTTGAAGGGTCCGGGAAAACAACTTTTGTCTTAACTAACGTCCATGCTAACTAAGGGCTTCCTACAGTCAGGGTGGCTTTGATACCAACTCTGTGGGGACCCCGACTGATAAGTCATGATCACCGAATGTATGTGCATAGTGATCCCAGAGATCAATGCTCACTGAACACACAGAAACTGAATAACAAGAGTCTTACATCCATTACATACCGGTTTACTCAAATATGGCCTTCAAGGACAAATCTTATTATGGTTGCAATGGAAATCTTCAACGACAGCATGAACCCATGCCATCTGCCTCAACCCTATATGCATTCTGACTTGGAAGCATCCTAGCTCGCACGACCGTCAGCAAGGTAATCTTCATCAGAACCTGATCTTTCATGCCTGGCCAATAAAATAACAAGTGGCAAGCCAATGAGTACTTTGAATGTACTCGCAAGCAACCCAAGTTGTGGAACAAGGTAACAATGATGCATGATATTGCACTAAATAGGTAAATTTGAGGGAAGCTAATTCTGTATGTAAATTTCATGATCAAGTAACTAGTGAGCATGCATCAACAACTAGAAGGTATTCATGTGAACAAATAACAGATATCGTCGTAAGTATTGGTTGAACATCTCGTGTTCACTCATCACGCTAAGTCATCGGTCTTAGCTCATGCGACCTCTTGTCACCATCACACCCATACTCACACCAAGTTTTTGCGAAAACATTCGGACATAGTCTAAGAAAGACCTCCAACTGTCCATGACTGCGGACGCGGCTATTCGAATAGTTTTACACTCTTTAGAGGTTGCACACTTTACCCACAAGACTCGGGGAACTTCCGACTCATCCACGACTCGCAGTATGTAACATACCCGAGGTAAGCACCCGAACAATGCCTTTCCCCCGGCGATACTAACCAAAGAGGCCACTCGATTGGTACCCATCCCTCATGATGTACATCACACGACCCTTGCTCTAATCATACCATCCATGAAGGGACCAACGGCGTGCCTCGTGCCTGTGAAGACAGCGCATGGTCGTACATACCGGTAAGACCCCGTATCAAGAGTGACCACACTACTCCCGCCACTAGTAATGCGGGCTCCTTGCCAGTACCCCAAGGTAATCATCAAAGCCCTCTCCCATAAGGGGTATCGTGGTTGCACATGTGATGTTGGGACGGTCAGCAGACCATAGAACTCACCGTTTTCGAAAACACATACTCACTTGTTTCGGCACACCACTTCTTTCTCAAGTGGTCACCCATCTCATCAACATCTCCCTCGGGCATTAGTGGCACTCGACGGGGTGTTCGAAAAAAGTCGTTGAAATCATTTCTCTCCTTTACATCAACATGCATAAATCCCATCCCACTTGCGTAGCATCTATTAGCATCCTAACTACACCCACCCGCATAACACTCATAAGGTGGTACGGTCATGCACGATACAAGTGCCAATGGTAAGAATGTCGGAAACAACCCACCGAAGGGGTCACTTCTCCACATGATCAAATATGATGAAAGTAAAGTGCTATACGACATGAACGAAAATGGTTTCTTATCATGGTCAAAGGGCTGCTTGCCTGGCTTAGCAATGTCTTCGAGGTCTTCACATGCTTCTCGTCCACCTCTGAGCACTTCGAATATCTTGTCAACTACCATCGATAAACAACCATAATGAGCAACACAACAAGAAGAGAATAAAAGTGCTCTATAAATAGGAGTTTTATTTTTCTTGGACACCTTGGGTCACAAGAAAAATAATCAGGAAGGTTTCATTGGATTTGGATCAAGGAGAAGTTTCTGAACGGAGGAAAAGATGGGAATGATAATCCTTTAAGGTGTCAATAGAAAATATTTTTATAAAAATGAGTGAAGGCACCCGTTTAATAGTGCATGATTTTAGAAACATTTAGGAAGTGGTTTTTCTGGTTTTGGAGTTGGCAATAATATCCTAGGGATTTTCAAAGTGGGTCACATATGAATAAATGGCCCAATAATTGACATGGCAAAATAAGTGTGAGGAAAAATTCTCATCATTTAGTGCATGAATTTAGATACACCTAGAATTTTGAATCACTCCAATTGGAGCTATAATGATTGCTCCACGGGTTATTACAAGTGGGGCATTCAAAGTTCAGATTCAAATTTGAATTTGAATCCTACACAAAAGCTTGCAAGAAAAATGTACAGTGCATATATTTGGATGGTTCAAGATTTTAGGAATCTATAAATATTTGAATCACTAATTTTGGAGCTAAAATGAATTTAATATGGATTTATAGGTCTCTCTGGAAAAAAGAAAAAAGGGAACATGACTTTAGCAAATGACCCAAAAAGTTCTCCACGCGCTAAATAGCCAATTGGGCCGGCCTAATGGCCCAGCCATGCTGGAGGCCGGTGACATTGAAGGCGGTATGCTCTTGAGCCGTCTTCAATGCAGAAAAATGGATTCAGGAGAATACACTTCCACTTATCCTTGGGGGCCCGGCGGAGAGGTCACTACAAGTGGGGCCCGCTTGTCAGGTTCATCCCCCACCTCCCGCCTGAGCTGAGAGAGATAGAGGAGGGAGGATCAAACGACACCAGTGCCGTCCCAGCGGCCCAAGCTGCCTTCGGTGGAGCCACGACCACCGGCGTAATCGGGGCGACGCACCTCGCCCACCTGGGTGACGCACGCACGCGGGGGAGGGGCGTAGTGGCGCCACACTAGGGAGGCTGCATTGGAGGCCGCCGGTCGCCATTTTTCTTGAGTGCAGGGGAACTCTGGGGAGGAGACGAGGCGAGGTGGGGCTTCACGATGGTGTCTGGGAGAGCCAAAGTGGTTAGGGGAGGAGGAGGGGCTTGAGGGAGCCCTAATTGAAGGGGAGGCCGAGCTGGAAATGTTGGATACGGGAAGAGGAGATGGTCATGGGATGATGGGGTGGTTGGCCGAGTAGGTTCTCGAGAGGGATAGGGGCGAGAGAGGGCAAGAGGAGAGCTCGAGAGAGCTTTAATAGAGAGGGCGGCTGAGCACCGAGAGCTCGTGTGCTGGCCTGGTCACTACCGTCGCTGGAGGACACGGGGGTGTTGGAAATATGCCCTAGAGGCAATAATAAATTAGTTATTATCATATTTCCTTGTTCATGATAATCGTTTATTATCCATGCTATAATTGTATTGATCGGAGACTTAAATGCATGTGTGGATACATAGACAAAACCATGTCCCTAGTATGCCTCTAATGGACTAGCTCGTTGATCAAAGGATGGTTAAGGTTTCCTAGCCATGGACATGAGATGTCATTTGATAACGGGATCACATCATTAGGAGAATGATGTGATGGATAAGACCCAAAGTACAAACATAGCATATGATCGTGTCAGTTTATTGCTACTGTTTTCTGCATGTCAAGTATATGTTCCTATGACCATGAGATCATGCAACTCACGGATATCGGAGGAGTGCCTTGTGTGTATCAAACGTCGCAACATAACTGGGTGACTATAAAGGTGCTCTACAGGTATCTCTGATGGTGTCTGTTGAGTTGGCATGGATCGAGACTGGGATTTGTTACTCCGTGTGACAGAGAGGTATCTTAGGGCCCACTCGGTAATACAACATCACAATGAGCCTTGCAAGCAATGTGACTAATTGTTAGTTGCGGGATCTTGTATTATGGAACGAGTAAAGAGACTTGCCGGTAACGAGGTTGAACTAGGTATGGAGATACCGATGATCGAATCTCGGGCAAGTAACATACCGAAGAACAAAGGGAACGTTATACGGGATTAACTGAATCCTTGACATAGAGGTTCGACCGATAAAGATCTTCGTAGAATATGTGGGAACCAATGTGGACGTCCAGGTCCCGCCATTGGTTATTGACTGTAGAGGTGTCTCAGTCATGTCTACATAGTTCTCGAACCCGCAGGGTCTGCACACTTAAGGTTCGGTGACGTTTCGGTAGTGTAGAGTTATGTATGGTGGTGACCGAAGGTTGTTTGGAGTCCCGGATGAGATCCCGGACGTCACGAGGAGCTCCGGAATGGTCTGGAGGTAAAGATTCATATATAGGAAGTCCCAGTTTGGTTTCCAGAAAAGTTTCGGGCTCATCGGTAGTGTACCGGGAGTATCGGTAGTGTACCGGGAGTGCTGGTAGTGTACCGGGGGACCTCCGGGAGGGGTATTTCGACCCCAAGAGGTCCATGGGCTGTGGGAGAATAATAACCAGCCCTTAGTTGCATTAGCTCATCCATACATGCTACCATGTCATGATCATGCATCATATTGTTGCACTTGCATGTATTAAATGTTATTTATCTACATTGCGCTAGGCCCTGCTTCTGAGGATACCCTCGAGTATTCCAACAAAGGAGAGAACCTTCCCACTACCCAGAAAGGCAAGCAACCCCCTTGATAATTTCGATAACATCCCACTCTCTCGCTCCTGCTCATGTTTATTGCATTACGACAACCGCTTACATGTTTGTTATACACGGTAGATGAACCTATTCTTTTGCATGACCTGTCATTGTCACAGTAAATAGCTAAACCTTGCAACCTAGCATACGTGGTAGATGCTTGTGCCATGATGTGCTTAGCTTACTTTGCCTGCTGTGCTTAGAGTTGTGTCAGGTCTGATTCATCTAGGTGATGAACTCGAGTGAAACATTGTTGTTACGATGTGATAAGCTTGTGATGAACCCGATTTGGTAAAGTTAGCGATGAGAGGCTATCGAGGAGTACATAGCGGGTTGTCTCATTGGGACCATTCTTAGGAACAGAGATCCGTCTTTGTGATTCAAGACTAGATACTACCACATGCTGGGCCCTGAAATATGGCCCCACTCGACTTATCAGTCGCTTAGTCCTTAGTCTAGGAGTTGCAAGTAGTTTCTGGTGTTTATAGCATGTTGGAGGCCATGCGTAGCGCTGACCCTAGGGGTGGGTTACGACGCGGTAGGCAATGGCATGGTGTACCAAGGGTCACCCGAATGGTGGGCTTGGGAACCCTGCGCACATCGTTTGGGGCCGTAGCGGAAACTTCGGCCGGACTTCCGTGCGGGTTCAGTCTCAAATAGGCGATAGCCTGGACTAGAGGTCTTATGTGATTAACGGTCGTGGCCGACTCCCTCGCTGGGCTTCCGCTTGAAGGTTGCCGAGGTGCATGGTTTAAAGAGCACACGATGATAAGTGGCGAGAGCGTGTGTGAAGAAGTACACCCCTGCAGGGTATGAAACTATTTGAATAGCCGCATCCTCGGATATGGACTACTTCAATAACTTATCTTGTTCATAGATAATCAAATGGATACTCATAAAAATATCAAGACAAGTGTGAGTATTGTGTTTGGCACTCTCCCTAGAGAGGGAAGTGAATCCATGGTGGTGTATTGTCATGGAGTTAGTGGACTCGTGTGCAATATCTAAAATTTAAACAAAGAGTTAAAATTGTGTAGTGTAAGTTAGCCATGAGTCAAAGCTAGTATTGTTGCATGAACTCCACCACTCCCCTTGTTGATGCATGTGCATGAATAGACTAGGTCTGTTTTAAAGCTTGTTGAGTACGTTTGTACTCATGTTTGCCTAATAAATTTTGCAGATGAGACCCAAGGCCCATCAAGTTGGTTCTTTCTAGATGTCGACGATGCCGAATAGCTGGTGTCCCAGCTACGGCCTATGCCCTGTGGCGGGCGGTAGATAGCCAGGACATGTGCCTTTTTACCCTTTCATCTGTGTATACTAAGACAGCGTATGCTTCTGCTTGGTTTGTATGAACTTATTTGAATGACTTGAGTGTCGGGTCATGTGACCCCTACCTGTAAGAAGATATTATCCAAGGCTCGTCTGAGCCTCTTAAATAAAAGTTGTGTTGTTGTATGATTATGTTGTGATGCCATAGATGTATCTATGCATATCGGGCATGTCGTGCATACGTGTGACGTGTAACGGTATGTATGGGATCCGACACCTAGTCGTGTGCCTTTAGTAGTACTCTTTACGGGAATCTTCCTCTTTATGCTTCCATCGAGCCATGGTAGATTGCTACAGCTCTAGACACATCGATTGACCGGCATGTATCTTTCTTTGCTATTGTGCCTGTCCCTTGGGGGAAATGTCTCGCAGTGTAATGGAGTCCCTGTAGCCTGCTACAGCTCATCTACGTGGAGTGATGGCATTTATGTCTCATGGCGTAATGGAGTCCTTGTAGCTTGCTATGACTCATCTACACACGCTTGAGGCCGACACCTACATTGCTGGGTTACGTATGCCTGTTTCCGTACGGATGCGCCACTTGGGTTCTATGACTAGTCATGTCGGTCCGGGTTCTGTGTCGCTTGATTGCCAACGACATGTTCACATACGTGAGCCAAAAGAAGCAAACTGTCCTGGCTAAGGTAAGGTTGCAGCCGTGGAGCTTACCGTGTGTGAGGCCGCAAAGTGATGTGATATCCTACATTCTGGATTCATATGACTTAGGATCGTGGTCCCGACAGCGTTGGTATCAGAGCCTAACTGACTGTAGGACTACCAAGCCAAACCGGTCAAAGTTGAGTCTAGAAACACTATAGAAAAGTAGGGGAATTGGTTGTGGAAGGGAACGTAAGGCTCTTTTTACTCCTCTTCCCAAGTTGTTCTATTCTGAGTCATTCTCATCTTTTCTACGGGGATAAGAACAAGCCTTCTCATCTATTGCTTAGGATGACGAGTTACTAACCATGGACCACTAGCTAGCTAATTTGCAAGTGAATGTCGGTACTAGGCTTCTCATCTAGTATTGTTGGTGTGACAAGAAGATGGAGAAGAGATTTGAGTCTAGAAAGTCGTGTGGTTATGCTTTTCCAATCTTTTGCAGTTGACTCAAAATCCTTTTTGAGCAATTACAGTCGTTATGTTGTCCAATTTCTGCTAGAATCTCTAATATCTTTGCATCATTCTCTGTTTCAGATGCCCCCTCGTCCTTCCCCTCAGGTGGTCCGTCTGACCAGGTGCATCGATGTACCGGGTCACACGACCATGTTGGTTAGAGTTATAATGGATGCTGGTTAACGTTGGTACCTATAGTCAGTATCTGTGTACTGTTAAGATATATCCTTCATATCCTGGAGCTGCAGAGCTGCTTCACTGGACCTACAGATTAGGTGTCACCATAGATATGGCAGTTTAGGAGGCCGCCTACACCATGCTGACTATCATGAGGTTTCACCATGGTCTGCTTCAGAACACGGAGTTCTGTTATGTTCCTGCTTCCATGGGAAGAGAGGATGGTTATCTTAGCGCAACCTACTGTGATCATTCCCATGAGGATCCCAGGCTGCAGGTGACCGCTCAGATGTTGGAGAACAGGGATCATGATGCATGTGCTCTTTGCATGGAGATTTATGCCACCCGTGCATGTCTTTGGATAGCCCTGACAAAGTTGGCACCTATCGTGCAGACAGGCTATGGAGATTTGGAGATGCTGACCCCATCGCGGACTCATCTGCCAGCACACGTAGACTGGCCCAATGTTGGAGGCATCACCCCTCTTCGAGGACCACTGTTGACGCCAACAAGGGGACCAAGGCCACATCCGTGACCTTATGGTTTCTAGGGATCACAGGCTAGAGTGTTTCCAGATGCTTAGGTTCAGCTCTCGGGTCACGGGGGTAACCTGTATGAGGCATTCTATGGCAATGCTTGAGTACGTGGATGTTGGTACTAGTATGGTAGTAGTCGTATTGCCACAGTCCTGCGTGTCTTGTAGGATATGACCGAGGATGAGAGTTGAGTTCCGGAGGTGTAGATAGATAATGTATAGGAAGCTTGTAATGCCTCTGATGAGTTGTGTCATCTCTCTATAGTTTGTTTTCAGCTTGGGCTTGTACTGAACTTTGTCATGGTGTGTATCAATCATGGTGTTCATATGGCAGTTGTTATTACCATGTTGTTTGGGTGTTTACCCTGCATGCTATGTTGTCGAGTACATACCTTATCACATGTCTTTGAGTTGATGCTTTGTTTCCCAGGATGCTGGCAACTAGGAATAACCAAGTGCCTGCCCCCGAGCAGAGTGAGGGAGGCCAGCCAAGGCAAGAGGACCTGCCACATGCGCCTTCTTTGGCAGAAGTGATGCTTGAAGCTAAAAGGAACAAGAGAGAGACCAACAGGTTGCTGGAAAGAATTGATCAGAACACAACACGTGCTCCCCGCAATGATCACAATGATGGCATGTCACTCGGTGATTTCGTCAAGCTGTGCCCACCTAAGTATCATCATTCAGTCGACCCACTCGATGCGGATGACTAGCTGACGAGCATGTTCCCCAAGATCCGGGCTGCCAATGTATCCGAGGCCAACAAGGTGACCTTTGCTACCTACTTTCTGGAAGGACCCGCCAATCTATGGTGGGAAAATTATGAAGCCATGCGTCCCGTAAGCCCTGCACCAACTTGGGTAGAATTCAGCACGACATTCCGTACCCATCACATCCCGGAAGGGCTGATGGATCGCAAGAGAGAGGAATTTTGTGCTTTCACCCAGGGCAGACTATCAGTGGATGCCTATAGCCGTGAGTTCAGCAATCTCGCTCGCTATACTCTGGAGGAAGTTTCAATTGATGCCAAGAAATAGGCTAGGTTCCGCAAGGGACTTAATCCTGAGCTCCGTCGAGATCTATGCCTGGATGAGTGCACAACCTTCCAGGCTCTCGTCAACAAGGCTATCAATGCCGAGTCTGGACAGATTGACTATGAGGCCACGAGAAAGCACAACTATGACATCAGCCCCGCATCTGGCTCAGGCTCCAACAAACGTCGGGTGTGGGTGCCAAACTCAGCTCTGCCGCCAAGATACACTACAAGGCCATCCATCCAGGTGCCTCCCCAGCTCAGCCCAACCCTCCAGCCAGGCCATTTGGAGGTCCGTCTCTCAATGTTGCTCCCTGTGCCACCCTCGTTTGTTACAAATATGGGGAACCAGGACACTACTCTCGTGATTGTCCTCAGAGCAATGCTAAGCCCGCTGGACGTGGGAAGCTGGGAAAAGCCTTCTATGTGAAGCCAACTCCTGCTCGTGGACGAGTGAATTATGTCTCTGCTGAGTAAGCCTCCGAGGATCCTAGTGTTATCCTAGGTACGCTCCTTGTCAATAGTCATCCAGCATCTGTTCTATTTGATACTGGGGCATCTCATTCTTTCATCTCAGAAAGTTATGCACAGTTGCATAACATGTCTTTTTGTGATATGCCTACTCCTTTAGTAGTTCAGACTCCTGGTTCAAAGCGGCAAACTTCTAGAGTGAGCAATGATAATGAGATTCTGGTGGATAGGCTAGTCTTCCTAGCATCTTTGATATCCCTCGAGTCTTTGGACATCAATATCTTCTTAGGCATGGACTAGACGAAAGCCCACTATGCTAAGATTGATACTCATACTAGGAATGTTCAACTTACACATCCATTGGGTGAGATATTTAATGTCTCTACTCGAACAGCCAAGCGCCAACTCTATTCCCTCAAGGCTAGCCCTCTTCCAGAGTTAGAAGATATTCCGGCAGTCCGTGACTTTCCCTCAAGGTACATCGATGCAAAGTCAGAAATATAGAATGATGCAAAGTCTCCATCATAACTCTAACCAACATGGTCATTAGAGATCCTAGCAGAAATTGGGCAGCATAACGGCTGTAATTGCTCAAAAAGATTTTGAGACAACTGCAAAAGATTGGATAGCACAACCACTCAGCTTTCTAGACTCAAGTTTCTAATCCAACTGATTGTCACACCAAACAATAATTGAATAACAAAGTCCACATGCGAACAAGCTAGCTACTAGTCCATGGTTAGTAACTCGTCATCCTAAGAAATAGATAGTATGCCTAGATCTTAACCCCATAGAAAAGATGAGGGTGACTTAGAATGGAATAAAAAGAGCCTTCCGTTCCCTTCCACAATCAATTTCGTTACATTTCTAAAGTGTTTCTAGACTCAACTTTGACCGGTTTGGCTTGGTAGTCCTACAGTCAATCAGGCTCTGATACCAATACTGTCGGGACCCTGATCCTAAGTCATAGGAATCCAGCCTGTAACACATCAGATCACTTTGCGGCCTCACGCACAGTAAGTTCCACGGCTACAGCCTTACCTTGGTCGGGACCGTTTGCGTCTTTTGGCTCATGTACGTGAATATGTCGCTAGCATTCAAACGATAGAGAACCCGGGCCAACATGACTAGTCATAGAACCCAAGTTGCACATCCGTACGGGAACAGGCATACATAACCCGTCAATGTAGGTGTCGGTCTCAAATGTGTTTAGACGAGTCATAGAAAGCTACAAGGACTCCATTACATCGTGGGACATAAATGTCATCACTGCACGTAGACGAGTCATAGCAGGCTACAGGGACTCCATTACACTGCGAGACATTTCCATGAAGGGACAGACACGGCAACAAAGAAGGATACATTCCGGTCAATCAATGTATCCAGAGCAGTAGCAAGCTACCAAGGCTCGATGGAAGCACAGAGAGGCAGTTCCCCGTAAAGAGTACTACTAAAGGCACATGGCTAGGTGTCGGATCCCATACATACTATTGCACGTCACACGTATGGACGACATGCCCGGCATGCATAGATACAACTATGGCATTACAACATAACCATACAACAACACAACTTTTATTTAAGAGGCTTAGAGGAGCCTTGCATAATAAGTTCTTATTGGTAGGGGTCACATGACCCGACACTCAAGTCATACAAGCAAGTTCATACAAAACCAAGCGGAAGCATAAAGCTGTCTGGATACAGATAGATGAAAGGGTAAAAAGGCACATGGCATGACTATCTACAACCCGCCACAAGACATAAGGTCATAGCTCGGACACCAGCTATTTGGCATCGTCAACATCTAGGTAGAACCCACCTGATGGGTCTTGAGTCTCATCTCTAACATTTGTTAAGCAAACGTAAGTAAAAACATACTCAACAAGTCTTTAAAACAAACCTATTCTAATAATGCTCATGTATCAACAAGGGGGGTGGTGGAGTTTATGCAGCAATGCCAGCTTTGACTCTTGGCTAACCTATACTACACATATTAATTCTTTGTTCAAGTTTTACATATCGCACACGAGCCCACTAACTCCACATCAATACACTACCATGTATTCACTCCTGTTATCTACAAGAGTGCCCTCCATGGTACTCACACTTGTCTTATTTTTATGAGTATCCATAAAGTTATCTGTGAACAACATAAGTTCTCCAAGTAGTCCATATCTGAGGACGCGGCTATTCGAACAGATTCATACCCTGCAGGGGTGTACTCCTTCACACATGCTCTCGCCACTTATCATTGTGTGCTCAAAAACCATGCACCTCCGCAACCTTCAAGCGGAAGCCCAACGAAGGTGTCGGCCATGACGGTGAATCACACAGGACCTCTCATCGAGGTTATTGCCTATTTGAGACTAAACCCACATGGAAGTCATGCCGAAGTTTCCGCTACGGCCCCAAACAATGTGCACAGGGTTACCAAGCCAACCATTTGAGTGACCCTTGGTACACTGTGCCACTGCCTACCGTGTCATAGCCCACCCCTAGGGTCAGTGCTGCGCATGACCTCCACCATACTATAAACACAAGAAACTACCTGCAACTCCTAGACGAAGGACTAAGCGATGGATAAGTCGAGAGGGTCAATTAAGTATCCCAACATGTGGTAGTAGCTAGTCTTGGATCACAAACACAGAACTCAGTTCCTAATAATGGTCCCAATGAGACAACCCTATATGTACTCCTACATAGCATCTCATCGCTACCTTTACCAAATCGGGTTCATCATTAAGCTTATCACATCAGAACAATACTGTTTCACTCTAGTTCATCACCGAGATGAATCAGACGTGACACAACTCTAAGCATGGCAAGCAAAATAGATAAAGCACATCATGGCTCAAGCATCTACCAGGTATGCTAGGTTGCAAGGTTTAGCTATTTACTGTGACAATGACAGGTCATGCAAAGGAATGGGTTCATCTACCGCATATGACATGCAATTGAACATTTGTCCTAATGCAATAAACAAGAGCAGGAGCAAGAGAATGTGATTTTATCGGAATGATCAATGGGGTTGCTTGCCTTGCTGGGAAGCGGGAAGGTGCTCTCCTTCGTTAGAATACTCGGGGGTATCCTCGGAAGTAGGGCCTACCACAATGCAGATAGGTAATAATCAATACACGGCAAGTGCAACAATATGATGCATGATCATGACATGGCAACATGAATGGATGAGCTAATGCAACTATTATTCAAGTTGGATG
Organism: Hordeum marinum; assembly: GCA_022496015.1. Lineage (NCBI taxonomy): Eukaryota > Viridiplantae > Streptophyta > Magnoliopsida > Poales > Poaceae > Hordeum > Hordeum marinum. The sequence goes on from CM039672.1 coordinate 144,541,929, forward strand.
GAGTGGATTGGAATATAGGTTCAAAGTCGTTATCCATTTCATCTTCCATATATTGTCCTATTGCCAAATGTCAATGTTCATCTACATAGATTGCTCTAACATGCATGATAATAGCACCATTGGATTCATGGGATTTTTCTAATAAATTTTCATATACAAATTATTTCAATATGAGTTATAGATTAATTTCTATGATTTTTCCCAGTTTTAACTATTTTCTAGAATTAATTTAAATCAGAAATTCCTTTAATGCATCAGCATGACATCAGCATGATGTTAGGTGGTCAACAGCGTGTTGACTTGTCAAATCTGACCAGTGGGGTCCACTGGTCAGTGACTCAGTCACTAACAGGGGTTAATTAAATCACTAACCACTAGTCAGTCGATCATTAGGTTAATTAATTTAATTAATTAATCTTTTTAAACTAATCTTGATTAATAGGGTTGGGCCCCACCTGCCAGTTAACCGAGGGTCAAACCCCCATGGTCAAACAGGTTGACTCGTCGGCGTTGAGCCGTCGGCGACGTCAGGGACGATGGAGGGGATCAAAAACCCTCCTCTGACGACCAAATGGATGGCAGAGGGCACCTATCGGCCCTGTGTGCTCGCGTGCGTTGAACCGACACTTCCAAGGGGCTAGGATGGCCGGAGTCGGCGCCGGTGTTGAGCGCGGCGGCTGCCGAAGCTCGGGTGAGCACGGGCTCGTCGAGTCGGAGCTGGAACGGGACGAGTAATGGCTCCTAATGCTATCTGGGACCCTCCTGAGCATGCCTATGTGCTTAGGTGCAAGCTTGGGCCACCGCAGCGACCGCCATGTCCTCGCGATCGGCGAGAAGCTCTCTGGCCCAAGGTGAATCGGTGCTAGAGCGCACTAGCAATGGGGGAAAGAGGGGAAAAAGATCCAGGGGCTCACAATGGATGCGGAGGCGTCGAAGGCATGCACGGGGAAGCTCTGCTTGCGGCAGACGGACGGCAGGGGTCTCTAGTGGCCGAGGAGGAAGAAGACGAGGAGGTCGTCGCTGGGGGGCCTCCAGGCTTGATTCCTTCGGCGGAGAGGATCAGCGCATCGAGGTAGAGCTTCTGGGCTTCTCGGGAATGTAGGGGAGCAGCTGGAACATTGACGAGAAGGCGGCGGCCATGGCAAGGCAAAGGTGGGAGAGAGAGTTATGGGAGAGAACGGGAGGGAGAGAGCAATGCGGATGGCAGCAACGACCTTATCCCATCTGCCAACGCGACGAGGGAGGCAGGCACGCAGGGAGCTGCGTGACAGCTCCGGCGCGGGCGCACGGCAACCACACGCTCATCCTCCTGGCCGCAGGAGAACGACGACCTCCCTCGGCCAGGTGGGACGGTCTGGCCTGGGCCTAAGGTAAAATCCTTTTGTTTTTTTCTTATTTCTATTTCTGTTTTCATTTCTCACATTTGTTTGTTTCCGGCCTCAAACTCTAGTTCAAAATATGATGAAATATTTTTTAGGCTATTTTGAATATTTCAAACCCAGACAAAAAGTTTCATAATATTTTGAATGTCTAAAATAATTATAATGCTTTATTTGACATTTTTAGAAGCTTTATTATTTAATTTTGAAATACTATATATTCAAATAATCAAAATGTCCCCTGATATGTTGATGTCAACATTTATGAGACATAGGGGTAATATTTGATGGGCATTTTGGATTTGTTGATTTTTCACATCTTTAGAATTGGTTTTATTCAGGTGAGGTGATAGGGCTTCTGTCAATCCCCATTTCAAATTGATGCAAAATGAAAACATGATGCTGACCTGACCAAAGCTAACTAGGGTTGTGACAACTGCTGGGTCCATGTGGCTCACAGATCACTACAACAACAGTTGCACATACAAGTAATGCGATGCTTTCACGTGAGAGCGATGCTTCATTTGATTTGGAGTTGTTCTTCTTCTTCTTCATCAATCTAGAATGGGTTCCAGGCGGCATCCTGGGATAGCAAGGATGGATGTCATTTTATCGTTTGATTCCGTCCGTAGTCGGACCCTGCTCTTCTGTATGATGTTTGAATATGTTGTTGTATTGATGTGACTCTGATGTAGCTTGTGGCGAGTGTAAGCCAATTCCATATACTCATCTCTTTTGTACATGTACTTTTAATGATATCCATTCTTGCAACATGATGAGATGCGCTTCTCTCCTTGTCGAGGCCCTCATGCCGAAATAAGGATAGGATTGCATCTTGGGCGTGACAACCTTAATAGCCATCGTTTCACTTGGGTGGACCTGACTCGGTGTTTGGTATCTTGCAGCCTTCTGGCACTGAGCTGCTGAGGCGTCTTGATGCATACCTATTCTGGCAAGTTGAACGACCCCCAGAGGTTTAACAACATTACTTTAGATGTCGACGAGCTAAATCAACTGTTGAAGAAAATTTTTGGCGAAAGTTTGTCCGTTTGCAACAAAGACGGACTGAAGCCCTTTTATATTCATAACCCGACTCTTCCATAAGGACCTTTCAAGATTTTACATCCAATTTTAACCAATGATTCCTCTTTTAAATTCCCACCACTAATATATTATTTTACTTTCAACTCAACAAGACAAGTCTCCATTTTGGGGTAACAAACGAGTGAAAGTCCCCGCCAAGCAAACCAAAGCCTCTCCTGTGTCAAAGAAAAATATGGCGGTCGTTGAGGAGTCATCTTCCATGGATGAGTCAGAGACAGCCATGGCTCAATCCTAGGTAGAAATCAAATTCTTTTAGCTATGCTTTACTGAACTCAACTGATATATGTTTTTCCATAGGGTGATGTCTATATGATATGTCCGAAGATGTTGAGGTAATTTCCATGTCCTCTGGCTCAGAACCCTTATCGCCTAGGAAAATAATGCAGGTTATTCAAAAAGTACGGTTTTCTCACCTGTATGCTCATTTGGATCCCAATTTTATTTTGGAACAAACTCAAGATATGTCAAAACGCAAGACCCGAAGTGGTAGTGGCAATCTTGCAGCCGGTTAACCCAACAAGCCAGCTGCTCGTAAACGCCCATCTCAAGTATCTTTCAATCTTATTAGTTTTTCTTCCGCAACTGTCTTTAATCTATTGATCTCTTCAATCATTTAAATCTATAACCAAGAGTCGCCACCTTCATCGAACGACCCAACTGCTTCTAAGGTGCCAGTGCTTGTGATCAACCCGGGGTGAATTCCTTTCTTGTTGAATTTTTACCTGTACACGCCTTTTAGCACTTTCACTAATAATCTCTCCTTATTCATAGGGCTCGGGCCAACTCTAAGAAGAGGAAATTTGGCGGGTCGTCAACCAACCCTAGAGCCCCTAAGCCGGGAAATGCTGCCTCTGCTGCTCCCAAAGTTCAAGTGAGTCATCCACCAAGCCCAATCCGATCCACCAAGTGGATCATCAGAAGACTCAAATTGATGTTACTCCTCAACCCGATCCACCAAGTCCCAATGTTGTGGGCGTTGAGGCTAACTCGACGATGAATCCTGAACCACCTAGTCCTCCCAAGATAGCCGAAGAGGCTCCTTGCGGCAAGAACGAGGAGGTTGTCATTACTAGGTCAGGTTATGCCATCCCCAGGGTCTAAACAGTATTGACCAAGATCATTGCTAAGGACGAAACAGAACTGCCAGACAAAGACAAACCCAAGCTAGAGCTTCCAAACTACGAGAGCATGAGTGCTGAAGAACTCCATGTTGGTTATCTAGATCGCCTTGCCACGAGCCAGGAGATGGAAGTCGACCTTGTTAGTATGATCAAAAACAAATATGAGGTACGTTGCTCTCTATTGTACTTGATGTATCCCTACCTAGCCCCCAAAGGGATGGCTCAATTTATTTATTTGAGTCACGTCTTTGATAACATTGTGAAGAATTCGACCTGTAGCCCCTATGGGCCAGCTCATCTTCATGAGTTGTGTCAGGTCTTATAATATTTTGAATAATTCGACCTGTAGCTTCCAAGGGTTGGCTCATCTTCCTGAGATGAGCCGATTCTTGGAACATTTTGAAGAATTCGACCTGCAGCCCCCAAGGGCCAGCTCATCTTCATGAGATGTGTCGGTTCTTGCCAAATCAGGTTTGATAAAACTGATATGCATTAGCACCAAAGTTTCAGGGACATTGCTTGCAATTTCCTTGAGACGAGTCCTAGTCCTTCGTTGCATAAGATTTAAACTTGCACTCTTCATTACTGTTGAATATCCTGGATCTTTTGTGTAGAAGGCTTACATGAAGCCGAGTCAAGTGTGACCGGCTTGAAGAAAAAATTGGAAATAGGGCAGAGCGCCCAAGCCGCCGCTGAAGATAAACTGCACCTCACTTTGGAGGAATTGGACAAAATCAAGGGGCTTTCTGAAACACAAAGGGAAACCTTTGACGCTAAGAAGACCAACTTGATCAAGCGCGCAGAGAGTGCCGAGGGCCAGCTGATGCCCGTTGCTGAAGAATTGGCTGGGCGAGAGCAACATATTGCCACTATGACTCAGGCTATCTTTGGTAAGTTACCCGTTATAACTTGCAAAAACGTCACTTTTGGTAGGTGTAGCTTCTGATGGTATTGACGCTCATCTTGTTTTTTGTAGGCTCTAGAACATCCAACTTCCAAGATAATAGTTTACCTACGCTGAAAGTCCTCTATACTATAGTTGAGCAACTCTACACCGGAGGCCGGCTTGCCATAAAAGCTGTCATGTGGCAGAAAGAGCCCATGACACTCATCAAGGATATGATGAAACTGCTTTCCACCATTCCCAAGATATTTAATGAACTGAAAAGATCAGCCAGCCGCCCTGGTGAGAATGCGGTTTGAGTCGGGCTTTCGCCTACGCCGACGAGCTTGATCAAGAAGAAATGGCCAGAGGCTTTCCTGAGTTTAAGGATGACGGCACAACATTAGGTGAACCTGACTATCTGAAGTGCGTCAAGACAGCTCAATTGCTGGCCACGCGACTCGTTGCTGGGATGGGCTTACAGAAATATCAAGCGTCTTATAATGTCAGCAACTCGTGATTCAGCCGCCTAGTTTTATATCAATGGATCTAGTCCCTCATTGCCGTAAGCATACTGTCGCTCCTGAAGTTGACCCATCCCCTATTATAAATGAAGAGGTTGTATTCCATGCCTTGACCACTGCAACTGGGACGTGGACAATCTTCATATCTTAGAGGCAGCAGCGGAGGATGACCCAGAGGCAGCTCAACAGAGGGAACAACCCGAGGCAAACCCATACGACAAAGGAAACATAGACCGGGCATGATGTAAAAAAAATTTAAGTCGCCATAGCCCTCAAGTGTTGGGGCAAACAAATATGTTCTGACTCTTGATTGGAGTTTGTAATAGGAGTAGTTGTTTGTGGCTGCTTAAACATTGTCATGCCTTGATGCACGTTTTGCCTTGGCGAAGGTGTTTAACCTTCAATCACACTTCCCTTTTGCCAATGATTGCATATTGCTTCACTATTTTGCTTGCCTTGAATATTTCTACCATGGTTTTATGACCTGTCAGAGGATCTAGAGACGACAAAGTGACCTTGACATCCATAGGTTCACAATTTTTTTGGATGATCTTTAACCAGTCATCATATGGCGATGATCACCAACCCGGACGTTTCTTCCTGAGCTGGCAATGAAAATAATGTTACCTTAAAAAGTTTGCGGTAGCCATTTCCAACAACAAGTGTTGTATTATAAGCCAGCATAATAGGCATGGCAACCAAAGGACTCACTTTCGAGGCTCGGTCAAACAAACTAGTTTTTACACTCCAACCTTGTTTAAAATCCAAATAAGCATAAATAATGATATCTTATTCAATTTCATGTCATGACGAAATAATCATGTAAAAGTTGTGCCGGCTTTCGAGCATAGACATAAAGAACAACTTTCGAGGCTCAGGTCTTGCTTTAATGAAGCGGGTATGATAACCCGTGGTTTATCCTAGCTTTCTGTATGCCGGCTCTCTCGTGACATAATCCCATGTTTCAACCTTAAGAAGTTAAGGGTCCCGGAAAAGGATTGGATTTTAAGAGTACATGGGGTCACCTGATTAGAGTCGCATCAAGAATAAGGCACTTTTAACCACACATGGCATTTTTCTTTTGTCGGTTCAAGAGGGTGAGAAACCTGAACTCGATGAGTTAGAAGCCCCCAAATTCCCAATATTTTTGTGGCGTTTTTGCCAGGTCACAAATGTGAGAAACCTAGACTCGATGAGTTGGATGCCCCCATGTGCCCAATAAATAAAGACTCAAGTCAAGTTGGTGGATAAAACGACAAGAACTCTAAATTTTGGGTAAGCTGGCTTAGTAAAATATAAATGAGTACAAATATTGAAAGCAAAAAAATAAAAAAGTAAAGGAGCCAGTGACTCTAAAGATAATATGGCCGTAAACGAGCAATGCTCTAGCCCAGCTTATTTCCTTCTTGGTGGTATATGATCTTCTCTGCAAACCTTCCTAGCAATATGATTTCGAACGCAAATACTAATGTTACTGATCAATGTTCAGCTGCTTCGGGTTGCTTTGGAGAACCACCTTGATTATTGTGTTGATTGTTCTTGCTAGGATGCTGTCTGTTGCCGTTATTCGCCTGATGCTAGAACTAGCGCCTAAGCCGGCTTGTGACCCATCAGGACCATGCTGGCCGGGGTGCCCGCCCCCATTATCGCCGAGATGACTTTGAAAGGCCTAGTTACGAAAATCCTCCATGATTTAGCAACTCTCCCATGAATGGGTAGACGACAAATCTGGGGTACTATGCTTAGGACATGGCGATTTGAGCGCCTCTTCATATTTGCGAGGCTTATTCCAATTGTAAGCCCCTCCAGGACAGCCATTACGATCTTCACTTTTAAAACACACATTAGTATTGGCGATGAAATCTTACCCGTCGTCTGGTTGCTTCCTTTAACCACTATTATTCTGGTGCCCTTGGTTACCACCATGGTTATGCTAGACCTTGCTGCCTTCACCCTTCTTGGTTTTGCAGTTTTATCCTCATCCGAACAGGGATCCTTTCCGCCATCTGACTCAGCATACCTGGTGAGGACATCCATTAAGATGCCCATATCTTGCACCAAACTTTTGAGTCGCCCAAGCCTAAGGACCACTGGCTGGAAGTGGAAATTCTTTTCCAAAATTAGGACAACTTGAGCTGCTGTGATGCTATCCGATGAGTGTATAATCTCGGCGAACCGACTGGTCCAATGATGAGCAAACTCAGTGACTCGCTGGATGCAATGTTGAAGGCCCACAGCCATCATTGGCCTCTTGCACGTCCCTTGGAATTTATTTATAAACCGCTCTTTATAACTCGCTGGACGCATCATGGTCAGGTACTTGGCACACATTGTGTCACTAACATCGAGCATATCCATTGCCAACTCGTAACTTTTGATCCAAGCTGCCGGCTCAAGATCTGATGTGTAATTCGTCACCTTATGAGGCCCTTGAAGTCTTTAGGCATACGCTCTGCATAGAGAGCCGGCGACAGGCAAGGTATCCCAATTGTCCTACTATTATTTTCGGCTTTTGTTTGAGGAGGTTGCTATTGATTTACCTGTGGTGCTGCCTCCACCTCTGCTTGCCATGTCATCCTTGCTGCATCCACAATTTCCTATGCCCCTGGTAGCATTGGCTGGGTTGGTAAAATTTGGGGTTGATGCCTGCGACCACTGGTGGAGACATCCGGAGATTCCAAGTGGTGATTTAGACTATGGCTGGCATACGGGGTAGAGTGCATCTGATCACTGCTGTATCAGTACCGTCCTTGCTGCACCACAGGTATTTTCAACATCTCGATGGCGTTCCTTGCCTCAATATCAACAGGGGTGTTCCCCGATATGGGCAATGTTTCCAGATGTCGGGTTGCAGCCAACATGTTATCAACGGGTTAGAAAAGTGACCCCGTGGTGTCTATAAAGGCCGTGGTGGCTAAGGAACTGGCAAGGGATGGGGCAGATCATTTTTTTGAGTCATAAGTGGTTGCCCGACCCCCGGAGTCTGCCGAGGGGTGTTGAAGAGTCACTGTGGCTCAAGGTTTAGTGGTATCCGGCTTCGTTGTCTCCTTTGATAAACCACCTCGGACACCCTTTCTGGCATTCAAGCTGCCAAGCCTCGGACTTATGGCGCTCTGACTCATCACGCTCACGCATGAGGGCCTATAGATCTGTCATCCTAGCACTAACAACGTCAATATCTCTTTGCATTTCTGTCATCCGATCTCTTAGTTTCGTGAACTCCATGTTACACCCTTCTTGGTTTTCTGCTGTAATGGGACTCTTGGCGAGCTTTGCCATCTCGGCCATCAGATCGTCCATTGTTTGAGACAGGGTCTTGCCCGTCCTGCCTGATCCAGAAGCTGCTCTGGGTGCGGGTGGGTTTTGAGCCGCCATGACTCCTGCCATGTAAACGACAACTTGCCTAGTTGACTCATGGACTTCTTGGGAGGCTTCGACCTCCAGAGGTCCTCTGAGCCTACCATCATAGAGGGGTCAGGTCAACTCAGTTTCTCCCATAGAGGAGTTACCATTTGAATCGCCGGGGAGGCCATCGTTGCTTGGCGGATCATCCGTGAGAGAAACTCCCTAAGTGAAACTAACAAAGATGTGACGCCGGCTAGCTTGTTCCCGACCGGGTTGTACGGGCCGAGCCGGATCGTTGGTGTCGATGTAGAAAGATGGCTCGATAATGATCGTACCAAACCCACCAAGGGGAATCGGGCTCTCGCGTTGGGATGAGCCTCCCTGGATCCCCCAGATTGGATCAACGATGTAGATCTTGTCAAGACGGCTTTTGATCTTGTCAAGACGGCTATGGAAATGCCATAATAGGTATGTATGGTGGCTATTTTGAGGAAGATATAACAAGGCTTATGTGTTATAGAGCGTATCATATCATAGGGTTTGGATGCACTAACGAAGTTTGCATCGACTCTCGAGGTGAGAACGGGCAATGCGCGATACTCTAGAGGCTAGCAAATTGCGGAAAGGTAAGAGTGCATATAATCCATGGACACACATTAGTCATACAGAACTCACATACTTATTGCAAAAGTTCATTTTCCCTCAAAGCAAAGTACTACTATGCATGCCCCTAGGGGGAGGTTGGTAGGAGTTAACCATGCACGGAAAGATAGACAATCAAGAATAAATTGTGCTCCAACTTCCTCGCATAACGGGAGACTATGCGTGCATGCTTCGGGATTCAGAAACCTTAACACCTATATATTACTAAACAAGATCATCCACTAGTACCTCCCACATATTATCATCTCTATATTGAAAAACTATTGCAAGGAATCAAACATATCATATTGAGTGATCCCTAAGTTGTATGTAGAATTTTATTACTAACCATGTGAATGTCCAATTCCCGTTGTCTCTCTAAATAGATATAAGTGAAGAAAGAGAGTTTAATTCTTTATACAAAATACCATGCTCTAATAAATATTATTTAAGGAAAATAGCATTCTACGAATAACGTTTTTCCATGTGAAGAGAAACAGGCAATTCGAACTTCAAATGATATAAGTGAAGCACATGAAGCATTCTATAAAGCCATACTAAAAAGATATAAGTGAGGTGCAATGAGAATATTATGAATCAACCATGGACTATCTAATACCAGCATGGTGCATAAAATAAAAGTGAAAACTAAACACAAAATACGCATCAAGATTTACGCATATCACATGAATGAAGCGAAAAAAATGAAAACATACCGATACTTGTTGAAGAAAGATGGGTGCCTTCTAGGGTATCCCCAAGCTTAGACGCTGGAGTCTCCTTGGTTATTTACTTAGGATGCCTTGGGAATCCCCAATCTTGCACTTTGCCTCTCCTCCTTCTCCTCATACCGAGACCTTCTCAATGGTCTAACACTTCATCCACAAAGAACTTAATAGAAGACCGGTGAGATCTGTTAGTATAATAAAGAAAATTTCAACTTTAAGTACTATTTCAAACCCATTCATATTTAATATTTGCATTATAACTACTTTATTATTACTTCTCCATGGCTTATACCATCAATAAAATCGACAGTTCCATGAAAACAAGCAAAATAATGCATCAAAAACAGAATCTATCTTAAACAGGACAATTTGTAGTAATTTGAACTTTGAACATATTTTTGTAACTCCAAAAGTTCTCAAACAGTAGGAAGAACTAAATTTTTTGTATATAAATACTATGTAAAAAATTGAGAAACTTTCTACGTTCCAATAAAAAACAAAATTCACGAACTACAGCCAAAGTTTCTGATTTTACACCGCACATACGTACAAGCCATATAATCATCCTCAAGGCAAATCTGGCACAATAATTTTATAATACAAGGGATTTATGAAAGGGGATTTTTTTGAAAAGATTCTATGATACAAGCATCACAAAGTTTCCACGGGCAAGAAAAAGTTCAAGGCTAGCCCGCACTTCAACGATACTCATCAGCTCTCTCACTTGCACCTTTCCCTTTGTGAAAATTTAGGTTCCCTTATATATTTTTTGTTTTGAAACTCTATAAAAGCACACAACAGAGTACAATGTCTCCATGACGTGATTTTTTTAAAGACATTAAGCTAGGCATAAAGTGCTAAAGTTAATGGATCCAACCGGATCCCAAGGTATATCAAAGCCAATTTTAATTAACAATGATTTGTAACTTAGTAGTGAGCACAAGGAACATATATCATGCAATTACAAAGTCTAACTCTCTTCGTATGCATTAGCATGTCATACAAGAAGAATTCATGCACATTAAGTAAAGGCCAATACATGGCATAAGTAGTTTCTTGCAATTTTATTGTATTGGAAACATCAAGAGGTGAAGATGTAGTTCCTCTCTCATAACAATTGCAAGTAGGAGGAACAAGCACATGCATATTATATTCATCGAAATCATCATGTGTAGTAGCAAAACACAACCCATCAATATAATCCTTAATAAGCGCAAACTTCTCTGACATAGTGTAGTTGGGAGAATTCAAAAAGATAATAGGACTCTCATCTATGGGTGCAATACAAACAATTTCATGCTTAACATAAGCTACTATAGAAATTTCATCTTCATTAGCATAATTCATATTGCCATCTTGTCCAATGCCAAATTCATCAAAAAGAGATATTTCAAATGAATCCAAGGGATCATAACAATCGTCATAGCGTTCATCCTTCGGTATCTACGAAGGGTAATTAAAAAATGTATGATTTGAAGATTTACTCTCATTAGAAAGTGGGCACGGGTGATCAATCCGCTATTCCTCCTTTTTTTCTTCGCCCTCCTCCTCAACTTTTTCATCTAACGAGCTCACAATTCCAGCAACTTCATCCTTCATAGGTCCCTCCAAATATTAGTCTCTTCCACGGCAGCGGACATTCTCTCGATAAATTCAATAATATCAACATTGTATTATCATAGCAATATTGAAGTATGGCAAAATTTTCAGATTTGTAAGAAATGACGTCAAACATTTCATTCAAAGAAGCAATTTCATAAGCACCCTTAAAAGTAAGAAATTATTCTATTCGTTCCACTAAGGGAGCCATGGATTAGGGGGCTCCTTGGATAGCGGACCTATTGTTTATGAGCCAGACTATATGGGCTACTTACCGAACACTAGAGGATTTGAAGGCCCAATCTCCATGGTGGAAGCTTCGGGAAGCATGGCTTGCGCTCCACGTTTGATGTAGTAGAAGGGCACGTTTATCTCTTCGGCATGTAACTGACCTGGTGTAAACCCGAGGCATCCTCGGTATCTATATAAGCCGGAGGGTTTTAGGGTATAGAAAAAGAACAACTCATCTATGGTTAGCTATTCGATCTGGAGGTAGATCAACTCTGTAACCCCTCACATGATCAATAAAACCAAGCAGGACGTAGGGTACTACCTCCATAGGAGGGCCCGAATCTGGGTAAATCTATATCCCCTTCGCCTCCTGTTACCGTCGATTCGAGTCTAACAGTTTAGGACCGCCTATCCGAGATCCGCCGGTTTTGACACCGACATTGGTGCTTTCATTGAGAGTTACTCTATGAGCAAGATGGAATCGATGTCTTGCCTTGTCATCAATGAAGAGATCCGCAAGATAGACACTTTTGTCCCCGGACAGATCTTCTCCTTCAGCAGCATTGTGCTGCACGCTGACTCCACTGGCGATCTAGGCTGCATTGAGAGCTTCGCCCCTGATCGATGGCTCAGATTTGTAAACTTAGAGTTCCCCATCGACTTTCGGGGTTACTTGTTGTTAATCGGGCTCACAACTTCACTTGTAGCCTCCAAGGACTCTGAGGCTGTAACCCCGAGCCCCTTCTTCAGACATGCTGATGGGGTCACCCATAGCAGTGAGCCAATCTCTTATCCCGGTCCGATTATTAAGCCAGATGACCGAACACGTGTTCTTGCTGAACACTTCCCATGTCCGGACATCTTGAAGGTTAACTCCACAAGTTCCGATCATCTGGATCCAATCGGCCCCTCAGCGGTCGACGAGACCATAGACCGGATCTATCGATGAAGATCACGGACCATCCAACCCCGATCTACGCTCGGTTCGGTTATGGTGCGGGCCAGGACGAATTTTTCGACCCACCCACCACCCACTTGATAGCCACTATCGAGGATTTAACAAACATGCTTGACTATGCCTCCGAGGAGGCTGTATATATGGATGAAGATGACCATGCTCCCACCCCTGTTAACACCGGGAGGTGAGCCACCACTTCCACATACGACGTCTACATGGTAGATACTCCTGCCACTAACGGCGACAACACGCCTAACAACGATGGCGACAAATTGGGCGATGCGCTGTCAAGGCGCCATAAAACGCATAAGCGGTCCAAAGGCAAGAAGGGAAGGAAAGCTATTATTAGCAATGGGGATGTTAATCCCCCCGCTGACCATGATCGTCCCGATATCCCCAAGCACCCGTTAGTGGGTCTAGAAGAGCCTGAGGACCATAACAACCCCGATAATGTCAACGATTCCAAAGAAGATAATTACCTCCCCCCCGTCGAGGAGGAAGATATACCAAAAGCCGGTGAATTATACATCCCTGATAACCTTGAAGATCTAGTAGAAATCAGGCAACAGCTCCTAGCAATGGCCCGCAGCCTAAAAGCTAAAGAATGGCAACTGAAAGCCGAACAAGATGACCTCAATGATCGATGGACGAAAGTCCTCTCAGCTGAGGAAGTATACGATACCGTTCTGTGGAACTGTACAACATACGACAAGCCGGACCGCCCCCCTCGTGGTCGGGACTGGACGGCTGACGACACCGGTTATATACCGGTAGTGCCCCGAAGATGGGGTAAGGAGCCACTAGAGCTCATAGACATGTTTGACCAACGAGATGACCTAGATCACAAAGGAGGACGTAGAAGATCCATCTATGGATCTAGAGAGTAGTCGTTCGATAGATGGGGCGGATACAGACCATGGTTCGAGCAAAACAACAGAGTCAGAGAACACAACCGGCCCCATATAGATGCCAAATACAGGCGTGACATAGCACGCGTTAGAGGCGCCGCTCACCCACTGTGCTTCATAGACGAGGTAATGTGACATGAGTTCCCCGAGGGGTTCAAACCCGTGAATATAGGACAGTAGGATGGGACCACTGACCCAACCGTATGGATTGAGGACTTCCTCCTCCATATCCACATCGCGTGAGGAGACGATATCAATGCTATCAAATATCTCCCTCTTAAGCTTAAGGGGCCAGCTCGACACTGGTTAAATAGTCTCCTTGAAAACTCCATTGGAGCTGCGAAGACCTGGAAGATGCGTTCCGCTCTAACTTCCAGGGAACCTATGTCCACCCGCCGGGCTCTTCCGATCTCAGCAACATTGTCCATAAGCCCAGCGAGTCTGCTCGGCAATTCTGGAATCGGTTCTTGACGAAGAACCAAATCGTCGACTATCCGGATGCTGAGGCCATAGCCTCCTTCCGGCACAATATTCGGGACGAATGGCTGGCCCGCCAGCTAGGCCAGGACAAGCCTCGGACCATGTCCTCCCTTACCTCCCTCATGACCCTCTTTTGCGCGGGTGAAGACAATTGGCTGACACGATTCAACCACAATTCTGAAGATCCTGTAGCACCTGAAGCCTGGGATGGCAATTTAAAACCAGAGCACCATAAGAATAAACGCCGACACAATAATAGCGACGCCAATGATACGACTGTAAACGTCGGATTCCGCAACTCCCGACCTGGGTGGCGGAAGAAGCCTCCTAAAGGCAATCACGACGGACCCACTGTGAAGACCTAGGCGGTAGAAGAAGCCTCCTAAAGGCAATCGCGACAGACCGATGTACAGATTTCGTAACTCTGGAAGTTGTGTTCGGCTCGCTCGATAACTTTGGTAGCAAAGACTTGATATTCGACAGTGTGCCCTTCCGCATTTGCTATCACGTGCTGCTTGGTCGGACAGCGTTCGCTCGTTCAACGCGGTCCCACACTACGCATACCTCAAGCTCAAGATGTCGGGCCCCAAGGGGGTCATTATTGTCAATGTCAATACAGAGTGCTCCCTCAGAACTGAGGAAGATGCACTAGCCCTAGCGGCTGAATTCAGCTACAAAGAAAATCGACAAGTTCCGACATCCCCCATAAATGAACACAAGGTTGGGAAGCGGGTTCGGCTTCAGACTGAAAACTCAGATCCTTCTTCCCCCCTATATAGGGACTCGCCGCCCACCGCACAACCTTAAGACCAGCAAAGTACGTGCTGAGGAGGCATAACTTCACACTTAAGATTCCATGGGTAGCTTTGGGGAAATAAAGATGGGTGTTCGTTGGGCCTGAACCTCTACCATCAACACGTCTTCGGACAAAATGCAGGTGCTCCTAAAAGAGCTTCCCTATGGCCTAAAGCTCACCTACAATTCGGCGGCCTCTCCAGACTTTGTTTGCAAAATCCGTCCGCCGAACACTAACACCCATCAAAGTGCATCTAAGAGCACGAGTCAACTAGCAACGGGGCATATTGATGCTGTCAGGTTATCATTCGATGACCCCTGGTACAACTACTCCTGTATATTTTTTTCTTTCACATACCTGTAAACAGTTGCTTCGGCAATCCGAGCTATAAGAGGTTTTGAGCAAATGCAAATTGTGTGCCGCAAGTTTACCTCATCTTTCCTTTTTTGGCTAATATTTTTCTCCTCTCACCCTCTTCTCGTGATCCTATTCGGTATAATGTGAGGTAATCGGCTAATAGACTGGGGGCTCGAGTTCAAACACAAATCATCTTATCTATCATGTGTTTGGCGTCTTGGCATTTCCTTTATATGCATTGGTTCCGAACTATGTCTTTGGTCAATAAGTTGGGTTGCCCGACTCTAGTGCTTGCCCCTTTACGTTCCACTTGTTCGGCTAAAAGGGCAAAGGGAGCACCCCTACGATTGTGCTTCCAGATAGACTGGTCAACCACCTCAGGGGAGAAAGCCAAAAATAGACTGTCATTGTATGCGTGATCCGGTCTTTGAACCCCAAGCTGGAATTGTTATACTTCAATCCTTGTAAGCGGTTATTCCGTGTTATACGAGGAATTTTCCCTTTGTGCAGATATTGTGATACCAGCTTCGGCCACGGTTCATCCGAACATCACAAGATTTTGGTGGCTAATCGTACGCAGTCCTTTTCGTGCCCCTACGACTAAGTGAAAGAAATAAAGCACTGTAGTCTAATTGCCTACTCTGCCACACTGTACCGCCTTTGGGTTCCGATAATTTGGCTAAGGGACATAGTGCATTGGCATATACACCCTATGTAGTATCTACATGGGGCTGAAGCCGACGACTTGCATCTTTTAGTATTAAACAACCACATAGGAGTTATAAAGGAATGCAAAACCATCTAAAGAACAAATATTAATATCATTAAAAGTTTGGCCAAGTCTTCAGACGAATTACAACTCATTCAAACATGTTAACACCCAAGCAATGTGACGTTATCACCCGAGCACTCTCCATCACTCCATTGAAGTATAGCTCGGGGCGTCGATGCTCCTTCCCGGGTGGTGGCGGGTAGGTGGCTACCTTCATCGGATTTATCCCCGGCTAGTGCACCTTGGCCTTGGGAAGGGTCATCCGGACTCCTTTGATGCAGAAGGAGTGCTTGACAGTGTCGAGGAGGGGCGAAGCAGCAATCAACCTCTGGATCAGGCCAAAGTAGCTGCCTCGCAGCGGTTTGCGGGGCCATAAGCAGATGCAGGGTCCTTCATGTCCTGCTCTGCCATCTGGTGCACCTCCATCCGCTATTTGAGCTGCTCCAGCAGAAGAGGAGGCCCTCGGGGGCTACAAACTGTGCCCAGAACTGCCGAGCTTCATCTCCCTCTCCCCGCGAGGCAAACAACTGATTAGCGCCCGCCACGCTCTTCTAGAGGTCGGAAAATGCGCCTGATGATCGCCACACCCAGGTAAGCAGTGCGAAGTTGCTATCCCCAAATACGCACTTTAGTGAGTATGTCTTACCATCTGCTATGTCCTTGGCCTGGCACACTTGCTCCTCGTAGAACCGTCTGTCCATCCGCTTCTTATGGAGTTCGGTTTTTAAAATGGACAGTTTGGCCGAGCTTGCCTTATTATACAACTCCAAAGCCTTGCATCTTTTGCTGGTGTCCTTGAGCTCCTGCTGGACCTCTACCACGTGAGCTTCATGCTTCCCACTGGTGTTCCGCATGGAGGAAAGGGCAACAGTTGTCTCTTTAGCATCCGCCCACACGGTGGCCGTTTCGTTCGTCGCGCGCTGGAGCTCGGCCTTGAGCCTCTCCACCTCCTTCGCCGAGGCTGCGCGTGCATTATACAATGCGAAAAGGCTGCATTGATAGTATTCGGATGATAGAGTTTAGACAAGGGCATTCGGATTCTGTTTTGACATACCTTGAGCCTCGTCAAAGCTTCGGTTAAGGGCCTCAACTTCGTCTTCGGAGCGCTTAAGCTTCCAATTTAGCTCTTCCAGCTCATCGCCATTTATGGCCGCCGCCGATAACGAAGCCTGCATTACACGCACAATTGATACATTACATGGGCTCTCAATTCCCGAAATATAGACAATCCGTTCATATTTTGAGTTATTCTAACATGCCGGACACTTAAAAAGTATCTAGTTCGATATCGGATAGAAAGGTGACCCCTAGGTGAGCTTTTTCACCTCACCTAGGGCTCGCAGGCTGCCTTGTATATAATACAAATAAATAAACACTTTGCAAATAAGCATATTAGGTGACTTACTTGAAAAACCCGTAAGGAGACCTTTGAAGGCCTCCTTCAGTCCATTGTCAATGGACTGGATGCTCTACAGTACCGCACTCATAAGAGTGCGGTGATCCTCGGGGATGGAGGCGCTCGGTAGATCCTCCTCCATGACCGACCACCTATTGACCGATGGTGCCGGTGATGATCGGATTCATCGATCACCTACCGGGGATTCAACCGGTGCCTCCGGAGGCGTAGTGCACTCTGGAGATGTTCTTGGAGGGGATTGAGCCCCCGCTTGTCTAGCCTCTTTAGTGTCCGGGCGGGATATAGCCCCCCGGTCTTCAGTGACCAAGGCGTTATTCTCGGCCACGGTACGGTCTCCCTTGCCGCCGGTGTCCGCCTCCATAGGAGTGTGCTAGGATGACACCTCCACGACGTCCCTCGTGGAGCTTGGAGTGGTGGGATGCGAGGCATCCCTGCTCTCCCCCAGTTCGGTGGGCGGGGTCTCCCCATACGATATCACCTCGGTGGGTATAATGCATGGGGGGCTGCAAGGCCTATAACCTGCATGTTAACACACACTAAATCTATTCACAATGAATGGAAGGGGCTTCGGATCCTAACCTTTTCGGAGGCGTCTTGACCCATAGGCTCCTTCGTGGAACCTCCTCGAGGTCTTCGAACGCGGTGTCCCAGTTAGAACTATCATCAAACAAAATCACCCGCATCCAATGCGCCCTCTTCTGGGCAGGAGAAGGGACCTGCTCCAGAGCGTCTGAAGACGCTGCTCTCTTCCTGGCACGGGGGGGATTGCCTCCCCCTCGCCCTCGACCTTGGCCTACTCCTCCTCCTCTTCTTCCTCTTCCTCCTACTCGGACTCCTCTTGATTCGAGGAGGCAGGGGTATCCTCGGTTGCAGCGTCATGATGATCCTTGATGCGGACATCAATCTGGCCTAGTTTGTTCTTCTTCTCTTTCTTCGTGAGAGCCTTGTAAGGATTTACCACCAGCATTTCTGCTAACAGCCCGGTCCTCTCGTCTTCGGGCTGAGGCGCTGGACTATTAATGCTAACGGCTTTCTTCAACCATCTCTGCAAAGACAGATCAGTTTAGGGATTATGAGGTCTTCCTATGTAATGAAGCTAACCAAGCTAGGGTGTATCGTACCTCAGAATCGGGCTTGGTGGTGTGTAGACCCTTGTCCTCCTCCTCGGATGGCCAGCTCTTCTATCATTTAAAGAGCGCCTTCCATAACTTCCCCTGTGTAGTGCAGAAGAGATTCTGGACTGTGGGCTTGGCGTCGAGCTCACGTGCCCACAGGAGGGTGTCCCGGCGCTGGCGGGGGAGGATGCGTCTTCGGAACATCACCTGGAGCAAATTGGTCAACTTGGTGCCCTCCTCGACCTGAGCGGATGCGCTTCTGCAGGTCGCTCACCTCCTTGCCCGGTCCCTAGACAAGACCCTTTTTGAGCCATGAAGCCAGCCTAGTGGAGGGGTAGGATTTTAATACGGTAGCGGGATACTAACCTTCTTCTTGTGGTTCGGACGTAGAACCACTCCTTCTGCCACCACTTGATGGTGTCAATAAGGGTGCCCGAGGGCCAGCCGACATGGGTGAGATTGCCGATGACGTCCCCACCGCAATCTATGTGCTTGTCGCCGATGCACTTGTGCTTGATGTTGAACACCTAAAGCCAGAACCCAAACTATGGCCTGATGCGCAGGAAGGCCTCGTAGACGAGGATGAACACCGAGATGTGCATGATCGAGTCCAGCGGGAGGTCGTGGAAATTACAACGGGGAATAGAGGTGTTACACTACTACATAGAGGGGGAGATAGTTGGTGTTGATGGCGGCGATGTTGTTGGTGTAGATCGTCGGCATGATGATTGCCCCGGCGGCGTTTCGGCGCCACCGGGAGAGAGGGGGAGAGAGAGCCCGTCCTTCTTCTTCTTCCATGGCCACCCCCTAGATGGGAGGAGAGTTCCTCCCATGGTCCATGGCCTCCATGGAGGCAGAGGGACAGGAGCTGCTTCGAGATTGGATCTACCTCTCTGTTCTCTTCTATTTCGTGTTCCTATTTTTTGGACGAAAACCATTTCTTATATTACCGGAGATCAGTAACTCCGATTGCGCTGAGATTAGAACATGATATTTTCCCAAAAATTAGCTTCCTTGCGCTCGAAGGAGAGATCCAACCGGTGTACAAGTTGAGCATAACCCACCAGGGCGGGTTTGGACTCCTGGGCGCGTCCTGGTGTATCGTGCCCACTATGGGTATCCGCTTGCATTGATTCCACTTCCCAAAATTCACAAATATTACAAAAGAATTATCCATAAAAGTTTGTCGTCTTTGGAATTCGTTTGATATGTAATTTCTCCAAAACAAAAAACACACAAAAAACAAGAACTAGCACTAGGCACTAGATCAATAGGTTAGTCCAATAAATCATATAAATTGGTGACAATAGTATGTGAAAGTTGTATAATAGTGGCATGAAAAAAATTAAAAATATAGATTCGATGGAGATGTATCAATTACAACGGTTCAACAACCAATGCATAAATCAAAAGGTCAATACATGTTCCATGGTTACATAGTTCGGTAGAAGGTTAAATATGATGAACCATAATATATAGTACTAGAGGCGGTAAATGTGAAGATAGAATTGTAAATGCTTTTGGCTGTTGATGGTGTTGAAGAAGCGGTAAATGTGAAGATATAATTGTAAATGATTTTGGTTGTCGATGGTGTTGAAGAAGCAGAATACTCATAATGTGCCCTCCTCCATGCCAAAGGCGCACACAACATTTGTCCAACCCCTTGTGACGATCGCCCGTCCGTCCTTCACCGCCTTTAGGAAGACTTCTAGACCATTATCATGGTAACATAAATTATATACTATAACCTTCATTGCCTCTGCATCGGTCAGGTAGTTTGCTAGGTAATCTTGAGTAAATTCCTTCGGAAACCACCAAAAGGAGACAACCTCATGTATTCATGTCTAATAGAGTAACTTGTTCTGGGCTAGAAAAGAAGGCAATGTTGGAAATATGCCCTAGAGGCAATAATAAGTTAGTTATTATCATATTTCATTGTTCATGATAATCGTTTATTATCCATTCTATAATTGTATTTATTGGCAACTCAAATACATGTGTGGATACATAGACAACAAAGTGTCCCTAGTAAGACTCTACTAGACTAGCTCATTAATCAAAGATGGTCAAGGTTTCCTGACCATAGACATGAGTTTTCATTTGATAATGGGATTAAATCATTAGGAGAATGATGTGATGGACAAGACCCAACCATAAGCAAAGCATATGATCATGTCGGTTTTATGCTATTGCTTTATCCGTGTCAAGTATCCGATCCTACGACCATGGGATCAGGCAACTCCCTAACACCGGAGGAGTGCCTTGTGTGTATCAAACCTCACAACGTAACTGGGTGACTATAAAGCTGCTCTACAGGTATCTCCGAGGGTGTTTGTTCGATTGGCGTGGATCAAGACTAGGATTTTTCCCTCCGTATGACGAAGTGGTATGTATGGGCCCACTTGGTAATACAACATCACCAGAAGCTTGCAAGGAATGTGACTAAGGAGTTGTCACGGGATCTTGTATTACCAAACGAGTAAAGAGACTTGATGGTAATGAGATTGAACTAGGTATGGACATACCGACAATCGAATCTCGGGCAAGTAATATAGCGATGGATAAATGGAACTTCATACGGGATTGATTGAATCCTTGACATCGTGGTTTGACTAATAAAGATCTTCGTAGAATATGAACGAGGCAATATGGGCATCCAGATCCCACTATCGTTATTGACTATAGAGGTGTCTTGGTCATGTCCGCATAGTTCTCGAACCCACAGGGTCTGCACACTTAACGTTTGGTGACAATATAGTGTTGATGAGTTACATATGTTGGCGACTGAAACTTATTCAGAGTTCCGGATGTCACGAGGAGCTCCAGAATGGTCCAAAGGTAAAGATTTATATAAGGCAAGTCATATTTGGCTACAGGAAAAGTTTCGGGTTCTTTCTGACATTGTACTAGGAAGCTTCTAGAAGGTTCTGAAAACTTTCGGAGGTGTCCGGAAGTCCACAAAGGGTTCCACCACGTCCCAAGGGTTTTCATGGACTGACGGGAGACACTGTGTCCTTATTGGGCCAAGCGCACAAGTCCCTCAAGGACCCTGCAGTTGGGAAAGGTGGAAAGTCCACCTTTGCATGGAAGGGAAGGAGAGGGACTAGGATTCCACATCCTCCCCCCTTGGCTGTGGCATAGGGCTTGGAGGGGCTGTTCCCCATGCCCCTACACCTGTATATAGAGGGGAGGGGGAACCCCAAGAGGACACATGAAGCCCTTGGCGCCCCTCTCTCTCCCAAGATCATTTTCTCCTTCGCTCGTGATGTTAGTAGTGCTAGGCGTAGCCTTGCCAGGATAGCACCACCACCACCGCAACTAGGACGTCATGTTTCTAGAGAGCTCATATACTACTCCGCCCGGTACGTGTGTTAACGCGGAGGTGCTGTCCGTTTGGCACTACATCGGGATGGATCATGATTGGATCGCGAAGACGTTCGACTACATCAAGCACGTTTATAGATGCTTGCGCTTAGCGATCTACAAGGGTGTTTAAACACACTCCCCCTCTCATAGCTATGCATCTCCATGTATAGATCTTGCGTGTGCGTAGGAAACTTTTGTTTCCCATGCAACGTTCCCCAACAGTGGCACCCTGATCTAGGTCTATGCATAGATGAGATCACGAGTATAACACAAAGGAGTTTGTTGGCATTGATATTCAGATTTGTTCCTCCCTTGGTCTTTTCTTGATTCAGTGGTATTGTGGGATGAAGCGGCCCGGACCAACCTTACTCGTCCACGTACGAGAGACTGGTTCCATCTATTGACATGTGACTTTGTTGCATAAAGATGGCTGGCGGGTGTCTGTCTCTCCCACTTTATTTGGATCGGATTCGACAAAGGTGGTCCTTGAGAAGTTTAATAGCAATTTGTGTATCACCGTTGTGGTTTTGCATAGGTAAGAATCGTTCTTGCTAGATACCCATAGCAGCCACGTAAAACATGCAACAACAATTAGAGGGCATCTAACTTGTTTTTACAGGGTATGTTGTGATATGATATGGCCAATAACATGATGAGATATATGTGATGGATGAGATGATCATGTTTTTGTATAGAATATCACAACTTGCATATCGATGAGTACGGCAACCGGCATGAGCCATAGGGTTGTGTTTAATTATTGGATGACCTATGTGTCAATCATTAAGCACTATGTAATGCTTTACTTTATCGCTACACGATAGCAATACTAGTAGAATCATGGTGGACGCGAAAACCGCGATGGTGACACATCGACGGAAAATCAAGATGATGGAGATCATGTTGTCATGCCGGTGATGATGGACATCATGCCGGTGACGATGGAGATCATGCCGGTGCTTTACAGATGAAGATCAAACGCACAAGTTCATGGCCATATCGTGTCACTTATGATTTGCATGTGATGGTAATGCTTTTGTTCATCTTATTTTGCCTAGGACGACGATAGCATCATAAGGTGATCCCCCACTAAAATTTCAAGATAAAATGTGTTCTCCTGCAGTGTGCACCATTGCGAAAGTTCGTTTCGAAGCACCACGTGATGATCGGGTGTGATAGACTCTGCGTTCACATACAACGAGTGCAAGCCAGTGTTGCACATGCAGAACACTTAGGTTAAACTTGACGAGCCTAGCATGTACAGACATGGCCTCGGAACACAAGTGACCGAAATGTTGAACACGAGTCATATAGTGGATATGGTCAACATGGAGATGTTCACCATTGAAACCACCTCATCTCACGTGATGATCGGACTTAGGTTGGTGGATTTGGCTCATGTCACACTTATACAGCCCGAGGGATGTTGATTTAAGTGGGAGTTCTTAAGTAATATGATTAATTGAACTCATTATGATGAACATAGTGAAAGTGTCTTTCCAAATTTTGTTGTAGATTAATAGCTCACTAGGGTAGTAGTAAGTTGAAAGATGGTAGAAGTAATTATGCGGATTGGGTCAATACACTGAGGATTGTTCTCGTTGCTACATAGAAAGCCTATGTCCTTGATGCACCACTCGATGCGCCACCTCCTCTGGCGTCATCTATGGATGTTGTGAACATTTAACAGACATGTTCTGATGACTACTTGATAGTTCAGTGCATCATGCATTACCGCTAAAAATTGAGGTACCAAAGAAGTTTTGAACGTCACAGAGCACATAAGATGTTCTAAGAGCTAAATTTGAGATTTCAGGCTCACACGCGTGTTGAGAGGTATAAGACCTCCAACAAGATTCTTTGCCTGCAAGATGAAGGAGAATAGCTCAATCAGTGAGCATTACTCAGATTGTCTGGGTACCACAATCGTTTGAATCGAGTGGGAGTTGCTCTTCGAGATAAGATAGTGATTGATATAGTTCCCCAAGTCACTGCCACCAAGCAACTGGAGCTTCGTGATGAACTATAACATGCTAGGGATATATAAGATGGTCCTATAGCTATTCGCGGTGTTTGACACCGGAAAGGTATAAATCAAGAAGGAGCATCAAGTGTTGATGGTTAGTAAAACCACTAGTTTCAAGAAGGGCAAGTGCAAGAAGAGAAAACTTCAAGAATGGCAAGCCAATTTCCACTCAAGTGAAGCAACCCAATGTTGAACCCAAACCCGAGACTGAGTGCTTCTATTATGAGTACAATGGTCACTGAAGCAGAACTGCCCTAGATACTTGTTAGATAAGAAGCTTGGCAACATCCACAGAATTATATTAGATATATGTTTTGTTCATGTGTACCTTAGTAGTACTCCTAGTCGCACCTATGTATTAGATACCGGTTTAGTTGCTAAATGTTGGTAACTCGAAATGAAAGCTCCGGAATAAATGGATACTAGCTAAGGGCGAGGTGACGATGTGTGTTGGAAGTGTTTCAAAGGGTTATGTGATCACTATCACATGCTCTCTCTACCTTCAGGATTAGTGACAAACCTAATAAAATGTTATTTGCTGTTCGCGTTGAGCATGAACGTGATTAGATCGTGTTTATTGCAATACAATTATTCATTTAAGTTAGAGAATAATGGTTGTTCTGTTTACATGAATAATACCTTTAATGGTCATGCACCCAATGTGAATGGGTGATTGAATCTCGATCATAGTGATACAAATGTTCATAATATTCATGCCAAAAGATGCAAAGTTAATAATGATAGTACCACATACTCATGGCACTGAAAGCAGATTTGCTCCCTTGGTGGTTTTGGTAATTCATAACAACATATAAGTCATTGAACTAATGTTTCCATCAAGTATGTTTTAGGAAAATTTCAATGATGGGTTGGCAAAGAGATTGTGGAATACCCCAAGATGCAAGGAAATAGGTTGGCAAAACTTCAAGAAAAAGGACTCTACATTTTACATTAGTGAGGAATCACTTTGAGTCCACAGGAAAACCAATACTATTAAAAGGGTGTGAGGATTTGTTGGTGAACAAAATGCTCATACGTGCACAAGTGATAGTCACCAAAGACACGCACAAACTCTCCCACCAAAGTCTATCCAAAGCCAAACACTCAAAATTGGTGCAACCAACTTTCTACATTTGGTGCCATCGACTCCAAACCCTAGACAGACTCAGCCAAACCCTAACCTTTCGATATAGCCGATACTGCATTCGGTGCCAGCGAGTTGGGCTGCCAACTTTCTATTACGCAAGTTCATAGTTTTGGATCCTATGAGATTGTTGAGTCAGCATCACCAAGATTGAGCATTCTGACCGTTGGTCACCTTATCGGTGCAATCGAGATTACTATATCGGTCTCACCGAGATTCAAAAGTTGCCACCTTTTGGTCACTTCGGTACCATCGAGATTAACACATCAGTGTCACTGAGTTTGACTTATTGTGTGTACCAGTTGGATGTTCGCGGATGCCTATATATACCCCTCCACCAGCACCTACTTGACAGAGAAGCACTCAGAACCATTACATAACTATCCTATCAGTTTTCTGAGAGAGAACCACCTACCCTTGTGTTGAGTTCAAGGTCTTCCACTCCAGCCATATGGATCTTGATTTCTAGCCTTCCTAAGTTGATTTCCACCAATCCCATCTCTTCTACCAAGCCATATCTGTGAGAGAGTGATTGTGGGTTGAGCAGTCTACCATCTTGAAGCACAAGAGCAAGGAGTTCATCGACATTACTGAGCCCATTACGTTTTGAAGGGAGGTGCCTCCTAGATTGGCGAGGTGTTGCTTGGGAGCCTCCTACTTCGTGTTGTGGAGTGAACCAAGAAGTTTGTAAGGGCAAGGAGTTCGCCTACTTTGTTAAGATCTACCCCGAGTAAGGCTAGTCGTCTATGGACGTAGGCCGTCATGGTATAGTCAAGGTTGCTTCTTTGTGGAACCCTCCGAAGGTAGAGCCCTCCATAGACTCTCGCGACCATTACCCTGTTGGGGAACGTCGCATGGGAAACAAAAATTTCCTACGCACACGCAAACCTATCCATGGTGATGAGCATCTACGAGAGGGAGAGTGGATCTACGTACCCTTGTAGATCGCTAAGCGGGAAGCGTTAAGAAACGCGGTTGGTGTATTCGAACTTCTTCGCGATCCAAATCGCCGAGCGTCCCGCGATCCAATCACGGACCGTCCCGCGAACACATCATGATCCGTCCCGCGAACTCATCACAATCCGTCTCACGATCTTGATCATGATCTGTACCGCGAACTCATCACGATCCGTTCCGTGATCATATCACGAACCGTCTCGCGATCTCGATCACGGTCCTTCCGATCTAGCGCCGAACGGACGGCACCTCCGCGTTCAGCACACGTGCAACTTGATGACGATCTCCACCGTCTTGATCCAGCAAGAGGAGATGGAGAGGATAGAGAGTTCACCAGCAGCGTGACGGCGCTCCGGTGATGGTGGTGGAGTGATTCCGGCAGGGCTTCGCCTAAGCGCTGTAGAAAACCGATCTAGAGGAGAAACTATGCACCGGTGGAACAGGTAGCACGTGGCCGGAAATTCTGTCCAAAAACCACCCAATCCACTAGTATATATAGGAGGATAGGAGAGGAGAGGCATCCAAGGCCTTTGGGTTGGCCGAAATAGGAGGTGGCAAGCAATCCTACTTCACCTCCAATCCTAGTTGGAGTAGGATTGCCTCCTATTGGCTGATTTTCCACTTTTTGCTTTAGGACTTTCTCTCCAGCGCCATGGGCCTTTGTGGCTGTTTTCCCAGCCCACTAAGGGCTGGTTATTATTCTCCCACAGCTCATGGACCTCTTGGGGTCGAAATACCCCTCCCGGAGGCCTCCCGGTACACTACCGATGAGCTCGAAACTTTTCCGGAAACCAAACTGGGACTTCCTATATATGAATCTTTACCTCCGGACCATTCCGGAGCTCCTCGTGACGTCCGGGATCTCATCCGGGACTCCGAACAAACATCAGTCACCACCATACTTAACTCTACACTACCGAAACGTCACCGAACCTTAAGTGTGCAAACCCTGCGGGTTCGACAACTATGTAGACATGACCGAGACACCTCTACGGTCAATAACCAATGGTGGGACCTGGACGTCCACATTGGTTCCTACATATTCTATGAAGATCTTTATCGGTTGAACCTCTATGTCAAGGATTCAGTTAATCCCGTATAACGTTCCCTTTGTTCTTTGGTATGTTACTTGCCCGAGATTCGATCGTCGGTATCTCCATACCTAGTTCAACCTCGTTACCGGAAAGTCTCTTTACTCGTTCCGTAATACAAGATCCCGCAATTAACAATTAGTCACATTGCTTGCAAGGCTTATTGTGATGTTGCATTACCGAGTGGGCCCCGAGATACCTCTCCGTCACATGGAGTAACAAATCCCAGTCTCGTTCCATGCCAACTCAACAGACACCATTGGAGATACCTGTAGAGCACCTTTATAGTCACCCTGTTATGTTGCGACGTTTGATACACACAAGGCACTCCTCCGATATCTGTGATTTGCATGATCTCATGGTCATAGGAACACATACTTGACATGCGGAAAACAGTAGCAATAAACTGACACGATCATATGCTACGTTTGCAGTTTGGGTCTTATCCATCACATCATTCTCCTAATGCTGTGATCCCGTTATCAAATGACATCTCATGTCCATGGCTAGGAAACCTTAACCATCCTGTGATCAACGAGCTAGTCCATTAGAGGCATACTAGGGACATGGTTTTGTCTATGTATCCACACATGCATTTAAGTCTCCGATCAATACAATTATAGCATGGATAATAAACGATTATCATGAACAAGGAAATATGATAATAACTAATTTATTATTGCCTATAGGGCATATTTCCAACATACCCTCCATGGGTTGAAGACTCCGTGGACGTGGATGTATGATAGCACCACCTATCGAAACCACGGGAAAAATCATTGTGTCACCTATTGCATTCGCTTTTCCTACCCTCTCTTTACTTACATGTGCAATGACTTTACTTTCCGATGCTATTCTCTTAGACATGCATGTGTAGGGTGTACTTGACATACTATGAATGCTAAAATCTTCCAAGAATTAAAATTGGGAAAAAGTAGTTTTTTATTTGGTCAAGTAGTTTAATCACCCCCTCTAGCACTACTTTCGATCCTACAAGTGGTATCAGAGCTTTGGTCTCCATTGCATTGGTCTCACAACCAAGGAGAAGTATGGCGTCTAGTGGGGGAAATTATCACCATAGAGGTCCATACTTTGATGGCACAAATTTTGCTAGTTGGAAGCACAAAATGAAAATGCATTTGCTTGGTGATAACCCTGACGTTTGGGCTGTTGTTCGTGTTGGCTTGCAAGGTGAGTTCTTTGCAGAAGGAAAGGAACCCGATCATGAAGCAACTACAGATGAATGGACGATGTTGCGACTCAATGCTCAAGCATGTGACATTCTCTTCAACTTCCTATGCCCCGAAGAATTCAACAAGATCAGTCGTCTTGAACATCTTAAACATACTTTGGTTGATATGCACGAAGGAACTAAGTCCGTGAGAGAATCCAAGTTGGATGTTCTTCAAGGTCAGCTTGACAAGTTCAAGATGCATGATGATGAAGGAGTCACTGAGATGTAGTCTAGGCTAGCTCTCATCACAAATGAGATTTCCGGCTTAGGAAGCGAAGAAATGACTGACAAATTCATCATCAAGAAGATACTTCAAGCTTTGGATGATCGATATGACACCGTTTGCACATTGATCCAAATGATGCCCAACTACAAAGATCTCAAGCCAATAGAAGTGATTGGTCGAATTGTTGCTCATGAGGTGCAACTGAAAGACAAGGAAGAGCTTCACCACAAGTCTAGCTGTGCTTAAAAAGCCACAACTGATGCTCCCGCTACCTCAAGCGACAACCTTGTCACAAATGAAGAGATAAGCCTCATGGTCAAGAAATTCAACAAGTTCTACAAGACTAGAAGCAAAGATCAAAGCTCCAACTCAAGATATGAAGGGAAGCGTTCGTCAAGTCGTGACCGAAACTACTACAATTGTGGGAAGCCCGGACACTACTCCAATGAGTGCACCACTCCTTACAAACGAAAAGAAGAGTCACCAAGAAGACGAAGCTCAAGAGACGAGTCACCTCGAAGAGAGAGGAGTAGGTATGATCGTTGTGAACGAAGACCCTCAAGGATAAGTAGGGACTCGAAGAAGAAGGAGAAGTACACCAAGATCTACTCAATAAGGAAACATCAAGCTCATGTTGGTGAATGGGTTTCCGGATGCGACTCCTACAAACACTCCGAGAGAAGCTACCACTCCAACTCCGACTATAGTCAAGATGAAGGTGTTGCCGGAATTGCTCTAGTGACTACAAACTGCTATGATCTATTTGATTCACCAAATGAAGGGAGTGGAAGTCGCTTCATGGCTAAAGGCCCCAAGGTATCACACCCCGGGTATCTTGATTTCAATAGTGATGAAGATGACTTGTTAATTTAAGATGACTTTCTATTTGACAAAACTAGTAATGTTAGTCAAAAAGAACTTGTTAGTACTCACTCTAGTGTAGATAATTCATGTGATGATGATAAGTTGGAAATAGAATGACTAACTCAAGAACTTAAAACTCTTAAGTTAGCTCACCACTCAACTCTAGAAGATCATAGAGACCTTGAAAGGACACATGAGAAGCTACACTTCCAGAAGCTCAACTTAGAGCAAGAGCATGAGTTCCTTAAAGCTATTAATGACGATCTTCGAAAGAAGACTTCCTCCTATCTAGCCAAACGACCTCTCTTATCTACATTCATGCCTCAAGTTAAGTCTAAGCAAGCTAGTAAAATGGAAAGGAAGGTTATTCAACTAGTAGCAATAAAAATGATAAATCCAATGATATTGCTTCTAGTAGTTCTCTTGATCCCACATACTCTTCTCTTAGCCAAGTTACACTTGAGAATGAAAATGAACTATTGAAAGGGATTATAGAGAAAGGTATCTACAATAGTTTTAAAGGGAGCAAACAATTTGAGGAGGTTGTACGCAAGCATGGAGGATACCAGAAGAATCGTGGTGTTGGCTACTTCAACGCTAGTGTAGTTGAATGGGAATAAGGTCAATACCCCAATCTCAAGTTTGTTCCTCAAAAGGAGAAGTATGAAAAAACTCTGCCCAAGGGAACAAAAGCTCAAGATGACCTTCCACCACAAGACACCAAGCTCAGGGACAAGAACAAGCTCCATGAGGACATTGACTCATAAGAAAATGAATCCCAAGCTTTTGTGATGTGGGTTCCCAAGGCACTAAAATCTCAACTTATACAAGTGCTACTTCAACACCAAGGATCCCCATCAACTTGATGTGGGTTCCCAAGAAGAAGAACTAGAGAGTTTTTGAGGGGTGACTCCGCCAATGAAATTCACTCATATTAATTATTGGCAAGAACTATTTGCAAACAACATCAACATTATGCAATATTTCAAGGAGTCACACATTCCCTCGAAGGTAAGCAAGGAACAATGTAATCAACAAATCAATGGACTAATCCATGTAGGTGAGAAGAGTAATGAAACAACAAGGATGCACCCAACTCTTGGTGACCTTCACCAACTTTGAGCATCCACAACTACCTCACCAACATGAAGTCTTCTTAGACAAAACCAAAGGTTAGTTTATCCCTCCTATGGGGGGATGTCACATCAAGGGGGAGATTTACTCTAAGACTTGAGTTGAAGCATCTCATAAGAATGTGACAACATTAAATGCTTTATGTGAAAGTGGTAACCCCACTAGTGCTTAACCGATGAGTATGACCTATGATTAAGAATTCTTACTTGGCTCCTAAATAAATATAATCATATATAGATGACTCCATCATCGCTAAAGTGATTGTTAGATGCTATTGTGTTTGTGCATGTTTGCCATGATTTCATTTGACATCTTATTGAGTGAGCATGCTGGACTGCAGTTATTTTCTCATTCGAGGACGTCCAATTGTTGCTATCTGAATTTTCATATTTATTTGCCAATTGGATATACAAGAATGCCTAGGAGCACTTATTTAGCTATCTATGCTTTCTCACCTCATACTCTATTCATGTTGCATCACAAAATTTAACAAGTACTTTTTGATCTCTGTGTGTGAGGAGTACTCAGAGTTCCGTATCGACAAGGACTGACCATTAAAACCTCCCAAGTGCATCTTGGTGGAACCAACCCCAAAATCTTGGTCTCAACGAATACCTAGGGTTGATCTGGTTTTCTATCCGGGTACTACCGATTCCATATTCTCGGTTACACCGAGTTCGCCTATCAGCAAACCGTTGAGAAACTCGGTGACACCGAAAATTAAGAATTGGCGTCATCGACAATGAAGGGTATATATTCCCTGGTCTCGATGGTTTGAAATTTCATTCTTCAAATCATCGTGACCCAATCCCTAAGATGCCGCAGAAGAACCCCCTGGTTGTCGCCCTTGTCTTCCCGCGCTCCTCCGCCGCTAGAATCGCCGCCATTGACGAAATCTTCGCCCCCGTCGCCGTCGTAGCGGATTCGTCACCGAGATAGGTTACGGATTCAGCCCCCTCTTGTGCTCCAACCTTCAATTCTTGCGCATTAGGGTTTCATTGTTATCTAGCCATAGTTTGAGAACGATCAATCCGCAAGCTAAACTCCATAGTCTAGCGAATCAAAACATTCTAGGTTTAGTTGCCCGTGAAGTTGCATCTTGGTGATACCGAGTCAGAAAAATCGGTTCCATCGATTGCCTGTTTGTGCTACTAAGGATGGAACTCGTAAAGACTGATTGACAGTTTTCGGTCGGACCAAAACTGGTGCCAAGTTTTAGTTAAGGGTTTTGTGAGTTTCGATAGCACTGAAATGTTTGACTCGGTGACACCGAAATCCAATTTTGCAGTGAACTACATCTATAATGTTTCTGTTCAAACTTTCAAAAACCAGCTGAACATTTTGTGATGACTTCTTATTCCACTCTTCTATACTCTATTCATAGGGTCAGCAGGTTAGGGTCAGGCAGTCAGAACTTGCTAGAGCAGAATGTTGAGATGAGTTCAGGCACTAGTCATGAGTCCATTTCATCTTTAGATCCAGGCACTCTCAGTTCTCGTGGGTTGCCCAAGGCTACAACAAGGACCAGGAAGAAACTCAACTCAGATGAAGAGGATTCAGATTTTGTCCCATTAGAGATTCTTGCCAAGAAGCAAGAGAAGGCTACAAGGAAGGATGCCAATGAGGCCACCTCACCTAGGAAGGTGGTCAGCAAAATTGATGCACCTGCAAAAACCTTCAAAGCACATGAGAGTGCTAGGGCAACAATGTGTGTTGAGGTCCTCAGGAAGGCTGTGCCAAAGAAGACAGCCAGGAAGAGGATCATCTGTGTGCAGGCCAGGCCTACATCCATGTTGAAGGAACCAGATGATGTTGTTGTGGTGGTGCTGCTTAGGAGGAAGATGAGGAACCTGCTGCTCAAGCCCCTCCTAAGAAGAAAGCCTAGAGACTCTTGGCCGATTCTATGCCCAAGCAAGGCCCCTGCAAGAGCACCAAAGTAACTTCAAAGAAAGCTAATGCACAAAGGTCCAAAAGGACTACAGAGATATACCTGCTTCTAAAAAGAACAAGCAATCAACTTTCAAGGAAGCACATGATGATGATGCTATGTCTATTCTGATGAAGCTAAGACCTCACCTTCCAATTCATGATGCCAGCCACCTAGTTGCTGAGGATGTGAAGAAGAGGAAGGATTTAGGCTTGAGGGCATGGAGAGGTGTTGATCCATATGCCCCGAGGGGAAAGGCTGCTATTTATTACATATTTTACTCCAAAGAGCAGCAAGACTTCTATGGGACAGTTTTGCTAGACAAGAGTCTAGCAGTCAGTGACATGAGATATGTTGACTGGAAGTACATCAAGGAGAATGAGGACTACTTTCCATGTGTCCAGGACAATTTTCACTGCATTGGAGTTGATGAGCTTGTTGGAAGAGAGTTTACTGCCTGGAATGATGAGATGATCATGCAATTCTACTCCACCGCACATTTCTATGGAGATGGTAGAATTGTGTGGATGATTGAAGGAGCAAGATTTGAATCTACAGTTGATGAGTGGGCTAACATCTTAGGAGTCCCAGAGGTTCAGGATCGAGATTTGGATGTCTACACAGAATCCAAGGCGATCCATAATGCCATGAAGGACATGTATAATCCTATCCGTGCAGACAAAGTACAATATCACAAGCTTGGCTCCATCTACTTTATCCAGCCAGGCCTCCGTACCATGAACACCATCCTGAGGCATTCCTTGATGCCCAAATCTAGAGATAAGGAGATGATTCATGGATACTCCATCAACATGCTCATACATCTTGATCGTCACACTAGGATTCGAGTGATGGACTTGATTGTGGAGACTCTAAAGAGGGTTGCTTTGGATCATGCACCCTATATCCAGATGCTCATCAATTCTCAGCTTGAGAAGCACATATTTGCTCTGAACAGTCCCCATTTGCTACTTTAGCCGAACTTTCAGGATAACGTTGTGGTGATGGACCCAGATAATCCCACATCAGCTGCAGTTTAGGCACAGGTAGAGGCAGAAGCAGAGGTGGCTCGAGCCACTAGTGCTCAGGTTCCCAGGTCTAGGAACGGGCAGATGGTTCTTTTGATCACCACTATCATGGAGACGAAGAAGGATAACAAAGGTATACTGGACAGTCAATGAGCTCAAGAAAGAGGTTGATGAATCCCCAACCCGTCGCCACTCCTCAGAATCTGATTCTTCTTCTGATGATGAGGAAGATAGTAGACCTATTAGGACGACTGTCCAGTTTATGACTAAGGCCAGGAATTCTACAGTACCAGCTCAAGAGACAAGGCCTTCATCTTCTTCTCCCGCCATAGTATCTTCAGCTCCATCATCTCTAGTGCCCCCAGTATCAACTCTAGCTCCATCCAGGACATCAGCAGAAGTCTTCGCCAATGCAGTTCTCTCGACTCCGACATCGACGGTCAGAGGAGATCAGCCACAGAATAATTAGATATCTGCCTTTGAACTTTTGGTAACTTGTTGCCAAAGGGGGAGAAGTGTATATAGATCTTATGCTTCGAGTGAGAGAGCGTTGTTCTTTATTTGCCAGTTTAAAAAACATTTGGCTATTTTGTTCTGATGTGAGATACTTTTGTGTTTGTGTGTGATCATACATTGTTATGTGTGTTGTTAGTATTTCCTATCATTTGATGATTATGTGATGATCACTCACATTACTTGATTGTGTTGTGCTATGTTGCTAACTCTAATTATTCTCGCACAACACCAAGATGTATGTGACATGGAAGAAGTGCCCCATGTACCTAATCGATCGTGTGTTTGCATTCAAACACAAATTCAAAATAATGCGTAGATTTAGGGGGATCTCTTTCTTATCACATACTTCTCAAAGCGATGATTATATACATTGTTTATATCATATGTCAAAGCTTTGATTGTGGGGGCCCCGACTCATAAGTCTTGACCACCGAATGCACGTGTACAGTGATCCCAGAGAGCAATGCTTACTGAACACACAGAAGCTAAATAACAAGAGTCTTACATCCACATTTAACATCTTACACAAATAAAGACCTTGAAGGTCTAGTCTTACATAGATAGGGCCGCAAGGGCCAAACACTTAAATAAAACAAGCTGCGGAAATCTTGATTGAAAGCGTGAACCCATGCCATCTGCCTTAAACCTACATGCATTCTGACTGGGAAGCATCCTAGTTCGCATGTTCGTCACCAACGAACTCTTCAACATACTCCTTTTCTTCCAAGCCTGGCCAATTAAATAACCAGTGGCAAGACAATGAGTACGTTGAATGTACTCGCAAGCAACCCAAGTTGTGGAGCAAGGTAGTAATGATGCATCATATAGCTCTAAGTAGGTAATTTGCAGAAAGCCAATTTTGAATGCAATGACATGTTCAAGTAAGTAAGTAAGCATGCATCAACAGTTTGGCAGATATCCATATGAACAAGTTATAGATACCATCATAAGTAGCGGTTGAACATATCATGTTCATTTGTCAGGCTAAGTCAGCGGACTTAGTTCAATTTTCATGCTAAGTCATCGGAATTAGCTCAAGCACCCTCTTTGTCTCCAACACACAAACACCAGTTTGTGAAAAACATTTGGACGTAGCACAAGAGCGATCATCCAACTGTCCTTGATCGTGGACACGGATATTCAAATAGTTTTACACTTTGTAGAGGTTGCACACATTACCCACAAGACTCGGGGAACTTCCATGTCATCCACGACTCGCGGTATATAACACACCCAAGGTAAGCACCCAAACAATGCCTTTCCCATAGCAGTAATAAACAAAGAGTCCACTCGATTGGTACCCAACCCTCATGATGTACATCACACGAGCTTCTCTCCAGATCGTACCATCCATGAGGGGACCAACGGTGTGCCCGGTGCCTATGAAGACAGTGCATGATCGTACATACCGGTACGACCCTGTATCGCGAGTGACCACGCCACTCCCGCCACTAGTAATGCGGGCTCCTTGCGAGTACCCACCAAGGTAATAAACAAAGCCTCGTCCCATAAGGGTTATCGTGGTTGTACATGTAAGGTTGGAATAACGGTCGCAACTTACACCAATCCATTTTTGAAAACCACACTCACTCACTTGCTTCGGTACACCACTTCTTTCTCAAGTGGTCACCCAACTCATGATCATCTCTCGCGGGCATTAGTGGCACCCGACGGGGTTTTCAAAAAGTCTTTGAAATCATTTCTTCCTTCCCAACACTATGCATAAATCCCATCCCACTTGTGTAGCAACTATTAGCATCCTATCTACACACACCCACATAACACTCATATGGTGGTAGGGTCATGCACGATGCAAGTGTCAACGGTAAAAGTATCGCAGGCACCCCACCGAAAGGGGAGAACCACATCATGATCCATCATCGAAACAACAAGTGCTATATGACATGCATGAAAAACTTCCTTAACATGGTCAAAGGGCTGCTTGCCTTGCTCAACAAAGTCTCCAGGGTCTTCGAAGTCTTCAGGTCCAACTTCCTCGTCAACCGCACAATCTATCATCACGACTAAAAGCAATAAAAATAAGCATCACATAGAAATAGAGCACACAAGCCACTATTAAAAATGCTACCCTACTCTGATAAATACTAAATACCATATTAAAAATGTTTCTTTAATATTTTGTTATTTTTTTGAAAACTAGTAAACAGAGGCAGATAATGCCAAATAGGGGATTTTAAACTAAAACAGTACATAAAATGTTTTAGAATATTTTCACAAGTGGCATTAATAAATTCTATGGAATATTTCAATATTTTAGGTGAAGGAATTATGGGCATTGGATCAATACACAAATCTGTGCAATTTTTGGAAGATTGCAGAAAAATTAAAAAGGGAAAAGTTATTGTGCCTCCTCGGGCCATAGTACTGAATCCGAGCCGGCCTAGAGGGGAAACCGGCCCAGGTTGAGGCGCCGTGCGCGGCAGGTTTATTTTTAAACCTACCCGTGGGCCCTACTAGCCAGAGAGAGAGGGGGAGGGGGAGGGGATGACCGGTGGGCCCCACCTGTCATGCCTCTCCTCGTGATAGGGACTGGGGGAGCTCACCGACGGTTCCAGGCCGCGGAGGCTCCAATGGAGGGCACCGGCGAGCTCAAGAGCCTCTCGTGTGTCGGTGGGTGGCCGAGGGGAGCACCGGGGCAAAGGGAAACGTCGGCGAGGGGAAAACCCAACGGCGGCGAGGGTTTGGTTCGGGAGCACGCTCTCGACCATGGGGGCGAGCGGGCTGAGCATGGGGGGAGCACAAGGGAGGAGAGAGCGAGGGGAGAGGAGCGGGAGCTCGGGGAGGGCCTAATATAGTCAGGCTGCGGTCCACTACGGGCATGGTGCGCTGGTGAGGACGGGGCCGTGGCCACAGGCCACGTGCGAGGGAGAGAGCGTGTCCAGGGAGCTCGTGAGGTCAGTCTAGGCTTGGGGGAGAGAGGAGAGACGCGGGGGCGCGCGCGTGTGAGCTTCCTGGTTGGCCGAGCTGCGCCGCATTGGGCACGCATGCGGGAGGTCGCCGGAGAGAGAGGGAGGAGGGGGCCGACCGCGTGGAGTCTTGCGGACGTCAAGGGGGACACGGCGGATAAGCTGGGGAGGCCCGAGGCTGTCGGGAGCGCTTGTTGGGCAGCGGCTACAGTGTAGGTGTGCACTGTAGCGCGCTCCAGAGCGCGAGCTCTCCAAGTCGGTGCATGCATTTGGAACTTTGGGCGTGTCCTCTTGTGTCCAGGGGATCCACGAGAGCTTAAACAATGCATATGAGGCTAGGGAGGCATCTGGAGGTGCCTTAGGGTAGAAGGAAATGTGAGAGGGAGAGAAATTGGTGTTGTCCATGGGTAAAAATGGAGGTTTTACACCCCAAAACATTGAGCTATGCCCGTGAGGGTTTTACTGGAGGTAGCGCATAACCTGAGGGGTTGCGGTAAAAAGGTGGGGGCAAGGCAAATAGAAAAGATGGTGAAAATGATGATTTCTAGAATGGACCAGAAGGTGTTTGATGGGGTTTTAGAGAAGCAAATGGACCTTGCTTGCCCTCGGATTATATAGGATCAAATGGTGGTTATAAATAGGCTAGATCACCAAGTTTGAGCTCAAGTGGGCAAAGTTGGCAATGGAAACTTTGCTAACCCTAGAAA
Organism: Hordeum marinum; assembly: GCA_022496015.1. Taxonomy (NCBI): domain Eukaryota; kingdom Viridiplantae; phylum Streptophyta; class Magnoliopsida; order Poales; family Poaceae; genus Hordeum; species Hordeum marinum. The sequence goes on from CM039672.1 coordinate 144,579,435, forward strand.
CTAACAAAATCTCATTTTTCTAGATCTAGTTGTGCTAAGCTTTTACCCTTGATGCACCACTTAGTGTAGCATCATTATTTGGTGGTTAGAGAATGTCCACAAAGTTTGAGGTCAAGCGGAGAAACTTGACAATGCAAAGTTTCTAAAATTTGAATCTGGACAAAAAGGGTTTTGGGATGGTTCGATATACCAAAACAATTGGGATTGAGGTGATACTTTGCAAGATCATCACCTATGATAGTGTTGACTTGATGTAATTTTCCTAGAATTTATTGAGAATATTTTTTATAGAAATATCCCAAAAGCTTGATTTGAATATAAAGGGTTTTCAGGGGCTTTGCCTTTGTGTTGAAACTCATATATATGGAAACTATATGTCCACTGAGCTTCCCTAAATTTTCTCAAATATTTTGACGGTGTTTAAATATTTTTTTCCCTATGAAAAACCATTTCTGGCCTTAAGAAAAAGCCTTTAAATAAAATATAAAAATAATCTTTAAAATTAATATCTGGTGGTTTTGGGAAGTCATACATGTATTAGGTTTGAAATTAAGCCTTTGGGGAAGAAGAATCCACCCAATTTGAGGACTTGCAGTGCAAATCTCATTTCAGGGTTTTTTGAAAACCTGATTTGAATTAATCACTTTTGGTCAAGATAAAATTTGGTAAAAATAGTTTTCAGCACTAATCACATGGCATGATCATTGGGCAAGAGGTTTGGGTCAAGCAAGATGAATATGGAGAGGGATAGAATCTAAGAGTGCCATACAACACAATCATCAAGCAAGCAAACTTCACTGCAAACAAGCACAAGCACTAGAAAAAGTTTTTGTTGGCTCCCCAAGGTGATACAAACATAGGGTGTGACAGACCTACCCCAACCCCCCTTACAAGAATCTCATCCCGGAGATTTCTAGGCTAAGCGGTAAAAAGATAAGGGAACTCGGATCTAAGATAGTCTTCACGCTCCCAGGTTTCTTCGGCTTCCGTGTGGTTGCTCCACTGGACCTTGAAGTACTTGATGGTGCAACTTCGGGTGCAGTGCTCGGCTTCATCCAAAATGCGAACCGGCCTCTCATGATAAGTGAGGTCTGCCTAAAGATCGATGGCTTGATGGTCGATATCCTTGTAGAGGTTGAGGCGGTTGGGAACTTGAAGACACTTCCGGAGTTGTGACACGTGGAATACGTTGTGCACTACCGATTGTTCGGAAGGAAGCTCTAGCTGATTGGCAACTTCTCCTTGCCTGTCGGTGATCTTGAAGGGGCCGATGAACCTTGGTGCAAGTTTTCCCTTGGCATGGAATCGCTTGGTTCCTTTGAGAGGCGTGACTCGGAGGTAAACATGTTCCCCAACACGGAAACTCATGTCCCGATGATGAGAGTCAGCATAGCTCTTCTGCCTAGTCTTGGCGGTCTCGAGTCGCTCTCGGACGAGGTGAACTTTCTCTTCTGCTTTGCAGAGGATGTCTGGTCCAAAAACTAATCCTTCTCTCGTCTCTGACCAGTTGAGGGGAGTATGGCACTTGCATCCATACAACACCTCAAAGGGTGCCATCTGAAGATTCGCCTGGTAGTTGTTGTTGTAGGAGAACTCGGCAAATGGTAGGCAATCTTCCCACTTGGCTCCATATGCTAAAACACAAGCAAGGAGCATATCTTTGAGTATCTGATTTACTCATTCTGTCTGCCCACCGGTCTGAGGGTGGAAAGTAGTGCTGAAGGAGAGCATGGTTCCCAAGGATTCTTGGAACCTATTCCAGAACCTTGAGCTAAACTAGGTGCCTCGGTCTGATACACTATCCTTAGGAACTCCGTGAAGTCTCACAACCCGGTTGATGTAGAGGTTGGCCAATTGGATCCCATTGTAGGTTGTCTTGACGGGGATGAAGTGGTCTACTTTGGTCGGGTGGTCAACAATGACCCAAATGGAATCATGTCCTTTGTTTCACCTTGGTAATCCGGTGATGAAATCCATCCCGACTTTGTCCCACTTCCATTCAGGAACTTTGAGAGGTTGCAAAAGTATAGCAGGTCGCTGGTGCTCAGCTTTGACTCTTTGGCATATGTCACACTTAGCGACAAATGTGCCTATTTCCCGTTTCATGCCATGCCACCAAAATCTTACCTTGAGGTCTTGATCCATCTTGGTTCAACTAGGATGGATGGAGTATGGAATGTCATGAGCTTCTTGCAAGATCAGGTTCTTGAGCTCCTCTTTGTTGGCTATGCAGATGCGACTCCCGAACCATACTACTCCTTGTTCATCCACTGAGAATCGTAGGGCCTTGTATGCCTTGATCTTCCTATTGATGCCTTTAATGCTCTCGTGTCCCTTCTAAGATTCCTTAATATCATCCATCAAGGTAGGCCTTGCTTTGATATTGGCGAGGAATCCTAGAGCAACCAATTCCAAGACGAAACTCTCAAGCTCTTCATACAGGGCAGGTAGCCTTTCCTTAATCATGGCATTCAAGGAACAAGCCTTTCTGCTTAAGGCATCCGCTACCACGTTGGCCTTTCCGGGGTGGTATTGAACACAGAGGTCATAATCCTTGATCAACTCCAACCATCTTCGCGGCCTCATGTTCAATTCCTTTGAAGTGAAGATATACTTAAAACTCTTGTGGTCTGTGAATATCTCACATCGCTTCCGCAACAGGTAATGTCGCCATGTCTTCAAGGCATGAACAACGACTACCAACTCGAGATCATGAGTTGCGTATTTCTCTTCATGTGGCTGTAGCTGTCTGGATAGATATGCTACAACTCTGCCTTCTTGCATGAGAACACCTCCAAGACCGGTTCTTGATGCATCACAATATATCACAATCTCCGTGTGAGTATCATGTGTGGCCAAAACTGGGGCTGTGGTCAATCTCTTCTTGAGCTCCTCAAAGCTTTCCTCGGACTTAGCTGTCCATTCAAACTTCTTGTCCTTCTTCCAAAGGTGGGTCATGGGTCGAGCAATGCTTGAGAACCCTTCCATGAACTTGTGGTAATATCCCGCGAGTCCGAGGAAGCTCCTGACTTCCTTCACGGTGGTTGGGGTTTGCCATTCAGTCACGGCCTCAATCTTGGCAGGATCCACTGATAATCCTTCTGCGGTCAGTACATGACCCAAGAATCCAACTTCACATAGCCAGAATTCACACTTGCTGAACTTGGCATAAATCTGGTGCTCTCGAAGCTTCTCTAGGACAAATCTCAAGTGATCTTCATGCTCTTCTTCAGACTTGGAGAAGATGAGATGTCATCAATGAAGACGACAAAGAACTTGTCCAACTACTCCATCATGACTTTATTCATGAGGTACAAGAAGTAGGTAGGGTCATTAGTTAATCCGAATGACATGACTGTTTATTCATACATGACATACCGGGTTACAAATGTTGTCTTCAGAATTTCTTGGGGTCTAATACTCAGCTAGTAGTATCCAGACCCAAGGTCGATCTTGGAAAACACCTTCGCTACGTTCAACTGATCAAACAGTTCTTCCATCCTTGAGAGTGGGTACTTGTTCTTTATTGTGACCTCATTGTGATCACACTCTCACCTTGCATGACCTTGAATCCATCCCACCAAGCTCAGGTGGTAACTCCAAGGCAGTGAGAGGCATAAAGCACCTTCTCACGGACCTCATTGCAATTGACCAATGCAAGGAGGTCCTTGATGGTGCAGATCCAGTCATCAGCATCCAATTGTTCAGCAGTCTCGGTGAAGGTTGGGGGCGAGTTCCTCATTAACTCAGACAGGGTGGAGCAGTCGTTGCCGTTCTTGCCTTCTTGCTGGTTTTTCACAAGGGCCTGAGCCATCTGCTAGATAGCAGCATTGTTCGCTTGGCATTCCTCCCGGAGAACTTGGAGAAACTGAGCTATGGTCATGTTCTCCGGTGGAGGTGGTGGCGGGGAAATGTCGCCTTGTAGCTGCTCTTGGTGTCCTCTAGCGTGAGCAGCCCCACCAACTCCCTTTTGATGGCTTGATTTTCCGGCTTCAGGGTTGGTGAAGGAGCTATTGCGGGTAGCGGTCACCATCCTGTTTGGAGCAGCCAAGTCAAACAACTAGGATAGATGAGAGGAAAAGCAATAACGGAAAAGCGCGCCTAAGGGGGGTGGTCGAGTGCAAGTGTTAAAACAAAGGTCAAAAGACCAACATATATTAAGATAGACGATGGAGTCGCTTACATGTTGCCTAAGGCGTAAACGCGACTTGCATCAGAACACAAACAACAAAACAAACAACAAGCGCACATGGTATCATGAACCATTACATGGACTCGACTTCACATGAGGGGTACATGACTGATCCTACCCTAGGGGTTCTCGGACTCAGGTGGTGGATTGCCCGGTCTCGTAATCACGCTCCTCTGGGTTTTCCTCCTGTTCATCATCCGAACGGGCATCATTCCCAGACCAAAGGATCGAGGAACGAGGAGGTCCATCCCGACGACGCTTTGCTGTCTGGTCGGTGAAGAGCTCATGGTATCCCTTCGTGCTCATACGATGACGACGTGTGGGTGCATCAGTAGCTGGGGTACTCTACCTCTGTATGCGACAGGTGGTCGTCCCTCGAGCGTTCCATCCTTCTTGATCTTGTCTGGCTTCGTCTTGTCTTGCCGAAGTAGCTCTCGGTTGTGGTGAAGTTCCTCACAGAGCTTCATGGATTCCTTCATCAGGTTATGAACCAGACTGTCGGTAGAGAGGCTGAAGTAGGACTGGAACCTGAATGGCATGCCATCCTCCTTGGATGGGACTAGCGTCCAACTCTCGCCAAGCTCATCCTTCCTGAAGGGAAGGTAGCGAGTAGCCGGCTCGTCAGCCATCTCTGGAGTGATGTCTCGAAGGTGTAGGAGTGCCTTGCATGCAGCTATGTCGACTGCAAGTATCATAGTCTCCATCCATGGTCCTTCAAAGAACCAACTGGTCGGGGAGTCGTTCGCCTTCACAACCACATCCACGTGGTACTACGTCGTGATGACATCGACCCAATGCTCGTTGTAGAGGAAAATGGGTGGTTGGCGAAACTGGCACTTCTCCAGGCTATCCCCAAGGAGTAAGGGAAAGTCGGATGTCAGGAAGGCTTTGGGTACGACGGCCATCTACAAAGGTTTGAAAGGAGGACAGTCAGCAGAGTGTTGTGTGAAGAATAGCAGAGGTAAATAGTGCAGAAATCCTAAGTATAGATGCTAGGTTTAGTTTTGGAAACGGTTTTATCCTGACTAACGTCCATGCTAGCTAACGGCTTCCGATGGTCAGGATGGCTCTGATACCAGCTCTATGGGGGCCCCGACTCATAAGTCGTGACCACCGAATGCACGTGTACAGTGATACCAGAGATCAATGCTCACTGAACACACAAAAGTTAAATAACAAGAGTCTTACATCCACATTTAACATCATACACAAATAAAGACCTTGAAGGTGTAGTCTTACATAGATAGGGCCAGAAGGGCAAAATACTTAAATAAAACAAGCAGCGGAAATCTTGATTGAAAGCGTGAACCCATGCCATCTGCCTTAAACCTACATGTATTCTTACTGAGAAGCGTCCTAGTTCACATGTTGGTCACCAACAAACTCTTCAACATACTCCTGTTCTTCCATGTCTGTCCAATTAAATAACTAGTGGCAAGACAATGAGCACTGTGAATGTACTCGAAAGGACCCCAAGTTGTGGAACAAGGTAATAATGGTGCATGATATAACACTAAGTAGGTAATTTTTGGAAAGCCAATTTTGAATGCAATGACATGATCAAGTAACTAAGTAAGCATGCATCAACAGTGGGAAAATATCCATATGAACAAGTTACAAATATCATCATAAATAGGGGTTGAACATCTCATGTTCAAACATTATGCTAACTCATCGGACTTACTTCAACGTCATGCTAAGTCTCCGGACATAGCCCAGGTACCATCTTTGTCACCAACACATGCACACCAGTTTGTGAACACACTTGGACATAGCACAAGAGCGATCATCCAACTGTCCTTAACCGTTGACACGGCTATTCGAATAGTTTTACACTCTGTAGAGGTTGCACACTTTACCCACAAGACTCGGGGAACTTCTGTGGCATCCACGACTCGCGGTATATAACACACCCGAGGTAAGCACCCAAACAATGCCTTTCCCCTAGCGATACTAAACATATAGTCCACTCGATTGGTACCCAACCCTCATGATGTACATCACACGAGCCTCGCTCCAGATCATACCATCCATGAGGGGACCAACGGTGTGCCCGATGCCTGTGAAGACAATGCATGATCATAAATACCGGTACGACCCTGTATCAAGAGTGACCATGCCACTCCCTCCACTAGTAATGCGGGCTCCTTGCCAGTACCCACCAAGGTAATCAATAAAGCCTCGTCCCATAAGGGGTATCGTGGTCATACATGTAAGGTTGGAATAACGGTTGCAACTTACACCAATCATTTTCGAAAACCACAGTCACTCACTTGCTCCACTACATCACTTCTTTCTCAAGTGGTCACAAAACTCATCATCTTCTCCCACGGGCATTAGTGGCAGCCGACGGGGTTTTCAAAAAGTCTTTGAAATCATTTCTTCCTTCCCATCGCTATGCATGAATCCCATCCCACCTGCGTAGCAACTATTAGCATCCTATCTACACCCACTCGCATAACCTTCATAAGGTGGTAGGGTCATGCACGATGCAAGTGTCAATGGTAAAAGTATCGGAGGAACCCCACCGAAAGGGAGCACCACATCATGATCCATCATCGAAACAACAAGTGCTATATGACATGCATGAAAAAGTTTCTTAACATGGTCAAAGGGCTGCTTGCCTGGCTCAACAAAGTCTTCGGGGTCTTTGAAGTCTTTGGGTCCAACTTTCTCATCAACCTCTCAATATATTGTCGCGAGTAAAAGCGATAAAAATAAGCATCACACAAAAGTAGAGCACACAAGCCACTATTAAAAATGCTACCGTACTCTGATAAATAATAAAGACTATTAAAAATATTTGTTTAATATTTTGTTATTAAAAACATCTTTGAAAACTATTAGACACATGCAGATAATGCCAAATAGGGTTTTAAAATTAAAACAATACAGAAAATGTTTCAAATTTTTTCACAAGTGACATCAATAAATTCTATGGACTATTTCAAGATTTTAGGTTAAGGAATTATTGGCATTGGATAAATACACAAATCTGTGGAATTTTTGGAAGATTGTAGAAAAAGGAAAAAGGGAAAAGTTACTGTGCCTCCTCAGTCCATAGTACTGAAGATGAGCCGGCCCAGAGGGGAAACCGGCCTAGGCTGAGGCGCCGCATGCGGCAGGTTTTTTTTTAAACCTGCCCGCGGGCCCTACTAGATAGAGAGAGAGGGGGAGGGTGAGGGGATGATGGGTGGGCCCCACCTGTCATCCCTCTCCTCGCTATAGGGATGGAGGGGGAGCTCACCAACGGTTCCAGACCATGGTGGCTCCAATGGAGGGCACCGTCGCGCTCAGGAGCCTCCCGCGTGTTGGTGGGTGGCCGAGGGGAACCCCGGGGTAGAGGTAAACACCGGCGAGGGGAAAAACCCGACAGCGGCGAGGGTTTGGTTCACGAGCGGGCTCCCGACCACAAGGGCGAGCGGGCTAAGCACGGGGGGGGGGCAGCAGAGGGGACGAGACAGCAAGCGGAGAGGAGCGGGAGCTCGGGGAGGGCCTTCTATAGGCGGGCTCCAGTCCACCACGGGCGTGGTGCGCCGATGTGGACGGGGCCATCGCCACAGGCCACGGGGAAGGGAGAGAGTGTGTCCAGGGTGCTCGTGGGGTCGGTCTAGGCTAGGGGGAGAGATGAGAGAGGCGGGGGAACATGCACGTGTGAGCTGCCTGGTTGGCCGAGGTGCGTGATGCCGGGCACGCGTGCGGGAGGTCGCCGGAGAGAGAGAGAGGAGGTGGTCCAACCGCGTGGAGTCTTGCGGACGTCGAGGGGGACGCGAGGGTCAAGCTGGGGAGGCCCAAGGCTGTCGGGAGCGCTCCTTGGGCAGTGGTTACGGTACGGGTGCGCAATGTAGCACGCTCTAGAGCAGGAGCTCTGCATGCCGGGGCATGCATTTGGCACTTTGGGAGCTTCCTCTTGTGTCCAAGGGATCCAAGGGACCTTAAAGAATGCATCTGAGGCTAGGGAGGCATCTGGAAGTGACTTAGGGTAGAAGGAAAGGTGAGAGGGAGAGAAATAGGGGTTGTCCAGGGGTGAAAATGGAGGTTTTACCCCCCAAATCATTGAGCTATGCCCGTGAGGATTTCACTGGAGGTAGCTGGTAACCCTGAGGGGTTGTGGTAAAAAGATGGGTGCAAGGCAAATAGAAAAATGGTGAAAATGATAATTTCTAGAATGGACCAGAAGGGGTTTGATGGGTTTTAGAGAAGCAAATGGACCTTTCTCGCCCTGGGATTAGATAGGATCAAATGGTGGTTAGAAATAGGCTGGATCACCAAGTTTGAGCTCAAGTGGGAAAGTTGCCAATGGAAACTTTGTTAACCCTAGAAACTAACAGAATCGGATTTCTATAGATCTAGTTGTGCTAAGCTTTTATCCCTGATGCACCACTTAGTGTAGCATCATTATTTGGTTATTAGAGCATGTCCACAAAGTTTGAGTTCAAGGGGAGAAACTTCACAATGTAAAGTTACTCAAATTTAAATCTGGACAAGAAGGGTTTTTGGATGGTTTGATGCACCAAAACAACTTGGATGGAGGTGAAACTTTGCAAGATCATGACCTATTATAGTATTGACTTGCTGGAATTTTCCTGTAATTTATTGAGAATATTTCTTATAGAAATATCTCAAAAGCTTGTTTTGAACAGAAACGGTTTTGAGGGGTTTTCAACATGATGTTAACATGCCCTTGTGTTGAAACTCATATATATGGAAAATATATGTCCACTGAGCTTCCCTAAATTTTCTCAAATATTTTGAAGGTGTTTAAATAATTTTTCCCTATGAAAAACCATTTTTGTCCGTTAGAAAAAGCCTTTAAATAAAATATGAAATTAATCTTTAAAATTAATATCTGGTGGTTTTGGGAAGTCATACATGTAGTAGGTGTGAAATAAAGCCTTTGGGGAAGAAGAATCCACCCAATTTGAGGACTTGCAGTGCAAACCTCATTTCAGGGGGTTTTGAAAACCTGATTTGAATAAATCAGTTTTGGTTAAAACAAAATTTGGTAAAACTAGTTTTGGGCACTATTCACATGGCATGATCATTGGGCAAGAGGTTTGGGTCAAAGATTATGAATATGGAGAGGGATACAATCTCAGAGTGCCATACACCACAATCATCAAGCAAGCAAACATCACTACAAACAAGCACAAGCACTAGAAAAAGTTTTTGTTCGCTCCAAATTTTGTAAATCCAAACTCATCAAGGTGATACAAACATAGGGTGTGACATTGATCTATATGTTGTCATCAATTACCAAAAAGGGGGTGATTGAAAGCACATTTGCTCCGTTGGTGGTTTTGGTAATTCATAACAACATATAAGTCATTGAGCTAATGTTTCCATCCAATATGTTTCAGGAAAAGTTCAATAATGGGTTGGCAAAGAGATTGTGGAATACCCCATGATGCAAGGAAATAGGTTGGCAACATTTCAAGCAAAAGGACTCTAGGTTTTACATTTGTGAGAAATCACTTTGAGTCCATAGGAAAGCCAATACTAGTAAAAGGGGGTAAGGTTTTGTTGGTGAACAAAATGCTCATACGTGCACAAGTTATTGTCACCAAAGACACCCACAAACTCTTCCACCAAAGTCTGTCCAAAGCCAAACACTCAAAATCGGTGAAACCAACTTTCTACATTCGATGCCACCGATTCCAAACCCTAGACAGACTCAGCCAAACTCTAACCTTTCGGTACAGCCGATACTGCATTCGGTGCCACCGAGTTGGGAAGCCAACTTTCTATTACACAAGTTTACAGTTTTGGTACCTCCGAGATTGTTGAATTGGTGTCACCGAGATTGAGCATTCTGACTGTTGGTAACCTTATGGGTGCAACCGAGATTACTATATCGGTCTCATCGAGATTAAAAAGTTGCCACCTTTTGGTCACCTCGGTACTACCGAGATTAACACATCGGTGTCACCGAGTCTGACTTATTGTGTATAATGGCTGGATGTTTGGAAATGCCTATATATACCCCTCCACCACCACCTACTCGATGGAATAGCACTTAGAACCATTCCATACATATCCTATCAGTTTTCGGAGAGAGAACCACCTGCCCTTGTGTTGAGGTCAAGATCTTCCACTCCAACCATATGGATCTTGTTTTCATGCATCCTAAGTTGCTTTCCACCAATGCCATCTCTTCTACCAAGCCATATCTATGAGAGAGTGATTGTGTGTTGAGGAGTCTATCATCTTGAAGCACAACAGCAAGGAGTTCATCGGCATTACCGAGCCTATTACCTTTTGGAGGGTGGTACCTCCTAGATTTGTTATGTGTCACTTGGGAGCCTCCTACTTTGTGTTATGGAGTGACCCAAGAAGTTTGTAAGGGAAAGGAGATCGCCGACTTTGTGAAGATCTACCTCGAATAAGGCTAGTCCTCCATGGACGTAGGCCGTCATGCTATAGTCAAGATTGCTTCTTCGTGGAACCCTCCGTGGGTAGAGCCCTCCATGGACTCTCGCGAACGATACCCTCCATGGGTACCACCTATCGGAACCACGGGAAAATCATCGTGTCACCAATTGCATTTGCTTTTCATACCCTCTCTTTACTTACATGTGCAATGTCTTTAGTTTCCACTGCTATACTCTTAGACATGCATGCGTAGGGTGTACTTGACATATTATGAATGCTAAAATCTGCCAAGAATTAAAATTGGGAAAAAGTACATTTTTATTTGGTCAAGTAGTCTAATCACGCCCCTCTAGCACTACTTTCGACCCTATAGCACTACCACCAAGGTCATATTTGTGTAAAGCACATGAAGAAACTCCATGCTGATGGATCTTTTGGCTCACTCAATTTCGAATTGGTTGAGACATGCGGACCATGCCTCATGGGTAAGATGACTAAGACGCTGTTTTTCGGTATAATGGAGTGGGCAAGTGACATATTGGAAACGATACATGTTGATGTATGTGGTCCAGTGAGTGTTGAAACGTGGCAGTGGATATCATTATTTTCATACCTTCACTGATGATTTGAGTGGATATGGCTATATTAGCTTAATGAAACACAAGTCTGAAATGTTTAAAAAGTGCAAGCAATTTTAGTGTGAAGTTAAAAATCATCGTGACAAGAAGATAAAATGTCTACAATATGATCGTGGATGTAAATATCTGAGTTACGAGTTTGGTATGCAAGTTAAGACAAATGTGGAAGTTGTTTCACAACTCACGCCACCTAGAACATCATCGTGGGATGGTGTGTCTGTACGTCGTAGTCATGCTCTATTGGATATGGTGCGCACTATGATGTCTCTTACCGATATGCCACTGTCGTTTTGAGGTTATGTATGAGTGACAATCACATTCACTTTAAATAGGGCACAATCTACATCCATTGAGATGACAGCGGTGTGCAGAAACCTAAGCTATCATTTCTTAGAGTTTGGGAATGCGATGCTTATGTGAAAAAATTTCAACATGATAAGCTCGAACCCAAAGCAGACAAATGTATATTCATGGAATGCCCTAAGTAAGTAGTTGGGTATACCTTGTATCTCAGATCCAAGGACAAAGTGTTTGTTGCTAAAAACAGGTCTTTTCGAGAAAGAGTTTCTCTCAAAAGAATTGAGTGGGAGGAAGTAGAACTTGATGAGATTATTGAACTTTCACTTCAGTTGGATGGTAGCACGACGCAGAAAGATGTTTCTAGGGTACCTACGCAAAATCAAGAGGAAGCTAATGGTGATGATCATGAAACTTTAGATCAAGTTACTACCGAACCTCGTAGGATGACAAAAATACATACTGCCCTTGAGTAGTGCGGTGATCCTGTCTTGGAAATCATGTTGTTTGACAACAATGAGCCTACGAACTATGAAGAAGCGATGGTGGGTCCAGATTCCAACAAATGGCTAGGAGACATGAAATACGAGATTGGATCCCTCTATGAAAACCACGTATGGTCTTTGGTAGACTTGCCCATTGAATGGAAGGTCGTTAAGTACAAATGGATCTTAAAGAGGTATACACACGACGATGGTAAATGTCACCATTGATAAAGCTCGACTTCCTACAAACAAGTTTCCGACAAGTTCAAGGAGATGACTACGATGAGATTGTCTCACCTGTAGCGATGCTAAAGTCTGTTGGAATTATGTTATGAGTTGATGCATTTTACGATTATCAAATCTGGCAGATGGATGTAAAAACAGAGTTTCCTTAACAGTTTTCGTGATGAAAGGTTGTATGTCATACAACTAGAAGATTTTGTCATTCGTAAGGATGCTAAAAGGTGTGCAAGCTCCTGCGATCCTTCTATGAACTAGAGCAACCATCTTGGAGTTGGAATATGCACTTTGATGAGGTGATCAAAGCTTTCGGGTTTATACAAAGTTTATGAAAAACTTGTATTTACAAAAAAGTGAGCAGGAGCACTATAGAATTTCTGATATGTATATGTGGTTGACATATTGTTGCTCAGAAATAATGTAGAATTTCTGGAAAGCATAAAGGTTTGTTTGAAAAATGTTTTTCGAAGGAACTCCCAGATAAAGCTAGTTAAATATTAGGTATAAGGGTCTATAGATATAGATCAATACACTTGATAAGACTTTCAATGAGTACATACCTTGACAAGATTTTCAAAGAGTTCAAAATGGATCAGTCGAAGAAGGTGTTCTTGCCTGATTTGCAAGGTGTGAAGTTGAGTAAGACTCAAAACTCCACCACGGTAGAAGAAATAGAAAGGACGAATGTTGTCCCTTATGCCTTAACCATAGGCTCTATATTGTATGCCTTGTTGTGTAGCGTATGTGATGTGTGCCTAGCCATTTGTCTGGCAAGAAGTCCAAGAGTGATCCAGGAGTGGATCACAGGTTAGCGGTCAAAATTATCCTTAGTAACTAGAGGACCAAGGAAATGTTTCTCGATTATGGAGGTGACAAAGAGTTGGTCGTAAAGGGTTATGTCGATGCAAGCTTTGGCATCGATGCTAATGACTTTGAGTAGCAAACTAGATACGTGTAGTGAAGCAGCCGTTTGGAATAGCTCCAAGTGGAGCGTGGGAGTATCATCTATAGTACAGAGATTTGCAATGAATTCACACACCTAAATGTACAGAACCGTTGACTAAAACCTCTCTCGCAAGCAAAACATGATCAAACCCCAGAACTCATTGGGTGTTAATCACGTGTTGATGTGAGTATTAATCACATGGTGATCTGAACTAGATTATTGACTCTAGTGCAAGTGGGAGTCTATTGGAAATATGCCCTAGAGGCAATAATAAGTTATATATTATCATATTTTATTGTTCATGATAATCGTTTATTATCCATGGTATAATTGTATTGATTTGAAATTCAAATACATGTGTGGATACATAGACAACAAAGTGTCCATAGTAAGCCTCTACTAGACTAGCTCGTTGTAACATCCCAAACTTTGGAATGTTATAATTAATATTAGAATGATTGTTTGTTTGCTTGAGTGATTGAAAGTGAGTGAAATTTGAAACTTTTTGAAAGTTTGATGAGAGGGAATGAAATGACCTTCCCAAAACTTTCAATCTGCATTTTGATCACCAGGAATTCAAATTCATTTTATCACAAAACCCTAGAGTGAAGATGACATGACTTCTTCCATTTAAAGAAATGAAAAGGGATTTGAAAATGATTTGAATTTCCATTTTGATAATATTTCAAATTCAGAAAACTTTAAGCAACTCAATGATTTTCATGAGAGAAGATAAAATGACTTCTTCAAATTATATGAAATATGAGTTGGAAGTTTAAAATAAATCTTGAATAGTGAATGTGAAAATCTCTGGATTTTCTTTTGGAATCATTTCATATTTGGTTCCTATTCCAATTTTCAAAGTATTCAAACCCCTAACAAAAAATTTGAGAGGAGTAACATGACACTCCACACCAGGGACTTCTTGGTGATTTATTTGAATAATAAAAACCAGGGGTTATTCTGAAAAATATTTGCAAAGGGATTTAAAAGCAAAAGGGCAATTTCTGAAAATAATATTTTTTCCAAAGTATTCAAATGCCAGAATAAAAATGTCCATTAAATGGCATTTATTATTCTGTTAATTTTGATATACAATTTGACTATATTTGGAATTTATAAATAGAAAACGGTAACGGTTTATAATAAAACCGGCCAGCCCAACGACATTAAATGCCGAGACCATTACCGGTCGGTCGCCCGCTAACTACGCTCGCCCTCTTTCTCACTGACACCCTCGCCTCACGCGCCCGACCGAAACCGTCGCCGGTCATCACCCTCCTCCCATGCGCCCGACGCCGTCGCCGGATCCCCTCGCCGCGCAGCCCCTCCCTCCTTTATTCCCCGACCACCCGGGAGCCCCTATAAGTACCCCTGCCTCTCCTCTACTCATTCCCCTAGTTTCCCTCTCGTCCGAGCCCCTCTCCTCACCGGAATAGCTCGCCGGAGACAACCGGTAGCCATCGCGCCATTTTCGACGTGCTACTTCCCCTGCCTTCCCCGCACCCTCCCAGAGCCCACCAACCTTCCTCTCTCACTCGCCCGCACCTCCCCACCCTCTCACCCGTGCTCCACACCCACGGGAACTATCTCCCCGATGACCACCGAAGGACGGCTCCGCCTCCGAGCTCACCACCGTCGACTCTGTCACCCCCTCGCCCCACTGAAGCCACCTATCTCATCGCCGTCTTCACCCGCATCGAGTGGTGCCTTCGCCATCGCCGGAGGGTCACTAGAGCGCCGTCCCCGACGACCTCGACATTTCGGACTCACCGGAGAAGCCCCCGCTGGCGACCATCTCACTGTGAGCACCGCACCCCTCTCCCCCTCCGTTCGATCTAAATCCCACGGCCCCGATTAGATCTATTTATTTGCTCGAACGGGTCGCTCGCCCGAAACTCCCTAACACACGCACACTTAGACCAACCAGAGAACGCCACGTCACCCCCCTGACCGTTAGTTTAGTTTTCTCTTTTTCTGTTTTGTTTTAGAAAACAGAGAAAGTTCTGATTTTATTTTCTTTATATCTTTTAAACTACTTAATGTGTTTAATTGATTTCTTTTGCATTAGATCAAAAATTTCATATAGTTTCTGTGAATACCAAATTTGACTATGTTAGAATATTTAAATTTGAATTTGAACAGATTTGATTTAAATTTTGTTTTCTGAATAACTTGAGTTTAAAAATAAATTTTTATATGAATCTTTTTGCTACTGCTTGATATTACTTAGGACTATCGTCATGCTATGTTTGCGAATTTTTTAAATAAAAATTTAATAGGGTTTTAACTAGAAACAGAATCTGTATAGTTTCCTATTAGTTTAGTTAAATTGATTTATTTGTTTTATTTTGAAAATCTGAATATGATTTATATTAAGTCTCAGATTTCATTTAGTTTTGTTGTTTCAAACCTTAGTAATTTACTTTCTGTTAACAAAATTTAATTTGTTTAGTTTATAAATTTTGTTGTAGGGATCTATACCCTCTTTCTAATAGGTATAGTTGTTTTAAAAGAAAATTTGCTAGTAACAATTCTTTTAACTAAAGTTTTAAGTATTTAGATTCTGTTTTCAAATAAAATTTGTATTAATTCTTTTCTGTTAAGAAATATTTTGTTAATGAAAATAATTTAATTTTGCTCTATTATGATAGGAAACTAGATTATTTTTTTCATTAGGTAACATGTTATAAAACAATTTACTTTTTCATAGAAACTCTTTTCACAAAATTTTAGATGATTTAATTCTGTTTTATAATAAAGATTTTCATTGTTTATTTTCTGTTAACTTATTTGTTTCATATTTGTTTTTCTTTTAGTTTATGGTTGTGCTTGTAGTTAAGTTCATTAGGCAAACAGTTATGTTGTTTAGGATAATGTTTTCATAGTTTTACTTGTTCTTCAAAAGTAATTCTTTTTGCTAGTAAAATATTTACTAAGATCCTTTATGTTATATTTTACTTTGTTTCTGGTTTAGTGTTGTTGAAAATAGTTGCTTGTAGTGGGAAATTACCTTAGTTGCTTTTATGAAAAACTTTGTTGATTTTGTCTTAAATATTTCCTTCATCATCACCTTAGTTGTGTTGATGTAGCTTTCTTGATTTTAACTTTTGTCTTAAGTATTTCCTTCATCAACCTCGTTGTTTTTGTTTCTTGTGTTATCTTGTGATTGTTAGTTTGATTGCTAGAAGTGTTTGCTTATGTGAATGCAATGGTTGTTATATAGATTTCTCATCGGAGAGTAACGAATAGTCTATCAAGTTATTTCTGAGAGCGATCTTTATCTTCATCAACAGTACAGGCAAGTTCACTTTGACCATCTATTTCATACCTATGTTTTATTGCATGTAGTGACATCATTCAACACATCCCTCCCGTAGTGTTATTGAAATTCTTGTAGTTGAGTAGAATGCATGAGGTAGGAACCCACCACTGGTTACTAAAGCCCCGGGAACGTTAGTTACGTTTATGCTATGCTAAAGTAGACGGGGTTTGGTATGAGTGTTCGTGAGTGGTGTGAAGAAGGACTCTATGTCAAGACGACAACTTCATGAAGACATCTTCAAGTCCTGCATCTTCAAGACCTCAAGTCTTCAAGACTCGAGAAGACAAGTTTTTAATACACACTACTGGGTGAAGGATGGAATTGATGGGCACCCTGGAGAAACCAGTGAGTGGCCGAGATGCATGGAGAAGCGCCATGACATCTTGCGGAAAGCTTCACCCAGACTCAAAGAGAAGGATGAATACTTCATGCCCGGAAGCTTACCTGTGTAGCCACAAGTCATTATGGGCTCTGGCTTGGTTGATCTTTGTTGTGACTCTGTCGGGCAGTGCTACGAGATGTAGTCGACGTTAGGATTGGATGGGCACTACCGGACAGTCAGGGAAGCACTCTGAAAGACCATGTTTCTTTCATCCTGTTCTCAAACACCAGGCAGTGCGAGGACTTACCAGGAGGGAAAGAATCTTGTGGGTAAAGTACACAACACTCTACAGAGTTAAACCTAATCGATTAGCCGTGTCCCCGGTTACGGACAATTTGAGCTTCTAGACTTGGATCTATCTCTGAACTCTCAACACTGGACTGATGACTAATTGTGGGCAACTTAATGATACTTGTGGGCATTTGAGACATTGGTTGGCGGAACCATGTCATGATAGGTAACTCCATAGTGAAATTCCTGATATTCCTTTGTTGTAGGGAAAATAAAATCAGCTTTTACGCAAAAACTCAGACACAGAGCCACAAAGCCTTTGCATATAGAATAGTCTTTATTCTTCTGTTCTACTATTGTGATGTTGCCAGTACATTCAATGTACTGACCTACACGGCTGCAACGTCTTATGTTGCAGATACTCTTCTACGACGGGTAAGAGTACGATTCAGGGTTACGGTCTGCACTCAACTTGCCGTTGGTGTTATTGGGACTCAACTCCCGTTGACTGTATCCGCTGCTTTTTTAAGGTATATATCAGTTTTACGTTAATTACATGTGATTGCACTTTGATATATACATTGATGTACTGTGTGTGCCAGCATACTGATCCAGGGATGGCACAGAAAACACAGAGGCTTGACTCATTTTGAGTCGGGTCGCTACAGAAATGGTATCAGAGCACACGTTGACTGTAGGACGTGACCCTAGAAACTGGAAATCCCTTAGGAAATAATTTCTTGAAAAACTTTGTTTTCAAAGGATCTTTTACTTCTCCTCTCTTCTGAGTTTTATCAAAAAGTTAGAAAATACCCTTTTCCCCTTGACCACACGAAGGATCAACTGAAGCCCTCCAAGAAGGACAAGATATCAGACAATTGGTGACCAACTCAGACAAAGATGTATTCCAGTATGGAAAGAGCTACAAAAGGTTGAAGACTATACAGACCTGAAGAAATTGAAGATCATGATGAATTTCCAAGATATTATGCCCCTAGAAGACCAAACCCCTGTTGTATACTTACGTTAGATACGATGATTTGTGAGCTGTCATTTGTGTGTAATTTTCGACAGCCACAACAAAAATCTATTTTCAAAACCATTGTTTGCATTGTGTGTATCCCCTCCTTTCTCTCTCTTGCTTCTCATCCCAAAACCTTGACCCCAATAGATGACGATTGAAGCTGGACTTGTGTATTCTGGATCAATGACTTGGTTAGAGATAGAGTAACCTTGTTGCAACGAACGAGATAGTCCAGTATGCTCTTCGATACTTTGTCGAAGGTGCTACATGTTGGTGGAAGATGCATAGGAAGGAATCAATCACTTGGGAAGAATTCAAGATGGCTTTGCAAGGATCTCATGTTGTTACCAACACCTAGAAGACCCGTCGCAAAGTTGTGAGAAGAATTGTGCATGTAGGATATGTGGAGAGATAGGACACACCCAGGAAGAGCACAAGGAAGGATGCCCTCATCGTGAAGAAAATCACCGAGCTGAGGAATGCCCAATCGGGCAGGTGACATGTTTCTTGTGCGAAGGAACTACGCATTACCTGGCTCAATGCCAAATGTACCCCAAGGTACAAGAAGTCATCAAGCAGCAGAAGGAAGCCATGAAGGAAGCCTTCAGAGAAAACTTAGGAGAACTTGCGAAGAAGGAAGATGATGAAGACCCTAATGGAGAAGGATTAACCAGGTTTTACTCAAATGCCTGCTATACATGTGGAGAAGAAGGACATTTCTCACGGGACTGTACAAAGGAAAGAAAAGAGTATCTGGGAAGCTTCCCGCGAGAAGAAGTGGAGTTTGATCCACAGGAAATTGAAAGTTTGATCAGAACAAAGAACCTCAGGAAGAGACAAGCCCCTGAACAGAAGGACCCGAGTCATATTCGATGTTCCAAGTGTAAGGATATGGGCCACTATACCAATAAGTGCCCAAGAAATGGACCAGAACTTACAGGAGCAAACAACAACATCAAGAAGACCCAAGATATGTCAGAAATCATTTGTTTTCAGTGCAAGAAGACAGGACGCTACTCCTATACCTGTCCAGAGAAGAATGGCTAAGCATGAGTAGTCTGAGTTTTGGATTCTAGATGTACCAAATGTAATAGGTAGCACTCTTACAATTTTGGAGTTATGTAATGGAAGTCTCAGAGTCTGTAAATAAATTCATGAGTCAATGGAAATTATGGTGTCATGATTTATCTTATGTTGAAATATGTGAGTTGTTTCTCTATGAACAAAGATCTCTTACCATTTTCGAGGATATGAGAAAATATGGTCTATGCAGACATGTGTGCATTTCATTTTAAGTGTGGTAGTAACCATAGGTACCTTTTCCGGATTAAGGAGTTTGGATAAGTGAATACAGGTGAAGCCTTGAGACAAAGTGCTTTTGAAGCTAGAATGATGCGAAAAGGAATGATTGTGATGAAACCATACCCACGGTTAAACACACCAAGGAAAATGGATTTCGTAGAGAGGAATTTAGACAAGAATAAGTCTGTGATTTGTTACCTCAAGAGTATAATGGAATGAACTGAAGGTAATATTGTAATATGGAACGATAGTAACCCCAGGAGTGAGTTGAAGCTGTTCAAGGATTCAAGTGGACCCACAGCTCACTGACCTCAGGATTGAGAAGGATCAAGCCCCACCTTTGTGATGGAAGAAATTTGGAAGAAATTTGGGGTCCTTCCACTCGGCCCGAGCTCACACAAAGTCGGTGGCTAGGTGTTCCTGCAAGTCACTGTGTGGATCAGTACCGCTAATGTATGTACCAACAAGCAACAAGTAAATATTAGAAGCTAAACTTCAACTGAACAAATGATGTAAAATACTATAAGATATTGGGATCTGACTAGCCCCAAGGGAAACAACATCATCATGCATTGTGAAATTTCCTAAGTACATGGAAAGCCATGTCAATTACAATAGGGTTAACATCCACAAAAAATATCTAATGGTAATTGAAGGACATCATCTCCAGTGATATGTTATTTGCGAAGAGTAGCATGATACCGAATGGACAACCTAAAAAATGGATATAACTATTCACTACAGCAGGATTAACAACAACCTGGCACGGGCATTGTAAGTTTGTAACTGGTATTGGTGAAATTGAACCGGATAGTTCATACTTGAACTACACACTGTGCATAATGGAAATGAAAAATAGAGGTGTTGACTACACAGTACAGACAACCTAACATGGAAATTTAAATGGGTACCGTTGCAACTCAAATTGACACGGTGAGAGATTCCTATACTAATATTCGTAAAAATGAACTGGACAGTTCATACATGGAAAGTCTTGGGAGGTAGTTGCTTGGGGATTTCATCTTGTCTAGAGCCCGCACCAAGTGTGTGGCGTCGGCGACAAGGTGTTCCTCCGTTCGGCACACATAGCATTCATCGTGTCATGGACATCCATGACCATCTCCTCGACCTCCCTGTGATATGTGGTTGGGCTTCCGCGGGGATGCTCGAGGACAGGGGGTGGGGATGTGGAGGCATGAGGGTGGTTTTTAGGCTACATTTGACCTATCGAGCCGGGGCGGTTTGGGCTGCACTTACAGTGGGCGGTGGGGATAGGGGGAATGTGATGGGTGGGTATGGGGTAGGAGGAATAACTACTTAAATCGTGCGGGTATTGAAAATTTGGCAGCGAAAATCCAACCTTATGGGGGGGACATACAAAGTAGACGAAACACATCAAATACCTATGTGCGAGAAAAGACAAAATTGGTGGTCCCCATGGGCCAAAAAGTCAAGTATTCTTTCTCTCTCTCGTGCCATCGGATGCTTTGCAAAAAGTTCGTTGTAAGAAAACGTTTGTCATTAAAGCTGCATTATAAGCACAAGAGTCCTAGAAAGTACACAAAAAGGACTAAATATGGTAAACGAGCGTGAAAAAATGTCAAATTTTGGATAGGGTGCAGTCTAGTGGGTGTGATGATCATAGAAGATAAATCAAGTTGAAAGGACCAAGGAGATATGGGTTCCCCTTGAGAAGATGGTGATTTACCCTCCCTAATTCATGAAACTCCATAGATGATGATTCGATATATAAAGAGTGAGTATCACGACATTATCTATACCTCCGCAAATATTTACCGCATCATAATGAGGTCATGCCTAGGCACCACACATGGTAACATGTTCTTTAGGCATGTTTTCCATTTTTATAGAGTAACGAAAAAATTAAATGACACATATTTGGATGCCTCTACCCACACACATCCTTTAAAATTGTATTAGTTTCCTGTAAATTACATAAAAAGTTATTCAACGACACAATTACGAACACCTTTTCATGTGTTAGTTTCCTTTTTGAATACCTTTTTATGTACAGAACGATCGAACCTGAATCATAAGCACAAAGGGCCTAGCAATTACACAAAAAAGACTAATTCCGGTAAACGAGCTCAAAAATGTCAATTTTTGCATAGGGTGCATTCTAGTGGGTGTGATTATCATAGAAAATAAATCAAGTTGAAAGGACCAAGCAAATATGGTTCCCCTTCAAAACATAGCAATTTTGCCTCCCCGAGCCGTAAACTCCATAGGTGATGGTCCAGTATATGAATAGTGCATATCACGACATTATCCATACCACCTCAAATATTTACCGCATCAGATTGAAGTCATGCCTGGGCACCACCTGAGGTAATATGTTCTTCTGGCATGTTTAACATTTTTCTAGAGTTACAAAACAAATAACCGTCACATCTCTGGTTCCCCCTTCCTATAGATATCCTTTAAAATTGTATTAGTTTCCTTTAAAATAAATGAAAAGTTTTTCAATGACACAATTATGATTTTTCAAGTTATTTTTGAACAACTTTTCACGTACGGAACATTCGAACCTAAATTATAAGCACAAAGGGCCTAGAAATTACAGAAAAGGGACTAAAGATGGTAAACGAGCCTAAAAATGTCAAATTTTGGACAGGGTGCATTCTTGTGGGGGTGTGATGATTGTAGAAAGTAAACCAAGTTGAAAGGACAAAGTAAATACGGGTTAGCCTTCAAAACATGGTGATTTTTGCTCCCCGACCATGAAACTCCATAGGTGGATGGTCCGGTATATGAAGAGTGTGTATCACGACATTATCCATACCTCCTCAGATATTTACCGCATCATATTGAGGTCATGCCTAGGCACCACATGAGGTAACATGTTTTCAGGCATGTTTAACATTTTTCTAGAGTTACAAAACAAATAGATGACACATCCTTTAAAAATTTATTAGTTTCCTGTGTAATACATGAAAAGTTATTCAACAGCACAATTATGAGTTTTCAATTCCTTTTTGCACACCTTTTCATGTACAAAAACGTTCAACCTAAATTATAAGCACAAAGGACCTAGAAACTACACAAAAGGGCCTACCTACGGTAAACTAGCGTGAAAATTCTGAAATTTGGACATGATGCATTCTAGTGGGTATGTTGATCACATGAAATAAATCTAGTTGAAAGTACCAAGGAAATATGGGTTCCCCTTGAAAACATGGTGATTTCGCTCCCCGAACCATGAAACTCCATAGGTGATTGTCCGACTTATGAAGATTGTCTATCATGACATTACCCAAACCTCCTCAAATATTTACCGAATCATATTGAGGTCATGCCTGGGCACCACACGAGGTAACATATTTTTAACACCTTTTCATGTATAAAACGTTCGAACTTCAATTATAAGAAGTAAATGCCTAGAAAAGTACATAAAAAAGACTAAATATGGTAAACGAGCCTAAAAGAATGTAAAATTTTGACACGTTGCATTCTAGTGGGTATGTTGATAGTAGAAAAATAATAATGTAGAAACGACCAAAGAAAAAAGGGTTTCCCTTGAAACTTTGTGATTTGTTTGGGCAAATAGTTAGTATGCTAATGTCGTGTGTGTTCACCCAATTCTGCAGTGTGTTCTGATTACCCGAAACACCATCCACACGGATCGTGCATGCGCACCATAGGATGCACAATGATCGAATGGAAATCCACACTTCTCTCGTCACACCCATATACTGTAGTTGGGATTTTAATTCGTACATGCATTAAATTAAGGCACCAACAAAAACTTTAATGGAAGTAATCACGCACGATTCATGTTTACGAACCGTTTCATATGCGGACCCTCCACCCCGGACCTCTCCCCCTTCGTCCTCATTCATATTGTTGTATAATTATTCATTCTCGACGTCAGACCTCCTATCGCAGCCTGCTGTCGCCGACGAACGCCACCGTAGTGTCCAAAGTGCAAGCAGAAATCAAGCATGAGCAATTCAATCGAGCATTTACATGCTAAAATTGGTACAATGCATAGTTGGTGGAGTAATTTACAAAAAATAGCTCGCTATTAATTATACCTCAATATTATACATATGAACTACGCGCGCACAAAAGTCCTACTGACCCTAACGCCGACCTAGCACGAATAGATGCCATCGTCTATCGTTATCGTATCCTTACTTGGCTCAAGAGGACACGAGGTCACCAAGTCGATGACCTACACCTTGATCGAGCGAGGAAGGGTGAGCCTCGACAAAGGCGGACGATGAGACCCTGACCATCGCCAATTTTACAGCAACGTCCACAAATCCTCCCTTGACATACGGAGCTGCGTCCTACTCCATATGGGACATAAGCTTGCCCCTTGTGTGGCGGACACTAACATAGCTGTCCTTGTGGCGTCGCGGTTCCTGCTTCGCCGCCCGCACCAGCCAGCGCACTCTGCGCTGAGCCCATAATATCGCCGACTAGCGATCCCTAGCTGCTTTCAAGACGACCCTGGGTAACTTCTTGTCTTCCACATGTCATGATTCCTGCCTCCTCTGGCTGTTGTCAGGAGAGGTAGTGGTATGGACTTCGATCCTCAAGCCGACTATCTCGCCAGCAACCTCGATTCCGCCATTCCCAACTCCATGAAGTCGTCAGCCACTTGGGGTTTGTGTCAACCTTCTCCAACTAGGGGTACCGTGACCTACCTGCCTGCGGCCAGGTGCGTGGCTCACCTCGAAGGCCTGGTATGGCCTAGCAAGAAGCCCCTCAAGCGAAGGCCCTCGCAGGAGCCCCTGCCTCATGAGGAGAATGATGTCAACAGCTCCGAAGAAGTAACATCCTCCTAGGCTTCCTCCCGAGGAGCAAAGATTCCTATGCAAGTACCTTACGTCCCGAGGCTGGGGTGACCTAGGTTCTGACAGCAAAGCCAGTCGGGCGCCAGCGGCTTAGAGGGGGTGCAGTTTCCTCTTTCATGCTAAGGAGACAAGGACAACATGGGTTCACAAGGAATCCTCCAAAGGCTTCCTTCCCTGTGCAACAAGATAAGACCACGAGCTCGATATGACGAATGTCATCGCCGAGCCCACCACCGCATCACACCCCGAAGTTTTGCAAGCGAATACCATCATTCCTCAGGATAGGATGTACCGCTTCTTCCGTTTCAAATTTGGCCATTGTGGATCCCTTCCTGCCTATTTGATAAGGGAAGATGACTGTGGCCCCTATAAGTTGCAACTAGCTCCCATCGTACAAGGCAGGTTGAATGCAACTAGTTCATCACTGCCAAGAGCCCTCGTGAGGCCACCCCAATAGTGTACTAGTTCATCCCTAGCCTCCTCGTGAGGTCAATCCACCACAAAGCAGCAGTAGCGTTTTACACCACAAGATGGCCTGAACCTGGGTAAAATCGTCGGTGTTTGTTTTCTTACCTTGTGAGGACCGTCGGGGAAGCGCTGAACAGTTGAGAGGTAGACCGGGACTAAAGAACGAGCGCACCCTAGTGTTCGAACCTCATTGGGTCTGCGGAGCCCTAATTCCGACATTTGGCGCGTCGGGTAGGGGTGTGCGAACGTCCTTCAACCCCATCGCTCCTGCTTCGCCAGTGGTCGGCCACCTTCCAGTCCTTCTTCATCGACATCATGGCCAGCTCCGGGCATGCACACCCGGGGGGTCCATGCTGGGCGGCCATTACTAGGCCACCAGCGTCGTCACCCTTACCACTGCCGCTCGTACCTCTCATGTGCAGCAAGGCCCCCCTGATAATCCCCAACTGCAAGGAATCATCGTAGCAATTTCCAAAGGTGAAAGTGATAAGTATGGAGTGACGAACCCGCAAGGAGCTAAAGGTAACATCAATATTCTCTCAAGTCCTATCTGCCACTGAAACGACTCTACGTACACCGAACATTTGCTTCCATCTAGAAAGGAGAAATAAAACTACGTTGTGGGTATGAAGAGGATAGGTTTGCATGAAATCGGAGAACTAAAATATGAAAATAGGTGTTATTATCATGATATTACAATATATTACAAATAGCGAGTGTGGAAAAATGATGGGTCGGTGTGCGGAATTATCCTAGGCAATTGTTAACAAGATCGGAAGTCATTATTGCAATTTTATATGAGGGAGAGGCATAAGCTAACATATTTCTCTACTTGTATCATATGCACTTACGATTGGAACTCTAGCAAGCATTCACACCTACTAAAGATCATTAAGGTAAAACCCAACCATAGCATTAAAGCATCAAGTCCCCTTTATCCCATACGCAACAACCCCATACTAGGGTTTATTCTTCTTTGTCGTGGGGACGAACACCTATGGGATCATGGGGACCCCTTTCGGTTTGGCGGGGGAAGGATTGCACAAAGAGACGGTCTAATGAACAACATGCGGGGATCTTTACCCAGGTTCAGGCCGCACAGATGCGTAAAACCCTACTCCTACTTCGTTGTATTGAGTGTGTTCTTAGGGTCCTAGCTATGGGAGCGCTATGAGCAGCTGCCACGTACGTGATCTGGAGAGTCCCCAAAAGTGGAAAAGTACTCTACTGTATTGCCCTGGGCCTCCTTTTATACTCCGAAGGGGATCCCAACAGTGGCGTGCAGTGCATACACAAGGTATACAGAGGTATAGTGCTATCATACCTAACGCTCACGGAGTAGAACATGCGCATTTAATGCACTGTCAAGCATTTCTATCCGTCAGTGGGATAGGACGAGAGCCCGTCCCATCGGCTCCGCTTAGATCCCTCCAACATCGACGCCGCGGCTAGCATTCAGGTGGATTGACACCTGCCCTGTGCGCTGGCGAGGTCTTGCCGGGGCTTCGCCTTGTCGGGCCTTGGCTTGCTGGGGCCTTGCTTCACCTGGGAGTTCAATAGCCCTCCCGACAAGACCTTGCCCATAGTCTTAATTTTCCTGAGTTGGTATCTGGTAAGTCCCTGCTAGGGCTTGCTGCGAGGGTGGCTACTACTACCCCTGCATGGGTAAGGGGCACTGGAGAGCCCAAAACTATAATGCACCGACATTCTGTTACTCAAGCAACCCAATATAAGCAAATCATGAAAGTATTGCAACACCCTACAGCGAGAATCCTTCACGTGTGTGCAGCACGGAAGGCACCATAGGACAGCACCCACATAAACATACAACTCAAACCAATCTAGATTCAATCAACTCAAAGGCCAAAAGAAATCTACCCAAAACATCATAGGATGGAAACACATCATTGGATCATCATATGTGGCATAAAGCACCATGTTCACATAGAGGATTACAGCGGGGTGCGGGAGAGTGGACCGCTAAAAGGAGATGAGGAGGGTGATGAAGAAGGTGATGTTGATGAAGACGATCACCGCGGCGGTGGTTCCCCGGTGGCACTCTGGCACCAACGAGAGAGGGGGGAGAGGGTTTCCCCCTTGTGTTTCCTCCTCCATGGTCGCCCCATCGGTGGGGAGAGTTTCTCCCTCTAGTCCTTGGCCTCCATGGTGTTGATGACCCTCCGGGATGATGAAGATGGCCTCTGGTGATGGTGACCCCTACGATAGGGTTCCGGAGGGGGCTAAGATTGGTTTTTCCTGGCTCTGGAGGTTTGCGGTGGGGGAACTCCCGATCCAGTTTTCTTTTCCGAGGTTTCTATATTTATAGGAATTTTTGCCATCAATCTCATGTCAATGGGAGCCACGAGGCGGTGGCAAGCCTGCTCGCCTCCAGTAGGGGGTGGCCGCTCCTAGCAGGCTTGCCGCCTCCTCGCGGCTCTTCTGGCCGAGCGCCAATGCTTTGGGGGTTTCTTTTGGTGCACAAAAACTCATAGTAATGTTTTAGCCCATTCCGAGAACTTTTATTTCTGCACAAAAAACAACACCATGGTAGTTCTGCTGAAAACAGCATCAGTACGGGTTAGTTCTAATAAAATCATACCAAAATCATATTGAATTATTGTAAACATGGCATGAATACTTCATAAATTATAGATACATTGCGTATGTATCACCCCCGCGCCCACAACAGCGACAGATCGGCCACTTCGCCACCCGTCCTGCAGCCCCTATCCATGTGGGGGACCTGAACACGCAGGGCGCGTTGCTCATGGCAAGCAAGCTCCTATGCCATCCCCCGATGGAAGGGGGATACAACGCCTGGTCTTATCATAGTGCCGAGATGGTCACTGTCACAAGGAGGGCACAGGCCCATTACCTCCCTCTATGGCCCCCGCCGCTAGGAGTGGAAGCCTCGACGAGCAGGCCGCCTCGGTAGCTGTTTGTCAACACACATGGCCCACAACCCGAGGAGGATGAGCGGGTTCGACCCCTCACCATACTTCTTCTCCTCATAGTTCCAATGATCGGCTTTGTACCGCCGCCCGGCCCCAGCAGCGACGTGCCTAAGGGTGGTGATGGGATTTTCTGCGCCCGCCATGATGCACAAGCCCACAACATGGAGGACCACCGCCCGCTCGCGCCCCCTTGGTGTGACCACGCCAACTGGCACATGGACTAGGCAACTTGTGCCACCGCACATGGAGGAGACCAAGGCAGGCATGCGGGGGTGACCGCAGCGGCCACCTTCGCCAACACGGGCAAGACCAACCTAGTGGTAGCCCAGGAGGCTGCCAGCTTTGGGCAGATGCTCAGTGTAGGCGTCCCCGTGGGATGCGCGCCTAGGACAACATCACACCGTTGCCCGGAGAGGTTGACCATGAGGCATCAAGTGAGGTTCCATGTGGGAACCCAAGCCCTCTGAAAGTGCGTTATATCGACTAGAGGGGTGAATAGGCAATTTTAAAAAATTCATCACGAAGACATACAAATTGGGGAATTTGAAATGCGATGAACTACTAGCAGCGGAATAAGTACTCAAGTCCATGAGAAATAGAGCAATAGAATAGTCATCATGATGAAATAAGGCATGCATAGATTACAGGTAGCGTGATATAGGATAAGTAGGTGATAAACAATGTGACTAAAGAATTTGAAATCTGGAAATTAAGAAAGTCTTCAGTCAAGTTCTTCAAATAGTAACGATCAATTTCATCAACAAGTATTCGAGGAAATAGAAGGGTCGAGGAAATGGCACTAGATACCTCAATGAAGACAATGGTTTGATGACCAAGTTCCAACTGATGTGGTAGTCGTACGTTTGGTTTGGAGCAGCTTGGCATTTAAACGAAAGGAGACATAGTCCTAGGACACATAGTCCTTACCATCTTCTCGTTGAGCTAAGGTCACGCAGTCCTCGCCCAACACTCGTGATAAGTCTTCTGGGTAGACTTCCAAAACCCTCACAAACTGGTCACCCGGTGATCCACAATTTACTTCTGGATGCTCGAGACCATCACGTGCTAACTGTGTGGAAGATGCATAGCCTTCAAAGGTAACAAGCGTCGGTTGCACACAAGAACAATCTCTTCAGTGCTGCTCAATCACTTTAGGTTTGGTGGTTTGGTTTTGGGGTTTTTCCTCAGTGATGATTATCTCTCAAAGACCTCGAAGGATGGGTTGCTCTCAAATAACATGTGTCAAGTTCACTCTCGGAGAAGCCAACCGACTAGTAGTTGTGGGGGGCGACTATTTATAGCCAGGATGCAACCTAACATGATAAGACATAAATGCCCCCAATGATATGACCGTTATGTGGATAGGATGATTGGGGACAGATGGCTCTAAGCACCGCAACAATCATAATTTGAATGGTCCAATTCCTCAGGGCTTCTCCGATTCCTCACGGTAGGCAATTCACACCAGCGAAATCCTAACTCCTCAGTTAGACCAATTTCCCCAGGGACTAGAAGAACTTCATCTCTGTTACTGAAGTACTTGACTGAATCGTAAGAGATTTCCAAAGGCTTCACTCGAAGGATTGGATAGGTTGAGGCTTTTGAGTTGAGCATTAGTTCGAAATTTTCCTTACCTCGGCCCCGTTTAATAGTACGGTGTTTCCTATGACTCAAAGAAAGGAAATGAAACTACGGAAAAAAGTGTTCATGCTGCACAATCCTTGTAAATATCTTCAAGGTCACACTGAATTCTTCAGCTTCAAAGTCTTCAGGGAATACCAAAGACTTCAGTTGAAGATATTCATTTTTAGGGGTCGATAATCCCCGAATATATTGAACTCCTCATCGACTTATAGAAACTATGTATACTCACAAACACATCAGTTCCTAACTTATAAGTCTTCAATAGACCAAAATCGCTAAGGGGCACTTGACGCACTAACAATATCCCCCTTTTTGGCATTTGATGACAAATAGGATAGGTTTCCAACGGGGATAAACATATGAAGTGTAATTACTGTGTTTGAGGAATTTCATTGCAAGATATAGAAGAACACCCCCTAAAGATGTGCATATTTGAGGAATTTGCTTTGGACTGAAAATGCAAATGGCTGGTTAAAAACATGGAGAACTCCCCCCATATCTTGTAATTCATACACGCCTTTAATATATATCATGAGGAATTGAGGTGCATGATGAAAAATGGTGGCTGACAAAATTCAGCATGTATCCATTAAGGTAATTGAGGAAATAATTATGCAAAAAGAAGTTCAAAAGTGTCAGACCACCATCGGACTTAAGTTTACAACTCATCCAACAAAGCCCCACAACACAATAAGCACACCCTGGAATAGGATATTGACTCCACCCCCACCACCCTCCCATGGCGACTCTAGGGTTTTTCCCTATGATCTCCCTCCTCAGCCGGTGGTTTCTCCTTGTCGTCCACTCCTTCAATGCGGCTGGATTTGCTCTCTCTTCTAACCTGCAATTCTATGGGGTCCAATGGAGGATCAACTCTGGATCTGGATTTCTCCAAATGTTTGGCATCTGCTGGTGAGGTTTTTCGAGCTTCTGGTCTTACTGTCCACCCCATGGATGGATCTCATTCTTTTACCTTGGTGGTATCATTCACTAGGCATGATTTCCGTCTTGATGACGATTCTGTAGCTGCGCCCCTACAGGCTGCTATTGGGGGTTCTGCTATTGTTCTTTCTATGATCTGCATCAAGGTTAGGGTGTTCTCTTTCCAAGTTTCATGTCAGCTCTTTGGTTTTCATATTGTGGGTCTTCGGTCTTTCTCATGTCCTCAGTTTAAGTGTTATTTTCATCCTTGGGGAAAAGGGTGTCCAAATTGGTGGCGTGAGTTTATGATCTGGAAGAAAGAATGTGATGTTGAGTGGATCTTAGTTAGTCCATCAAAGTGTATGACGTCTCTTGGCATGATTTCTAGGCACAAGCCCCTACAAAAATCTACGTTTCGTTCTGTGTCTTCAACTAAGAAGAACTTAACTTTTTCAAGTTTTCAAAAATATGAGGTTTGCCGTGGTTATCGTTCTACGGTGACGCAAAAATTCATTGATATGGCTCCAATTACTAGTTATCCGCTTCCAAACTATGATCGAGCTGTCATTCACCCTCCAATGCCGGTGGAACTTCAGTGGATGGTCGCCACCCCCTCCATTACTTTTGGAACTGTCCCAACTATTGCAGCACGATCATCAACGCCATGTGTTCTTCCGCCGTGTTCAGAGGGCGGGGATTCTAGCTGCTCAAATCAACCTTTGGAGATTCTCGGTCCAAGGGTTGTGATTGAGCCTATTCCATTGGCCCATTCAGATGTGGGCCACGATTCTATTTCATCTTAGTTGGATGACACTTTTCGCCGATCCCCTACGCGCCTTTCACGCCCAGTTTTTGCCTCGCAAAATTTAATGTTTCAGCAATCTATTCCATATTCATAAGATGCTCAAGATGATTTTATTGTAATGGTCGATGACATGGTGGACCAAGTGGTTACATGTCAGACCTGTTCTTTCCGAGGCCACATGTCCGTGAATTGCCCCTCCTCTGCTCCTTGTTCGGCCTATGGGCTGGTGGGCCATATCCTAAAAGAATGCGCCACATGTGCCCTAGAGAAGGGTTTGTTTTGGAAATCAAAGAGTCCCCCAATTTCGGTCTTGCCTTCCTGCCTCGAGCAGACCGGTCTGACTCCTCCGTCTGCGAGTCCTATCGTCTCATCTCCACCTCCATCACCGTCCATCAACCCAGTACGCTGACTACATCACCGCCTGTAATGCCGCCGCCACCACCATCATTTTAGCACTCTACTTCACTACCATCCTCATTGCAACACTCTACTCCTTTGCCTTCTGCTGGGTGCGTTTCCCCATGGCGATTTTTGAACTTGACCCGGAGCGATTTGTTCCGCTGGGGCACCACATCATCAATGGTGGGGAGCATCGTATTCCTCGCTCTTTTGTCACCCCTGGTGCATCGATTGCTCGATGACATGAGGCCTTCATGATTGCGGAGGTTATGCCAGCACCGCCGCTGGTCCAATCGGTCAGGTTAGTCCGGAAGTAGTAGCACTTATTAATCAGCTTGGTTTGCATGTTCACTCTACTCAGCCTTGGATTTCTGGAGTTGGATTATTTGAAGTTAGAGATGCTGCAGAGAGATTCGCTTTAATTCAGTTACCACCGCAAGACCTAGGGGATGACAGATTTTTCCGGTTTATGAAGCATGACCATGGGGAGGGTGTTCAAGGAGTTCAAGGTTTTAGAGATGGTTGTCTGATGTTTCTAGGTGTGACACTTGATCTTTGTTATACTAGAAATCTTATGGCCGCGGTTAATAGTTTCGGCAAGTTTCACCATTGGATCAGTGATGATCCCTACCTTGTCAGGTTAATAGTGTTTCCCTCCTTCCCTTATGATATTTTGGTGCCCCGCAACATTGTTTTCTATAATTATGCAGCCTGGGGTGGTGCTAAGGTATCTTGCACTGCACCCTGCTATATTATTGGTGCAAATTTCCCTAAGAAAATGTTGCAAGATGAATACCCCCATGCCGCTGAATGGTAAAGCACATCCTCTGTCTGGGGAGTTTGTTCAGGATCTGCATTTCTTCACTCTGCCTCATTTCCCTGCTCCAGGATGGAATGATGTCCCACCCCCTCCACCACCTATGGATGATCAACAGCCAAATCATGAAGATGGTTCCGGGTGGCCTAATGCTAATGATCTGGTTATTGCTCAGAATGATGTTGTTGCTCTGCAGCTGTCGGGACCCCGATCCTACGCCATAAGAATCCAGCCTGTAACACATCACATCACTTTGCGGTCTCACGCACAGTTATCTCCACGGCTGCCACCTTACCTGGGCCGGGACCGTCTACGTATTTTGACTCACGTATGTGAATGTGTTGCTAGCATTAAAATGACAAAGAACCCGGGCCGACATGACTTGTTGTAGAACCTAAGTGGCACATCTGTATAGGGACAGGCATACGTAACCCAGAAATGCAGGTGTCGATCTCTAGCTTGTGTAGACGTGTCATAGAAAGCTACAAGGACTCCATTACGCCATGGGACATAAATGGCATCACTTCATGTAGACGAGTCGTAGCAGGCTACAGGGACTCCATTACACTGCGAGACATTTCCCCGAAGGGACAGACATAGGAGCAAAGAAGGATACATATCGGTCAACCAATGTGTCCGGAGCAGTAGCAAGGTACCAAGGCTCGGTGGAATCACAAAGAGGCATTTCCCCGTAAAGAGTACTACTAAAGGCACACAACTAGGTGTCGAATCCATACATACAGTTGCACGTCACACATATGCACGACATGCCCAATATGCATAGATACAACTATGGCATCACAACATAACCATACAACATCACAACATTTTATTTAGAAGGCTCAGAAGAGCCAACACAATAAGATGTTACAAGCACGGGTCACAAGACCCAACTTTCAAAGCATTCAAACAAACAAGCGGAAGTTAAACATGTCTTGGTACAGACATCTACAAAAGTGGCTAGAGGAGCCTAAAAAGCTACAATGACCCTACCAAAGCAACCAGACCTCTGTCTAGGATTCCCAAACTAATTCGGTCAACATCGAACTTCACGTCGAAAATACCACTAATGAGACTGACGTCTCCTCTACAAAAACATAAATTAAGCAAACGTGAGTACAAGCGTACTCAGCAAGACTTACATCAGAACTAACTACATGTGCATCAGTATGAATGGAGGGGGTTGTGGAGTTTATTGCAGCAAGCCAGCTTTGACTCTTGGCTAACCTATACTACGACTAAAAGTGTTTTTTTTGAGGTGGAATAGCGCACACGAGTCCACATATTCACCAATCAATACACCACTATGGATCCACTCCCGTCTCCGTACGAGAAGGCCATCCATAGCACTCACGCTTATCTTGCGCATTTTAGAGGTATCCATTTCACTTATCTATGAACCACATAAGTTCTCCAAGTAGTCCATATTCGAGCATGCGACTATTCAAATAAATTCATAACCCTGCAGGGGTATACTTCTTCACACAAGCTCTCGCCACTTATCACCATATGCACGTGACGCATCTCGGCAACCTTCAAGCAGAAGCACTGGCGTAGGCGTCGGCCACGACTGTCAATCACACACGACCCTAGTCCAGGTTTATCGCCTATTTGAGACCGAACCCGCATGGAAGTCCGGCCAAAGTTTTAGTTATGGCCTCAAACGATGTGCGTAGGGCTCCCAAGCCCATCATTCGGGTGCCACTTGGTACATCATGCCACTGGGCATCTACTGCATTATAGTCCACCCCATCGGGTAGCTCTATGCACGACCGCCAACACTTTTCCTGCAAATACCAGAAACTAGTTGCGACTCCTGGACAAAGGTCTAGGCGATTAATAAGCCGAGAGGAGTCGAGTTACCAGAACCGTATGTGAGGTAGTATCTTATCTTGGATAACATACACATAACACAGTTCCTAAGGACGGTCCCAATGAGACAACCCGCCATGTACTTCTACATGGCCTCTCATCGCTACCTTTACCAAATCGTGTTCACACACTTAGCTCTCGCACAGTAGGACATGAACACTGCCATTCCGATTCATTGCCCAGATGGATCAGACCCGACACGACACGACTCTAATCATAGCAGACACAACAATTAAGCAAGCATGGATGAGTAAGCACAACAAGGCTCAATTTGTTGCTACTCATGCTAAGTGGTTTCAACTATTTACTGTGGCAAAGACAAGTCATGCAAAGGAATGGGTTCAACTACTGAGGACCTATAATAGTTGAATCATTGTTGTTCTAATGCAGTAAAAGAGAGCAGGAGCGAGAGAGTGGGTTCATATCAATATGCTCAAGGGGGTTTGCTTGCCTGACAGTCTTGAAGATATTACTTCTCTTCATTAGTGTCAACGTTCACATCGTCAGAACTATCATCTACCGAGAAGGAACAAACACCGGCAAAACAAGAAAGGAACACATTCAATGCAGTGCAACAACCATGACTAGCCAAGTTATTTGAAGTGGAATTCAAACAAGTTCGAACTCCAACTCCAAATGATATTTCATATATTGCCCTAATCATAAAATGTCCAACTTGGTGATGTTAACTTGTTGAAACATGCATGATCATGGCATAAACAGATTCATTGGATTTTTCTGATCAATTTTCATATATAATTTATTTTCATCCGACTTAGAGCTTATTTTCTATGAATTTTTGAAGTTTATATTATTTTCTAGAATATTTTTATTAAGGAAATTAATTACTGCGTCATCCCGACGTCATCACGACATCAGGAGGTCAACAGCGCCAGGTCAGGGTCAAACCTGATGGCCGGGAGCCACACGTCAGCGACACGGGGGCTAATCCCTACGCTCACCGGGGTTTTTACCCGAAGTGGGGCCCGTTATTAGCGTCTAATGACCAATGAGTAGGGGGCGTTTTAGCACTAACCGACCGGCCACGCCAGCGGCCGCCGGAGCGGGGCTGGCGATGACCACCTGACACAACGGAGGTTCACCGGAAGCTGCTAGGGGCCTCACATGGGCGCGCGAAGGGTACTAGGGAGGAGCCCGTGCTCGCACGCGTCCATCGGAGGTGGTTAGAAGGGCGCGGGGCTGCAGGAGGCTCCCCGGCAAGCTCACCCACGGCGGCGGCCGTACGGCCATGATGAGGGGGGATGCTAGAGAGGCGGGAAGGCCACGGGGATAGGGGGAGAAGCACCAGCAGCTCACCACGGGCTCGATGGCGGTGACTGCGAGCTCGGGTAGGCGAGAGTGGCAGCGAATCTTCGGGTGGGAACTTCGGTGGTCGGCAGGGAAGATGGCGTCGGCTCGGCGATGAGGGGCTCCCTGTTGCTCCTAGCTTCACAGGGAGTTCTAGAGGGGCACGGCGGAGCTTGAGGGCGCGATAGAGGGGCTCGGCGAGGCTAGAGGCCGCGGCGGTAGCGAGCGGCAGCGACAACAGCGAGGAGGAGAACCAAAGGAGAGGGAGAGGAGAGAGCAAGGGGCGAGAGAAGGGCGTCGGCTCAATCCATACAGGTCTCCGGGGTCCATCCACGCATCCACCTTCTCAACGGCAAGCAGGAGGTGGCCGTGGCGCATTCCCGTGCGCAGCGACCATGCACGTGCATCCTTCTGGCGCAGGGAGGACAATGACTGGCGTCGGTTTCGGGCTAGGCTGGGCCTTCTACAGGAACAGGCCAGGTAAGCTGTTTTAATTTTATTCATTTTATTTTCGTTTCTAATTTCTAGTATCTGTTGTTATTTGTTTGGGCAAAAACTATATGGCCAAAATTCCTGTAAATATTGGTGGGTTATATTTGGAATATTTCCAACCTCCACAAAAAGTTTCAGAAAAATTGAAGGAACTAAAATGTTTGCAATGCTTTATTAGTGATTTTAGAAAGTTTCCTAATTTATTTAATTTACCAAAAATCCTAATAGTGTACAATTCACCCCTGATATGTGGTTGCCAACATTTATCAAAGAGGGGAACATTTTTAAGAGTATTTTGGATTCACTCAAAAATCTTAATAGTTTAACCTGTTTGAATTTTATCTGTGCTAGGGTTTGTTCACCCCCATTTCAAATTAATTTGAATGTAGACATGATGACATGATGCACATTTTGATGTTGATGCAAACAATTTCAAGCAAATTCTAGGGTTGTGCCAACTCACCCCCACTAAACAAGAATCTCGTCCCGAGATTCAAGCATAGGGTAAGAAGTCAGAGGGACACTAACTAACACAATCTTCATGATCCAAGTACCGTCCTTGCAGCTGTTGATTTATTGCATTCTGCTGATCTTGACATCTTTGCCTTCGGGATCTTCATCCAACAGAAAGACAACAGGGATAGAAAGCTCTACAAGAATCGATCTTTACGAAGATCGAGCGACTCATGTTCAACTCATGGAATGAGATGCAATAACATCTCTCGAGCTGGGACACAAAACACACGTCGAGAACACTGAATGAGGAAGATGACAGAGATCTAATTGGTAGGCAACAATCCCACACTAAAACATATGGTGATGTGGTTTCAAGGTAGCGAGGAGTTAGTTGCTCCTCATACCATAATGGGCACCTTAGGTAAGGTGACTTGTAGGATTATCCCTTCAGTGGCAAAAGGAAATACTTTTGATAGAGAGATCATTGAAACTCTTCATACCAGCCTAAGGCAATTCACAAACGATCGTTGGAAGGAATTCAAAGAATGGCATACTCAGATCGGAGGGAAACTGGAGTTATAAAACAACTCGGCAGCGGAAAGCACATTCCAATTAATACCGAGAGTATAACCTAGTGTCTGAGCATGCTCTGAAGAACTAGAGCAATTTCATATTCATCAGGATTTTATCAACATCTGTGCCAACAATCCCGGCAACACCTCATACTACCATGATGAATAATGATGGAGGATGCTGATGCGAAGGAAGACAACACTTTCTCAGATTTCACCTTAGCTATGCTAAGGGAGCGAAATCTAGACGATCGACCGACAGACATTTAGCACTCTACTTCTAACGTTCTCCTTGGTGTACTAGCATATCCTGATTATAGAAAATGCTTGCTATCCAGCACATCAAGTAAAAGGTTGGACTTCGGGGGCTCAAGTTTCCATAAGGAATAACTTCTAAATAAGTCATACAAGGTCCTCATGGGGAGGTGGCCAAGTTGTTGAATCAAGATATTATAATAGTAGGTCTTCCGTATAGGTATGTTAGCCACAACATCCCTTTGCCGGTTTATAGAGAGACAAATATTATAATTCTTAGGGAAATGTCACAACCATCATATCTACCCGAGATTCAGATATGGTTGGTGTGAAGATATTCCAGACTCAGCATGTCTGAAAGTGAAAGGTTGCAAGACAAATCGAAGACATGACGCTGCATGATTCTCATGAAATAAACTACGGGCGTCAACTCCAGAACATGAGCTGGATTGCATGACACATGTGGACACATTGTCCAGGATAAGCATGACTACATGGACTTACAACAAAACACAACCGAGTTTGGGTTACAAACCATCATTACGGATAACGAAGTTGGGTGCAAGTCTATCTGGTACCTTCAAGAATAACACTTAACTTATTTTCCTTAAACAAATCAATCAGTGCCTTGATGTGCTAGGAAATTCATACGGAATGAAGGTAGCGAGCCTATCACGCCATAGAATACTATGCACATGCATGATTGACTTGGGATGGTTCAAGAGGAGACAAAATAACTTTTCCCGAAGTCACGGCGACAACTTGCATCAATGCATGTGAACTTTGAGTAAGTCTCTTCTTATGCCAGCATATACTTCATGTACATGACACAAATATATTGCCGACAGAATTTCCAATAACAGCCTAGTGCCCATCATGAGTCATGGAATAGACGAGAATGTTGCCAATGAGCTCAACAAGAATTCATCGAGGTATCCAAATGGATGGAATTCAGAACTATGAGAACAAGGTGCTGCCATTGGTCATACCAAAAGGTATAATGGTGTATGCTCGAGGATACATCCATGAGTGAGACAGCATTAGGAAGATCTTTGATTCTGAGTTCGATTTGATGATAGCCCACACTCAAATCAAAGATTGGATAAGACGAAAGATGCAACAATTGACCACAAGGATCAATCTGTGAAAATATCACATTTCTTCGACACACACATCCACTGTCACAACCCTAGCAAGTGTCTAGGATAGCATTGTGTTTGCATCATCATCATCATCATCATTGCATCAATATCAAATGGGGAGAAAGAAAGAAACCCTACGCATTTTATGAATTAAAGGAATTCCAAACAAATGAAATTTCAACAAATCCAAAATGCCCATCAAAAATGTTCCCTATGTCTGGTAATTAAGGGCATGGATATACCAGGGACCATTCCAATTATTTGAACATTTGAAATATTTTAAATTATTGAATTAAGTCTCTGAAAATGACAAATAAAAATATTATCATTATCACTGCTTTCAAAATAATCTAAAACTTTTGATACAAGTTTGAAATATTCAAACTTGAAGTTATAAAAAAGTTTTAGGATTATTGAAGGGGTATTTGGACCTGCAAAGAAAATCAAACAAATGTTAGAAAACAGAAAATAGAAAAAAAAGAGAGAGAGGAGGCCTGAGGCCTGGCACTGGGCAGCCCATCTGGCCCATGTGCCAGTCGTCTCCTACCTCTGCCAGTAGGCAGAGGCAAAGGAGGGCACGGCGAGGCCTCCACCTCCTCCCTGCCTGGTCGCCCGCCTGGAGGCCCCAGGGCGCGCCAGCACCTCGCCGTCATGCCCTTCTCCTCTCTCCCTCCCGCGAGCTCTCTCCCTCTCTTGCGCTTTCTCCCCCTCGGACCCGCCATGGCCACGCAGCTCCTCGCCGTCGTACCGCCGTTCTAGCCACCCCCGAGCCCCCCTGACCCAACCAGCAGCTCCGCCTTGAGCCCCTGAAGCCCCTCGAAGGAGGAATCGAGCCGGGAGCCCTCTGCTTCGCCGTCATCGCCGAATCCCCTCCGCTGGTCGCCGTCGGTCCTCGCCGTCGTTTGGAGTCGTCCGGTCGTCCCCGAGCCTTCCGAGCACCCTTGCAACCTCCCAGTGAGCACCCCGTCCTCCTCCCTCTCTTCCCTAGCTTCCCAATGCTCCCTGGCGCTCCTCACCATAGTGGACGATCGGGCACCGCTGTGGAAGTACTCCCCGGCGAACCTCCGGTGATCCCCGGTCCCCCCTGACCAGCCCAATCGACGCGGTCGAGCACGGGCTTTGTTCCAGCGCCTTCCCCGCGTCGATCCGACCCCTCCAGTGGCTTCCGGTGAGCCTCCGCCACGTCGGATGGTCGCCGGCGACCACCCTCCGGCCGGTGCCGGCGTGGCCGGCCACTTAGTCGCTAATCACCTTGATTAGCTTAGCCCAGCCACTGATAGTGGGCCCCAGAGCTGGGTCAAACCCTGGTCAGCGCGGGATTAGCCCCCGTGACACTGACTAGTGGGGCCCTCATGTCAGGTTTGACCCAGAGTGGTCAGTTGACTAGGCTGATGTCATGCTGACGCATGGTTGACGCAGTAAATCTATTTTCTGATTTTAAATATTTCCAAAAATAGCTAAAAACTTTGAAATATCATATAAATTAATCTATAAGTCAGATGAAAATAATTTATATATGAAAATTTATCAGAAAAATCCAATGAATCCAATGTTACTATTCTCATGAATGTTAGACCAACCTAAATAGGTGAACATGGACATTTTAACATTAGGTCAATATATGAAATTTGAAATGAGAACAACTTTGAACCTATATTCAAATACATTTCAAATTGACATGACCAGTAGTTACATTAGCTCATCCAAGCACATCACTATGCCATGATCATGCATCATATTGTTGCATCTGCTTGTATTGAATGTTTTTATCTGCGTTGCGGTAGGCCCTAATCCGGAGGATACTACTCCGTACCCTGACGAAGGAGAGAACTCTTCCGCAACCCAGCAAGGCAAGCAAGCTCATTGATCATTCCGATAACATCCCACCCTCTCGCTCCTGCTCTCATTTATTGCATTAGGACAAACGATCACATGTCAGTTATACACGGTAGATGATCCTATTCTTATGCATGACCTGATCTTGTCACAGTAAATAGCTAAACCTTGCAACCTAGCATACCTGGTAGATGCTTGTGCCATGATGTGCTTAGCTTACTTTGCCTTCTATGCTTGCTATGCTTAGAGTTGTGTCAAGTGGGATTCATCTGGGTGATGAACTGAGTGAAACAGTGTTGTCCGATGTGATGAGCTTATAATGAATACGTTTGGTAAAGGTAGCGATGAGAGGCTATGTAGGAGTACATAGTGGGTTGTCTCATTGGGACCGTTCTTAGGAACTGGGTTCCGTGTTTGTGATCCAAGACTAGATACTACCACAGATTGGGATACTTAGCTGACCCTCTCGACTCATCAGTCGCTTAGTCTTTGGTCTAGGTATTGCAAGTAGTTTCTGGTGTTTATAGCATGCTGGAGGCCGTGCGTAGCGCTGACCCTCGGGGTGGGTTACGACGCGGTAGGAAGTGGCACGGTGTACCAAGGGTCACCCGAATGGTGGGCTTGGGAACCCTGCGCACATCGTTTGGGACCGTAGCGGAAACTTCGGCCGGATTTTCATGCGGGTTCAGTCTCAAATAGGCGGTAGCCTGGACTAGAGGTCTTATGTGATTGACGGTCGTGGCCGACTCCCTCGCTGGGCATCTGCTTGAAGGTTGCCGAGGTGCATGGTTTATGGCACATAGCGATAAGTTGCGAGAGCGTGTGTGAAGAAGTACACCCCTGCAGGGTTATGAAACTATTCGAATAGCCGCATCCTCGGATATGTACTACTTGGAGAACTTATGTTGTTCATAGATAATCAAATGAATACCTCTAAAAATCTCAAGACAAGTGTGAGTATCGTGGTTGGCACTCTTCCGGAAGGGGAAGTTGAATCCATGGTAGTGTATTGTGATGGAGGTAGTGGACTCGTGTGCGATAACTAAAATTGTAACAAAGAGTTTAAAACTGAGTAGTGTAGGTTAGCCATGAGTCAAAGCTGGCTTTCTGCATAAACTCCACCACCCTTTGTTGATACATGAGCATAAATAGACTAGGTCTGTTCTAAAGACTTGCTGAGTACGATTGTACTCATCCTTGCTTAATTAATGTTGCAGAAGAGAACCAGGACCCATCAAGTGGGTTCTATCTAGACGTTGACGATGCTGAATAGTTGGTGTCCCAGCTACGATCTTGCCCGTGTGGTGGGCTGTAGATAGTCAGGCCTTGTGCCTCTTTTATATTTTGCCGTCTATACTCAGACAGCTTAAGTTTCCGCTGGCTTGTATGACTATGTTTGTATGACTTGAGTGTCGGGTCATGTGACCCCTGTCTGTATGAACATATTATGCAAGGCTCGTGTGAGCCTCTTAAATAAAAGTCATGTTATTGTATGGTTATGTTGTGATGCCATGGTTGTATCTATGCATATCGGGCATGTCGTGCGTACGTGTGACGTGTAACGGTATGTATGGGATCCGACACCTAGTCGTATGCCTTTAGTAGTACTCTTTATGGGAAGCTGCCTCTTTGTGCTTCCACCGAGCCATGGTAGCTTGCTACTGCTCCGGACACATTGATTGACCGGCATGTATCCTTCGTTGCTGCTGTGTCTGTCCCTTCGGGGAAATTTCTCGCACTCTAATGGAGTCCCTGTAGTCTGTTACGACCCGTCTACGTGCAGTGATGACATTCGTGTCTCGCGACGTAATGAAGTCCTTGTAACTTGCTACGACTCGTCTACACACGCTTGAGGCCGACACCTGCATTGCTGGGTTATGTATGCCTCTTTCCGTATGGATGTGCTACTTGGGTTCTATGACTAGTCATGTCGGCCCGGGTTCTTTGTTGTGTGATTGCCAGCGACATGTTCACATACGTGAGCCAAAAGACGCAAACGGTCCCGACCAAGGTAAGGTGGCAGCCGTGGAGTACCGTGCGTGAGGCCGCAAAGTGATGTGGCTTGTTACAGTATGGAATCATATAACCTAGGATCGGGGTCCCGACATCCACAATGAAAACATCCCCCTGGAATGAACTAAGTCAGACGAAGCTTTTATCTTCCAACTCTCCATGTTGTTGTTTAGCTTCACCAACTAGTTCAGGGGTGTCCAACACAGATTCTTGGAGAAAGGTGGTTTATAGGAAAACCATCTTGCTCACGAACTTAACATAACGGTCAAGGAACACCTTGGTAATACTGCCGAGAAGATATTCGGAAAATCACGATCCATCGGTATGTTATCAAGCTCAAGAGCTATCTTGCTTCTCAAGGCAAGACGATATGATCAACAGAGTGAAGGATTGACACAATCCTAACTCATTGACTGAAAAGTGCACCATGGAAAATGGACTATGTAGCACGATCATTCTTAGTATGAAAATTCAATGACGATCACACCAAGAGTGAGATTATTGTCCATTAACTACCAAGCAACAAAGTTTCTAGGAGTATCCATTTCACACATCACGATTCACTTGTCGTTATTCTGGTTTCAACAACACAGAGACCAGGGAATGAATGATGATCGCGAGAAGTATCACTACATCAAGATTTCATAAGAGCGAGTGCGGTTCTCATGATATTCTTGACATGAAGAGGGTAATACCTCAAGGTAGAACAGAGCAAAAGCTGGATTGGCATTTTAATCTACGAAATACAACTGCTTTGACCCAATCCTAGAAATGGATGAGGTACGGGAGTTTGCTTCTCCTAATCATTCTTAAATATAATGGCTTGATAGACCACAAGAATAGTTGACATAGATAAGACAATGCATGACATACCCTTGACTATCCATTGATACATAAAGGTCAGAATGCAATTGAAGAAGGACAACTCAAGAGATCCTGATATTTCCTGAGTCGTAGATGCATGGATTGAATATGTCAAACGGAGTTCAACATGTTTCTTCCAGATAATCCATGTAGAAATGAAGAATTGGCAGAGTCACAACTATGGAATGGAGGACTCATCACGAGCACTCCTGTTGTGATATTAAGATCACAAGGAACTTCTGCCATAATGGTTCATGGTATTGGAAGAATGATATACCACGAAGCTTGAAGACTATAAGAAGGTTACTAATATCCTAAAGGAACAAGAAAATCCTATCAACGGAAGTGATTAGAATGATTCTTGGGTTCAAGAATCGAGATATAGAATATCCATTGACTAAGCACCATCATAGCATGCTGTCAATAACGATGGCTAGAATTATCACACTGGAAACAAAAGACACGACTATACTATTGGGTGGTTCCCTAAAACAACATGGTTTCCTAAACACCTTCATCAAACATGTCGAGGTAATAGAGTACCTCAACTCAACAATTAGTGTGCTTTGTCTGGCCTGAAAGACATTGACTCAAGATGAAAGAGTTTTGTAATTGCATCAGATAATTTAGAAACCTTGGATAACTCGGAGAACATAACGGTTGTACAGGCATGAAATATGAGGCAACCTGCACAACAAAACTAACAACAACGCAATGAATTCTTCTAGATACATCGATTGAGAAAGATAACATATTTCCTATAGATCTCCAGCATATTAACTCGGTATCCTAATAGATAGATGAGAAGGCCTAGCTCTTAATCCCCGTAGAAAAGAAGAGGGTGACTCAGAATTAGAATGACATGAGGAAAGGAGTAAAAGGAGCCTTACGTTCCCTTCCATAATCAATTCCCTTATATAACTAAAGAAGTTCTAGACTCAACATCGATTAGTTTGGCTTGGTAATCCTACAAGCAGTCAAGCTCTGATACCAAAGCAATCGGGACCCCGGTCCTAAGCCATAAGAATCCAGCCTATAACACATCACATCACTTTGCGGTCTCATGCATGGTTATCTCCACGGCAGCCACCTTACGTGGGCCGGGACCATTTGCGTCTTTTGACTCACATATGTGAATGTGTTGCTAGCATTGAATTGTCAAAAAACTCGGGCCGACATGACTAGTCGTAGAACGTAAGAAGCACATCCATAGAGGGACAGGCATACGTAACCCAACAAGGTAGGTGTCGATCTCTAGGTTGTGTAGACGAGTCATAGCAAAGACTCTATGGTCATTGATGAGCAGGTGTTGTCTGACTCTAGTGGTCATAATGTTGCAGTGGATGTTGGGGAGAATGATCTCCCTATTAACAATGTTGATCAGATTATTGATGTGGATCTGCACCATGGGGTGATCTTTTGTTTGATGAAAATGCCCTAGACACTATCCCCTTTCACCCACTTGTCTGGCAGAATGCATACATTGTTGTTGGCATGGCACGAGTTGTGTTTGGGCTGCCACTGCTACCTGAAATTCTATGGAGGAGGACTTTTGAATCAATGATTCAGAGTGGGAATATGTTCGTTGTACCTCGTCCTGTCAGGTTGCCTATGATCCAGCC
The DNA here is from genome assembly GCA_022496015.1 of Hordeum marinum. Taxonomy (NCBI): domain Eukaryota; kingdom Viridiplantae; phylum Streptophyta; class Magnoliopsida; order Poales; family Poaceae; genus Hordeum; species Hordeum marinum. Next base: position 144,624,132 of record CM039672.1, read on the forward strand.
TATTGTGCTTTCGAAAAGGTCATGGTCAATTGCTTTTGATGAGGCTATCTGGATGTTTAAGATTGCTCTTGTTTCTCCCAGGAACACTGTTGTGGTTTCCGTGGCCCCCCCTGATGTTGGCGCATCGGTCGGTAGTGCGTGCTTTGTTTCCTTCTCCCTCAAGGGAGGTGGAACCCATTGTTTCTCCTACTTCCCCGGTGATGGATGACCAGTTTACCTTCTCACCACAATAGATCAAGAGGAAGAATGTTAGGAGGAAGACTCTCCAATTATGGACACCTCACTACGCAGCTGCACTCAAAGTGCTGCTAAGCGTGATGGTTTTAAACCTGTTCCACAACAATTGCCGCCACTGGAGCCACACAACAATTGCCGCAACTGGAGCCACACAAGACCTTCCCGGAGGTGAATTATGCTAATGTCTGTGATGTGACACCATCTTCTCCTTTGCCTGACAAGGATGACCCAACAGCAGAGGCTCTTCCTCCACCAACCCCATTTAGAGTCATCCAATCCATTGGACAAGATCTAGGCGTCCCCCTAAGAAGCTCACTGTTGATCTGCTTATGGCAGACAATATAGAAGATCGCCCAACCTCTTCTGATGATTAGTCTTCTGATGATCGCCCAACCTCTTCTGTCAAGCCCATAAATTTGCTAGTTATCTTAGGGTTTATTGTTTGTTTCTTGTGCCACTTTTGTGCCATGTAAGCTTTATTTTTGTGTTGCTACTAGATTTTATGTGCTCTATTATGTCGTAGCACTTTTGCTTTACTTTTCTGTGTGTGTTGAATGGATGATAGATCTAGCAGAAGTTGGAGAGTGCTCTGCTGGAATGTTCATGGTCTGAATGCCTCGTCTTGTAAATGTGCTACCCGTAATAAGATCGATGAAAGCATGGCATCTGTTGTCTGCCTATAGGAAAAAAAATGCATTCTTTGATTATCATTCCATCAACGGGCTTATAGGAAAGCATGGCATCTGTTGTCTGCCTATAGGATTGTTTTGTTTTTAGTCCCTCGCTTGGTGCCTTTGGTGGTTATTGGTTGTTTGGAACTTGCCTGTGTTATCTAGTGTTCTAATTGAGTCTAGGCAATATGGTATTATTATGCATTTCACTTCCTATCATAACAATGAGGTGATTCGTCACTTGGGCTTATTGGAACTTCCCATCAAAGGGAGAAGTTACACGTGGTCAAACATGCAGGATAATTCTTTGTTGGAACAACCTGATTGTTTTTTCACATCTGCCAATTGGATCTCTCATTATCCCATGTCTCATATCGCACCTCTGGCCAAAACTGCATCTGACCATGTTCCCTGTGTGGTGGCAATCAACACTTCCATTCCAAAGTCAAATATTTTTCGTTTTGAACATTACTATGTAGAAATGGAAGGTTTTATGGCCTGTGTGGAGGCTTCCTGGAATGTTGGTTCCAGGAAATCACAAGTTTCTACTGTCATTGCCCAAAAGTTCAAATGTTTAAGGCAATCTCTGAAGAAGTGGCAAACAAACCTATCCAAGTTAAAGGTTCTAATTTCAAAATGTAATAGTGATATTTATTTTGGATTCCTTGGAAGAATTAAGGCCATTGTTCAGGTAGGAGCACAACTTTAGATGGATTGTTAAGTTGCATGTTGCAAATCTGCTAAGACTAAAGTACCTTTATTGGAGGATAAGGTGCACAATCAGGTCCATCATGGTTGGGGAGGAGAATACAAAGTTTTTCCATGCCATGGCTACTAAAAGATTCAGGAAAAACACTATTGCTAGTCTAAAGTTGGAGAATGGTTCTCTGATCTCTGACCATGATATTATGACTACTCAATTATGGGTTACTTTCAAGAATATTATGGGCACCTCTAGGGGGATCAATATGTGCTTTGATCTACCTTCGATAATAAATCCAGTAGATGGCATGGATAATCTAACAGACCATTTACTAAATAAGAAATGGATAAAACCATTAAGGAAATGCCTGTTGATAAGGCTCCTGGTCCTGATGGTCCTAATGGTTTATTTTTTAAGAGATGTTGGCACATTATCTGTGAGGATTTTTATGAGCTCGGCAAAGCCTTTCATGATGGCACTGTTAATATTCACAATATCAATTATTCCTATATAACTCTTGTTCCAAAGAAAGGGTCACCTGAATCTGTCAATGATTTTAGACCAATCTCCCTGTCTAGTATGGGGGTCAAATTCATTTGCAAAATGGCTGCAAATAGATTACACATAGAAATAATGAAATGTGTTCACAAAAACCAATGTGGGTTTATTAAATCAAGGACAATCTAGAATTGTGTGGGATGGGCACTTGAATACATCCATTAGTGTCATCAGTCTAAAAGGCCCATTGTTATTCTCAAGCTGGATTTTGAAAAGGCATTAGATTCTACTAAGCATGAGGCAATCTATCAGATCTTGAAATGTAAAGGTTTTAATGATATATGGATTTCCTGGGTAAAGCAGCTTCTCTCAACTGGCACCTCCTCTATCCTGCTGAATGGTGTTCCTGGAAGGCAGTTTCTATGTAAGAGAGGGGTCAAACAGGGAAATCTAGTGTCTCCTGTCTTGTTTGCCATTGCAGTTGATCTGCCGCAGTTTGCAGTTAATGATATGCACTCCAAGGAACTTCTTCAGTTTACGTATTCCTTGTCATGATAAGGATTTCCCAGTTGTTCAGTATGCTGACGATACATTGATTATCATGCATGTAGAAGAACATCAACTCATATCTTTGAAGGCCATGCCCCTCCTTTTCTCACAGTCCACTAGCTTGCAGGTTTATTATCACAAGTCCTCCATGTTACCTATTAACGTTGATCCTATGGAAATTCTTAGACTTGCTAATATTTTTGGGTGTGTTGTGGGATCATTGCCATTCACATACCTTGGCCACCCTGTTGGTACTATGAAGCCTAGAATTATGGATCTTTTGCCACTAGTGTATAATATGGAAAAGAAGATGTCTGTTAGCTCTAGCTTCCTAGCTCAAGGTGGAAGACTACAGTATCTGAACTTAACTTTGTCATCTGTTCCAATTTTCTTTCTCAGTACCTTGGATATTACTGTCGGTACTCTCAAGCAGTTGGAGAGGATTCAAAGATAGTGTCTATGGAGGAAATTTGGGAATAACCAGGCCCCGCTGCTTGGGATTGAGGCTGCACGACTAAGAACAAGGGAGGGCTGGGTATGTCGAGTCTTAGAGTTTAAAATGAGGCCGTGTTATTAAAGAATGTCAATAAGTTTTGTAATATAGCTCACATTCCTTGGGTGAGACTAATCTGGGATACTTACTACCATGAGAGAGTGCATGTGTGGATCATACTGGTGGAGGGGTCTGTGCAAGTTGATGGACAAATTGAGGATGGTCTCCAAGGTTATAGTTAGCTCTGGGGACACTGCTTTATTTTGGGAGATGATTGGAATTTCCTTCCTGCTAATGGGCCCTTGGATCGGCTTTTCCAAAGATTGTTCTCCTTTGTTAAGTACCCTTTAAGTTCTGTGAATGATGTAGTTGCTCAGGACCTTACAACCCAATTTCATGTGCCTCTGTTAGAGAGAGCTTATGCGGAACTGCAGTCTCTTCAGAATCTCGTAGCCAACATTGCTCCTGATCCTTCTCTGAAGGATGTGTGGATCTGGACAGCTGCTGATAAGCCTTACACTACCAGAAAATACTACAATTTCCTTGATAAACCAATTTGTCCCAACCCAGTGCTAAATTTGATTTAGGACAACTGCTACACAATGAGGATCAAGGTTCTTGCCTGGATTTTAATCATGGACAGAGTTTTTACTTAGGATATGTTAGATAGGAGACATTGGAATGTGTCTGATTGTAATCACTGTGTGTTGTGCCCTACCCAAACTAGGAAGGACATGGATCAGCTCTTCTTCAACTGTAATTTTAGTTACATGGTCTGGAATTATCTACAAATTTCATGGCCTAATGGTGGCAATATGACTGAGATTGCTTATGCTGCAAGAAGGAATTTTCAAAAACCTTTCTCTGTTGAGGTTGTGTTCATGGCCTGTTGGAATATCTAGGCTGTTAGCAATGACAGAGTATTCAGGAATATTAGTCCATCATGTCGGACGTGGAGAGTTTCTTCGTCCCGGATATGTCTCTTTTAGCTCATAGGGTTAAAGCTAAGTTAAAGGATGATGTGATTAGATGGATTTCCTTTTTACCAGATTAAGGTGAGAATGTAACGTGTAGCTTTAGTTTCTTTTTTCCTTTGCTCTGTAATTATTGTTCTTTTATTGGAATAAAAGTTTTGTTGTGGTTTTTTTCCCCTACAATCACAGGTCAAAAAAAACTCATTCAACAAAAGCTTCAGAAGAGCAAGAGTTGTAACTTAAACAAAAACATCCCATATATAGAGACCCGCTTGAAGACTAACTCAAATTTTCTCCCCATTTTTCATCGGTGACCAAAATAAACGAAAAATGAGGACTAACGACCCTGAAGAATATCATCTTGAAGGTGGTGGAGGAGCGCCAGTGTTGTAGGGGTCGTTTGTCGATGTAGGGCCCACAGAAGTGTCGTCAATTTCCTCAGCTTCATCCATCTCGCGCAATGAAGAATATGAGCTTGTAAACTGCTGAGGAACTTGAAACTTTTTGAATTTCTTCTGAGGAGGGCGAGCCAAATCAAGGTTCTGCTCAGGGTCCATCGCCTTGAGTTCTTCAGGAGTCTTAAGGTGAGACAGAACGGCCCATGTGCGGTTGAAGACTTCATGAAGATAATAATGGTTCTTCCTCACAGAGTTGTGTGTGACAGCCATATCTCGAGTAAATGAACCAAACTGACGGTTCACCCACTTGTTATTGCTATCTATCTTTTAATGAAGACTTATAAGAAGCTCGCGATCGGTCATCATACGAGGGGCAGAGGCTTGAGGAAATGAGCTGAAGGCTTTGCAGCAGTGTCTTGGCTGGCAGTGTCATCATTGGTGGAGTAAGAGGCGGGATGGGGAATCTAAGCATCCAATTGACGATTTCCTTCATAATGATAGGATCTTTGCCTTTTCCCTTGAATGAGGAAATCTGCCTCTTGATGACTTCAAAGGGGGCAAATAACTGAGATGATTGATGATGTCTGCCTCATAAGCAATTGAAGTCATTTTTCTGATGAATTTCATCATCCAAGGAGCATAAGGCTCTAGTTCAAAAGGTGACATTGCAATGTTGCCAAAAGTTCTCATGAAGAAGTCATGGTAGGTTATAGGAATACCATGGATGATATTGAAAATCACATTCTTCATGATACCCATAACTTCGTCTTCTTCGGAATTTTGGCCTTTGGTATGATAGAGAGTTTTTCTCAGAATCCTGAAGAGTGTTCTGGGCACATAAAGCAAATCCTTTACAAGGAAGGTTATGTTTGGAGAATGGCCAGATTTCATAGGCTTCGTTAGCACTTGCATCAGATGATTTGTTAGTTCAGGTTCGTCATAGATCGTCCTAGCATCAGGGGAAGAATGAATGCCTAGAAGTTCCCAGAGCAATTCACTAGCTGGTGTTGTGAGATGACAATTTTCAGTCATCTAGTCAAGAACCCATGTGTTAATGTCTTCAGCATTTCGTGAGATGTGCAGAGTAGCATAGAATTGAAGAATAAGCTCTTTATTCCAATCGAAGATTTCACAACAAAGAGGAAGAAGGCCTACATCATGAAGAACAGCCAGCACAGGGGAAAAGCATGGAAGGGACTCCATGTCCACATGAGGAATATGCCTTTGCTCGAAGACTGATGCATAGAAGTTCATCTGAGCATGATCCCAAAACCTCTGACATATGATTCTTGGATTGTCATAAGGATTTTCTCCTATGAAGAAATGATGTCGGCGAAGAATATGTCCTTGTTGAATTTGACATTCCTTGAGTAAGGAGTTCTTGGCTTAGACTGAATATGCACGGTAGTAGGTATGAACAACTTTGTTGACACAACAACAGTTTATTCAGCCTGAGGAATGTGAGTAGCAATCTTATGAGAGGATTTTTGAACTTCTGCAATAGGTCTTTCTTCAGCTTATGCAGCTTGAAGTTCTTCATTTCCATCCTTTTCCTTAGATCATGTCACAATTTCTTCAGTGTAGGTTGGGCACTGAGGAATCTAAGATTGAGGTGTGTCCATTGGCAAATTTGGGTATTGAGTTTCCCAATATTCATCATTGATTAATAGCATTGTGTTGCCAATGTCCACATCTTCTTCAATGTCTTCAATTACAGCCTCTTCAACGGTGAGCAGAGGCTAGGGCAATGATATGTGAGGAGTTGAAGCAATGTCTTCAACAACAAATTCTTCGTCCATCTGCTCTATGGAGGCAGAAGAATGGGTTTCTTTAGATTCATCATTTTGTAATACGTAGTCAACACCAAATGGCACAATTTCATATGATGGCAATCAGGAAATGAGAGCTGCATCAATTGGCTCAGTTGATGAACTACACAAAGTATTCATCCGTTTGGGTTCTCAGGACTTTGGTGGAGTTGATGCTTTTCTTTTCTTGGCAGCCTCCTTCTCATCAGCCTTAGTTCTCATCGCTTCCGATGTAGAAGGGAGTGTTATTTCCTTCATCTTTGAGGATTTTTGAATCCTTGCTGATGAGGAAAGTGGTGCAGTTTCTTAAGGTACAACTGATGTAGTTGCCCTTTCAGGTTCTTCAGGCTCAGCAGATTCTTCGGCTAGCCTATATGTTTCTTCAAGACCAACAATGGAAGTTGCCTTGGCAGAGTCTACAGGCACTAGAGCTACAGGCACTAGCGTGTGGAATTTCAGCAGCTGAACTGGAAGCAACCCTTCTGTTGTGGTCCTTGACTGCATATTGAGCTGCCTTGACAAACCTCAGTGTTGTACATTTCCATTCGGCATCATATCATTCTTGTTCTTCAGTGAGGCACCTGATTTCAGATTGCATAATGACGACCTGGTTGGGATTTAGGTTCATCACATTGTTGTTTAGGAACTTTATTTCCTGGTCCTGCTCCTTTTGGCTCTCTAAGCATGTTCTCTCTTCCATTTTTCCTCAACAGTGAAGTGTGTGAGGACATGACTTACACTAGGAGGTAGGTCTAGTGAGATAAGTTGGGTTTTGGGATCCTCATGCCAGATGTCAATGAAGTTAAGTATCATATTTGCATCTAGCAAGAGAGGAACAGAGCAACCCATAGCATTTGCCTCTCTTTGTTGACTGTCCTTGATGAGATCCGCAAGTTCTTCATAATCAATATCATCATCCTCACATCCCAAGGGGACATTAACTACAGCTTGCCTATCCTGAGGACTTGGTCGTTGACCTTGTCCAGTAGTTCTTTTAATCTTCAGCAGAGTTGGGCTCGTTGAGGAAGTTGGTTGAGCAGTGGAGGCTGAAAATTTAGCTGAGGTAACTGCAAAGCCCTCAATTCTTTGACATCTGGCAAGATGAACTGGAGTTGAGGATTTTGCAGCCGTAGCTGAGAACTATGCAGCCATAGTGGCCTTCGAAGAAGTGACTTGAGGATTTTTTACACCTAAGTAACTTGGCCTTTAGGACTTTGGCTTGTGAAAAGATTTCTTGGGCATAGATTTCTTTGCCACAGTTTCATCAGCAGATGCAGCATCTGCAAAAGTAGTAGAGTCCTCATTGAATTTCTTCACTGCCTCTTTGGTAGTCGTCTGAAGCTTTCTCTAGTTGTTTTCCCATTCTTCATGAAATTCCTCACCACGTGCAATGATGGTACGGTTAACTTCTTGATTGGTAGCAGGAGGAGCACTCTTTCATTTTGGTTTTATGGCGAATTTCCTCATGTACTTATCCATGACATACCGATGGTCCTTTCACTCACGCACTTGTCTCCTCTTAATTCTCTATATTCTGTTTTTCCTTTGTTCATTTGTTTATTTTCCATGGATAGCTCCATCAGGAGTGCAAAACCCAACATAGAGTTCATTAGGGATCTGAAAAGTACTTTGACTTTCTCGCTTCTTACCTCCTTTCTGAGGCTTTCTTTCATCACACAGTTTCTTCTTCTAAGGAATCTGAACTCTTGAAGATTCTTAGGAGGTAAGTATTTTAAGTTTATGAGAACCAAGTGAATCATCAGCAGACATTTGGTACCTGTGAACAGAGAATATGTGCGAAGAATTTGAAGAGGTCATATGCGTCCTCAGATTTTTTTTAAATATATCAAGTTGAGGATTTTGACCATAGATGGCTCGTGGAGTTGTGCAGATTTGCGGATCCACACAATTGAGGAACTTTGAAGAAAATCATAACTTAGAGAAACACATCAATGGAATGAAACATATGAGGTGTTTGTGTACATGATATTATAAGAATAAACACGTGTTGAGGATTTTGTGAAAAACATGAGGATCAAAGTAGGGAAGTAAAATTAGATTTTATTTACCGTGATGAAGAACACGATGAACAGAGAAGTGAACTGGAGGAGTTCACCAGTTCAGATCTCTTATTCCCTAGCTTGGCAGAGGGAGATAGCTACAGCGGCCGCAGAGTGAAGACTTCCATGACCGATGCGAGTACGACGATAGCGAGGCGGAGGCACTTAAGCTCTTCCTCTCTGACGATGATGATTTTAGCGGCAGTGCTCGGTCTTGAGCTCAAGAGAGAGGGATGTGAGGAGTAACTCAAGCTAGGGGAAAGGAAGGGGAGTATTTATAGCAGCAATAAAATTAACCGTCCCAAAGATTTTGGAGCACATATCCCCACACGCTTGCTCTGTACATGACATGTGTCACCCACATATTGAGAAGTGGAGATCTTGGGGGGGGGGAGGGGTCGTGACTTATAAAGCCGTGAGAATAGGAGTCGGTTTGAGCGGCAACCGCAAAAAATTGTAACTGAAAATTTTCAAATTTTCGTTCTCAAATTCTTCAGCTGACAAGGACTCGGTGAAGATTTTGAATGAGTTTCAAAGTAGAACGCATATTAAGAATTTGTGAACATGCTGGTTAGAGTTTACCATAGAGGGGAAAGGGTCTGATCACATTCACTTAGAAGAAAATCAACTTGAAGACATAGCAATAAGTGAATGCTATTGAGGACATTGAAATCTCAAATGCATATATATATATATATAGTCAGTGAAGAACACCAATTGCATAGTTTGAAGAATTTGAAAATTTGAGGGATTTGCAAAGTTGAGGAATTTGAAAATCAGAAGAATTTGCAAGATCATGAAAGCCTCATCATTGAAGAATTTCAACTATGGTTGGTGGCGTGATGTGACAGCCCAAGTGTGGTCCCTACCTTGTATGGCATGTAATCATATATGAACCTTCTTGTCATGAGTTATGAAATGAGTTTGCTCCTTGTCATGCCATGTCTCATTCATGCATCTTGCTTCCTGCATATCATCATCATGCATGCATATTGATTGTGAGGTGCTCTTGACTTGTTGCATGTGTGAGTGTTCTTGTGGTTGTTGTGTTTGAATGGATTCTACTCATCTCCTTCCCCTCTCATGTTCTTTTCAAACAACCAACCCTTGCTTTATTCCATTGGAATTTAATCAACAAAATTAACTTGCTAATAAAAAATTGTTTAAAATATTCAGAAGGTAGTCTACTATGTTTTAAAATTGTGTGTGTGGTTCTTTTGTAGTTTTGAGCTATATGCATTTGAGGTTTTAAATAACAAGGGGGCTGTTGTTTTTAAAACTAATTAATTTAGTTGCTCTAAAATTCAACAAGTTAATTTTGTTAAAGACGTTTCAAATTCTTGTTTGTAAAAGTGTTTTGTTTTGTCAAAGAACCCCTCTAGATATTTCTCTAGGATTTTTGCAAGTATTCTGTTTTTTAATATTAAAGAAAACCTTCTCCATTTTATGTTTAGTAGAGAGGTGAGCGTGCGAAGTGGGCCTCTCTCTTCCCCTCGTGGCGCAGCCCAGCGTTGTCGACGGCCACCTGCTCCCTGTCGCTCTTCGTCAGGTTCAGAGAGATGCGCGTGAGACAGCTCGATGTCGACACCGCGAGAAGAGCTCACAGACGTCCAGGCCGGGCCCTTTTTAAGGTCATAGATCCCTAGGGTTCGCCCTCTTCCTCCTTGCCGCCGCCGCTCCCCTTCTTCCTCCTTATCCCCTTCTCCTTCTTCTTCCCCTCAGGTAAGTTCAGAGAGGGAGTGAGTTCAGAGTCCTCCACCGGTCCTCCTTGTCGTCATCCGCGTGGCTCCATCGGCCCTCCTCTGTGCCCAGCATGTCGTGAAGGCCAGGGACCATCCCCACAGCCCATTCCCATCGCTAGGAGGGACCAGGCTTGCCCTCATCGACGGCCTTGTCCTCGCCAGAGCTGCGGACAGGGTGCTCCCGTGCTTCTTCTTCCTTAGAATCGGTCGCATCGTCGTCGCTTTTCTCCTCTTCCCTACGAACGGGTCCATCGTCGTTCCCCTCCCCTCGGTGAGCCCCGCGTCCCCTTCCTGTTGCCGTGGCATAGCTCGCGTCGCCGTAGCTCCTCGCTGTCGCCGTCGGTGGTTCAATGCATGGCCATGAGGGCCTCGCCTCCGCCCCCCTTGTCGTGAGACGAGCAGGGGAACGGTTCCTCATAGGTTCCTGCTTTCCCCTCGGCAGGTTCCCCTTGCCGGAGAGCCCCTGTGCTGCCGGAGATCGATGCCATCGTGCCTCTGCCCGCCGCTATCGAGTTGTTTTAGTTTCATCAAGGTTCTCCTAGGTGTGTTAGTAGTAGAGGAGTGGGATCCCCTCTTGTTCAGTCGAGCGCGACTGTCGCAGTGGTGGATCGAACCGGGCGACACCGAGAGGTCTGGGGATCGAATTCCTGGCGCGCCCCCCTCGTTTCCTTTTTTTCATTGACTAGGGTTCCTGTGTGGTGTGCAGATCCGGTGTGGCAACACCCGGATCCCGTGTGCTTGGGAGAGTGTGCAGTGTGTGTATGTGTGTGCCAGATCTGATGTGGCTAGGCAGATCTGGTGTGGCCATGTGTATGTGTGTGGCAGTGTGCGTATGTGTGTGGCAGTGTGCGTATGTGTGTGGTGTGTGTATGACAAGTGTGCCCTGCCCCACTTGTCATCCACTAGAGGGGCCCTGGTGCCTATGCCAGGTGGCCCCCCTTCCTATGTATTGTTTTTCCTTTATTTTTTGTTTTGTGTTATTAGTGTTAAATAGTTTATATTCCTTTTCTGGTAATATTACTAATCTGGTATGAGCATTTTTGGATATGTGCATTTTTAGTAAGTTTCAGCTTATAGGAATGCCATGATGATTTCGAGCATGTTTTAGGGAGTTATACAAAAACTTATATATGAGTATGATACATGATTTTGGGGTATAAAGATCCAAGAAATCCATTGGTGCAATTAGTTTTCACTTTTGAGCAAGTTTGCAAAACTGCTATGATGCTACTTTGTCATTTATGCATGAATTAATCCATGCTTGCCTTGGGGCATGTGCCAACATGAAACTGTTAGTGTTTTATGCCTATTATGCCATGGTATTTTTATTTGACATAAGAATCACACATATAAGCGGAAAATTGGTGCAAAGTAGCTAACTTAATGTTATTGTTTTCACCATGCTAAATATTTCTAAGTCTGAGAATCTGCTATTATTTTTATGCTAGGAAGAGTGGTTGCTATCTTGTGATGTGTTTTGAATTAGCTCAAGCTCAGTGCTAGTGATTTAAAGTATATGCTATCTTGTTAATTTTAACGCCATGAGGTGGTCTCTAACACCATTAGTTTCTGCTGTCAACTTGCTATCAGATTAACCCAGATTCCAGAAAACTGTTATTTTCACTAAGTCCCAGAAATGTGTTTCATCATGCCAACTTGTGAGCTTCATGCTTATTGATGTGTGCTTCATTTCCATGTTGTGTAGTTGGATAAGTTGATAAGCATGTTATGTATTTTCTGTCAATACCTTGTTTGTGGTTCTAGGATTCCTGTAGCTCAAGTTATTTGCTGTGAAAGTTGCTATGTTGTTGTTTTGTGGCAGATTGTTTGTTTAATTGTTTTGTGACTTGTGGGGCTATACTCCATGGAATTGCTTGATCTTTGGGTCTACTGTGGTTGGTTTCTCATTGCCTATACAGTGGATACGTTGGAATGCCAGGGAATAGCCCATATCCTTCTTTTCCTGTGTTTTGCCTTCGTATCTTGACGTGAGCGTATCGTGAGAACCGTATCTCCGTTTCCTATGTTCTACATATGGATTTTTATCGTTTTTGCATAATGCATCCATATTTTCCATGTTCATGCATTTCTAAATAACTTAACATAAGGTTATGTCTAGATTCATTAATAACCAATCCTTTGCATGTGAAAGATGACTAGTTACGATTGCATTGCTAAAACTATTCAAATAAGCATGCATCATTCTTGCTTGTGCATTGCACCATGGTTGTTTTTTTATTCTTGCTGTTTATTTTGGGTAGACGCGAACGTTGAACCTGAGTACGAAGAGCTAGGCGAGTACAACTATGAGAATCCCGCTACATGTTCCACTAAAGATCCAACAGGTAAGATGATCGTACCCGGATCCCGATACTATTTTCACTTGCTAGTTGTCTCGCGCTTATTGCTACTTTCACGCTACCTACCACTTGAATGTCAGCCTCCTATTTGCCATGATAGCTTCTAACCCTCCACATCCTAGCAAACCTTTGATTGACTGAGTTATCGCTGCTCAGCCCCTCTTATAGCATTCTAGTTGCAGGTACAGGTTGTTCCATGTGATAACATGGATTTGGCATATCACAATATTATCTTTTATTTAATTTAATGCACATATATATCTTGGTATTGGTGGAGGGCTTGGCCTTTTGCTAGGTGTTTTTTCCGCTGTTACTGCCTTAGTTTCTTGTTACCGGTGTTATGTTTCCATACTTTGTGCTCCTAACATGCTCGGGGTTGTTATGGGGACCCCCTTGTTTATTCGGTTGAGATTAAAACTTATCTGGCAAGACCCAACTTTGGTATTACATTTGCTTAAACAATTTAATAAAATTTTCATAGGGCTTTGCAACCCTTGGATAATTAATCAACAATCCGGGCCAGTGCTCCTCATGAGTGTTGGTCCAAACTAGAGCCACTTGCGGGACCACCTCGGGGAAATTCGAGTAATTTCTATCCAGCCGCCGTACGTAGTTTTCATCCGGTCGTGTCCTGAGAATGAGATACGCGGCTCTTATCGGGTTCGTCGACACACCGGGAGGTCTTGCTGGATTTGTTTTACCTTTATCGAGTGTCTTGCATGTGGGCTCTGACTTTCTTTGGGTTATCTCGATGTGTTGGAAATCCTTTGGAGTTGCCTAGGATGATCACAAGATCCTTGGTCGAGGCTATTCCCATGGAGTGTGGTTAATTTGTGATGGACTAGTTGGAGCACCCCTGCAGGGTCAAATCTTTCGGAAAGCCATGCCCGCGGTTATGTGGCAACTTGGATATTTGTTTAACACCCGGTTCTAGTTAACTTGAACTAAACTCTAAATAAAATGCACCAACTGTGTGAATAACCGTGATCGTCTCTTCTCGTGAACATGATCCGAGAGAGAACAAGGTGGGCTTATGATTGACGTAAGTAAGTGTTCAGGATCTCATAGAGCTCATTCTAGTTTCGACCGTTCATCGTAGGCCACATATATTTATATTCATGTTATGTAAGTTTAGCCATCATGCATGCTTAGTGCCGCTGCAAATTAAACACATACCCCGTACCAACCTTTAAGCTTGAATAGTCTTGGTACTCGGGAGCATGATTGCTGAGTCCTTGTGGCTCACAGATTACTACAACAATCCAGGTAAAGGTAGAGATGAGTACGTGCAGGATGATCTGACGCGGCTCTAGTGGGAGTATGACGAGGAAAGAGGCAGGATGTACATGACTTATCTGGATGAGTAGAGGTCCATGGTCGTGATCTTCGATATAGCGAGATAGTATCATTGCATTTGCTTTTATCGTTTGTTTTCTTGTGTAGTCAGACCCTTTCTTCATATTGATGTTTGAACTCTTGTGTGGAATTGTAATTCAGTATGTGGCGAGTGTAAGCCAACTCATATACTCATCTCTTCTGTAATGTATGATGTAATGATGCTATACTTGTGAACGACAAGATGCGCCTCTATCCCTTGCGAGGCCCCCATGCCTTAATATGGATAGGCGTGCATCTTGGGCGTGACACGTGACCCATCGTATAACGAAGATGATTTTAGACAACATGTACAATTGTCGTAGGGTTATGAGTATCAGATTCTTCATTTATTTCTTCACACTTAGAGGGTTCTTCTTCATTGATCTAAGAAAATGTTACTTCATGTGTTGCACATCTAAGTCATCAATTTTGCATAAGTGTTAGAATGAGTGTCTTTTCAAAGAACATTTGAAGATTAAAGATATTTAGCTCACACCGCAACTTGCAAAATCCATTTTCATCCAAGGGATTAGTGAACATATCACCTAGTTGTTCTTAAGTATCCATTTGGTCAATGGAGATGGAGAAGTCGCCCTTGAGTACATGTTCTCGAAGAAAATGAGGACGAATCTGGATGTGCTTTGTCTTGGAATGCCGAATTGGGTTGTATGCAATCTTGATATCTCTCTTGTTGTTACAGTAGAGAGGCTCATTCTTCACTTTGATGACGTAATACTTGAGAGTTTGCTTCATCCATAGCAACTAAACACAACAGGAACTAGCATCCATGTACTCAGCTTCAACAGTAGATAATGACACGCTGTTTTGCTTCTTTGCGGAACAAAAGACTAAGGACCGTGTGAGGAAATGACATGTGCCTGAGGTTGACTTGCGATCCACACGATCTCCAGCATAGTAAGCATCTGAGTATCCGATGAGGTGAAGATTTGAGACCTTGGGATACCATAATCCAAGCGTTGGTGTGTGAGCTTAGTATCGAATAATATGTTTCATGGCCTTATGGTGTGATTCCTTCGGTGTTGCTTGGAATCGAGCACACATGCAGGCACTAAGCATAATATCTGGCTAAGATGCACATAGATACAATAAAGAGTCAATCATGGAGCGATATACCTTCTGATCTAAATCTTTACCATTTTCGTCAGTGTAGAGATGGCCTTTTGAAGGCATTGGTGTTTTGGCGCCTTTGCACTCTTACATGTTGAATTTCCTCACAACATCCTTGAGGTATTTCTCTTGAGAGATGAAGATGCCATTGTGTTGCTCGCGAATTTCAAGTCCTAAGAAGAATTTCACCTCCCCCATCATAGACATTTGAGATTCTTGACTCATCATAAGGCAAATTTATCACTGTAACATTTGTCAGTACAACCAAAGATGATATCGTCTACATATATTTTGCACACGAATAAGTCATTATCATAGGATTTTTTGAAAAGAGTTGGGTCGAGTAAACCAGGTTTAAAAGTCACAACCGTAGCTAGATGTCCTAGGGATAGAATTATGCTTGCATCATGTTTCATTTTTGCATTAACTTGAAATGGGGAACAAAATGAAACCCCAAGCTAACTTTGAATCAAAACAATTCAAACTTGGTGAAAATTCAACCAATCCAAAATGCCCACTAAAAATGTTCCCTATGTCTGGTAAATTTGGGCATGATTATAACAGGGACAATTCTAATTATTTGAACAATCAAAGTAATTCAAAAATAATTGATAAGTCTCCTGAAATCATTAAATAAAGCACAATCATTATTTTTGTTTTCAAAATATCCTGAAACTTTTTAGACAAGTTTGAAATATTCAAACTTCATTATAGAAAATATATGGGATATTTCATAAAGTCATTTGTACCTAAAAAGAAAATAACCAAATGTCAGTAAAGGAAAACAGAGAAGAAAAAAAATAAAAAAAAAGGAGAAAGGCCCAGGCCAGGCCAGCTCACCTGGCCGAGGGAGGTCATCGTCCTCCTGGCGGCCAGGAGGACGAGCGCGTGGCCGGAGCGCGCGTGCTGCGTGCCTCCACGCCGGTAGCTGCCTGCCTGTGTCCACCTCGCTACCGCGACGGGGATAAGCTCCCCAGAGTCGTCCCCATCGCTCCCTCTCTCTCTCTCGCCCGCCTCTCTTCCTCTTCCCTCTCTGCTCGGCCATAGCCGAGCTCTGCTCGAGCTCGCTGCCGTCGCGCTAGTCGCCCCCTCACCTCACTAGGTAGCCCCCAAGTACTGCCGCTTCCCCCTCGTCCTCCCCATGGTCCTAGAAGACGCCGGGAGCCCCTCTATGCCGCGCCATCGCCGTTCTTCCACACCGGTCACCGGAGCTCCGCCCCGACATTCTGCCCCGTCCGGACCTCCTCTGACCTCGCTGTCGCCTCAGCTGGAACCGCGATGAGCCGCTGGTGCTGCTCCCCTTCTCCCCTTTCTCTCCCGTGCCCCATAGACGCCGCGCCCTTCTGGCCCGAGCTTCGGCCGCCGCCCAGCTCATCGCCGGTGTCGATCCCGACCACCCCAGCCTCTAGTTTGGGGCTAGATCGACGCGCGGTCGAGCGTAGGCTCTCCCAGCGCTCTCCGCCGCCCATTTGGTCGCCGGAGGAGGGATTCTGACTCCCTCCACCGTCCCTGACGTCGTGGGCGGCTCAACGCCGGCGAGTCAACCTGTCTGACTGTCAGCGATTTGACCCCTTGAGTCACTGGCAGGTGGGGCCAGGCCCTGCCAAGTCAAAGTTAATTAGGTATTTAATTAATTATTTTACTTAACCTAATTAATCACTAAAAGTGGTCCGAGTTTCTGTTAATTAATTAGGATTTAGTTTTGATTAGTTAGTTAAGTGTCTGAGTCACTGACATGTGGCCCCACATGTCAGGTTTGACTCTCGCCCGGTCAGCTCACTAGCTGACATCACAGTGACGTCAGGCTGATGTCATTATTTCATTTTCTAGTTTAAAAATAATTCTAGAAATTATTCAAAATTTCAAAAATTCATAGAAATTAATCTGTAAATCAGATGAAATAAATTATATACGAAAATTTATCAGAAAAATCCAATGAATCCAATGGTGCTATTGTCATGCATGTTAGAGCAATATAAATAGGAGAACATTGACAATTACCAATAGGCTAGTATGTGGAATTTGAAATAAAGAACGATTTCTAACCCATATTAAAACTCATTTCAAATTAACTTGAATAATAATTGCATTAGCTCATCCATACATGCTATCATTCCATGATCATGCATCATACTGTTGCACTTGCGTGTGTTGATTGTTTCTTATCTGCATCGCGGTAGGCCCTGCTTTTGACGATACCCCCGAGTATCCCGACAAAGGAGAGAACCTTTCCGCTACCCAGCAAGGCAAGCAACCCCTCTCTCACTCCGATAAGATCCCACTCTGTTGCTCCTCCTCTTGTTTATTGCATTAGGACAACCGATCACATGTCATTCATACATGATAGATGATCCTATTCTGTTGCATAACCTGACATTGTCATAGTAAATAGCTAAACCTTGCAACCTAGCATACCTGGTAGATGCTTGTGCCATGATGTGATTAGCTTACTTTGCCTGCTATGCGTGCTATGCTTAGAGTTGTGTCAGGTCGGATTCATCTGGGTGATGAACTGAGTGAAACAATGTTGCCTGATGTGATGATGTTATGATGAACTCGATTTGGTAAAGGTAGCGATGAGAGGCTATGTAGGAGTACATAGCGGGTCGTCTCATTGGGACCATTCTTAGGAACTAAGTTCCGTGTTTGTGATCCAAGACTAGTTACTACCACACGTTGGGATACTTAATTGACCCTCTCGACTTATCATTTGCTTAGTCCTTAGTCCAGGAGTTGCAAGTAGTTTCTGGTGTTTATAGCATGCTGGAGACCATGCGTAGCGCTGACCCTAGGGGTGGGTTGCGACGCGGTAGGAAGTGGCACGGTGTATCAAGGGTCACCCAGATGGTGGGCTTGGGAACCTTGCGCACATCGTTTGGGGCCGTAGCGGAAACTTCGGTCGGACTTCCGTGCGGGTTCAGTCTCAAATAGGTGATAGCCTGGACTAGAGGTGTTATGTGATTGACGGTCGTGGCCGACTCCCTCGCTGGGCATCCGCTTCAAGGTTGCCGAGGTGCATGGTTTATGAGCACACATCAATAAGTGGCGAGAGCGTGTGTTAAGAAGTACACCCCTGCAGGGTATGAAACTATTCGAATAGCCGCGTCCTCGGATATGGACTACTTGGAGAACTTAGGCTGTTCATAGATAATCAAATGGATACTCATAAAAATATAAAGACAAGTGTTAGTACCGTGGATGGCACTCTCCCAAGAGGGAAAGTGAATCCATGGTGGTGTATTGCTATGGAGTTAGTGGACTCATGTGCGATATCTAAAATGTAATCAAAGAGTTAAAATTGAGTAGTGTAGGTTAGCCATGAGTCAAAGCTGGCATTGCTGCACAACTCCACCTTCCCCCTTTGTTGATACATGAGCATGAATATACTAGGTCTGTTTTAAAGACTTGTTGAGTATGTTTGTTGTCACGTTTGCTTAGTAAATGTTGCAGATGAGACCGAGGACCCATTAGGTGGGTTCTTTCTAGACATTGATGATGCCGAATAGCTGGTCTCCCAGCTACGACCTATGCCCTGTGGCGAGCTGTCGATAGTCAGGCCATGTGCCTTTTACCCCTTTCATCGGTTTGTACTCAGACAGCTTTATGCTTCCGCTTGGTTTGTATGAACATGTTTGTATGACTTGAGTGTCGGGTCATGTGACCCCTATCTATAAGAACATATAATGCAAGGCTCATCTGAGCCTCTTAAATAAAAGTCATGTTGTTGTATGGTTATGTTGTGATGCCATGGTTATATCTATACATATCGGGCATATCGTGCGTACGTGTGACGTGCAACGTTATGTATGGGATCCGACACCTAGTTGTGTGCCTTTAGTAGTACTCTTTACGGGAAACTCCCTCTTTGTGTTTCCACCGAGCCATGGTAGCTTGCTACTGCTCCGGACACATTGATTGACTGGCATGTATCCTTCTTTGCTATTGTGTCTGTCCCATCGGGTAAATGTCTCGCAGTGTAATGGAGTCCCTGTAGCCTGCTACGACTCGTCTATGTGTAGTGATGGCATTTATGTCTCACGGCGTAATGGAGTCCTTGTAGCTTGCTATGACTCGTCTACACGCGCTTGAGGTCGACACCTGCATTGCTGGATTACGTATGCCTATTTCTGTACGGATGTGCCACTTGGGTTCTTTGACTAGTCATGTCGGCCCGGGTTCTCTTTCGTTTGATTGCCAGCAACATGTTCACATACGTGAGCCAAAAGACGCAAACAGTCCCTGCTAAGGTAAGGCCGCAGCCGTGGAGCTTACTGTGTGTGAGGCCGCATAGTGATGTGATATGTTACAGTCTGGATTCATATGACTTAGGATCGGGGTCCCGACATTGAAGCCTTTCTTCATGAGGAATTCCTTCAAAGTGTCATACCATGCCCGAGGGGCCTGCTTGAGGCCATAGACGGCCTTGTTGAGTCTGAAGACTTTGTCAGGATGCTTAGGGTCTTCAAAAGCTAGTCATTGAACAACATATACTTCTTCCTCAAGCTTCCCATTGAAGAATACACTTTTCATATCCATTTAATATAGGATGATATCATGATGGTTAGCATAAGCAAGCAATATGTGAATAGCTTCAAGTCTAGCAATAGGTGCAAAAGTTTCACCGAAGTCAATTCCCTCAACCTGTGTGTAACCGTGAGCTACAAGACAAGACTTACTCCTCACCACTAGGCCATTTTCCTCTTGCTTGTTGCGGTAGATCCAGTTGGTACCTATGATGTTATTCTTGCGAGGATCTGGCTGCTTGACGAGTTACCACACGTTGTTGAGCGTGAATTGATGCAATTCCTCTTGTATTGCTCAAATACACTCAGGCTCCATGAATGCTTCATCAACTTTTGTGTGCTCTATGATAGAGACAAAAGCAAAATGACCACAAAACTTAGAGAAATGTGAAGCTTTTCAGCGAGTGAGGGGACCTAGTGCATTGATGTCAACGAGGATTTTGTCAATCTGCACTTCATTTTCCAATCTTGGATGAGCAGGTTGACGAGGCTGGGGATTTTCTTCAACACCATTTTCTTCAAGTGTATCAGCATGAATGTCTTCATTGGTTGGGAGGACTTACTCAATAGGTTGATGTTCTTCAGTGGGTATGATATCTTAGTTGCCTACAACTTAATGGATTCCTCGGGAGACATTTCATCTAGCAAAATAGGCATGTGCTCTTTTTGTGAGGTGTTAGTTTGATCGAATTGCACATCTACAGTTTCAACAATCTTATTGTGATAGGTTTTGAAGACTCTGTAGGTGTGCGAGTCCTTTCTGTAACCAAGCATAAAATCTTCATGTTCTTTTGGTGCAAATTTAGAACTGTCGTGAGGATATCCAATCCAGCATTTAGCACCGAAGACTTTGAAATAACTCACCTTGGGTTTCTTTTCAGTGATGGGTTCACATGAAGTCTTCTTGAAGAATTTGTAAAGATATATCCTGTTGATGATGTGGCAAGCAGTACTGATTGCCTCAGGCCAAAAGCAACGAGGAGTCTTGTATTCATCAAGCATAGTGCGACCAATATCAACAAGAGTCTTGTTCTTGCACTCCACAACGCCATCCTGCTTAGGAGTAAATGGGGCAGATAGCTCATGAGTAATACCAAGTTCATCAAGATATTCATCAAGACCAGTGTTCTTGAAATCAGTCCCATTATCAGTCCTGATGTGCTTGATCTTGACACCGAAGTTGTTGAGGCCCTTGAAGCAAATCGTCTAAAGCCATCCTGCACCTCAGACTTATACAGAATAATATGCACCCAAGTGTAACAAGCGTAATCATCAACAGTTACAAAGACATTCAAACATGAAGTATTTGTTAGTGTGGCATCATGAGTGGGGCCAAACAGATCCATGTGAAGCAATTCAAAGGGTCGAGTAGTAGTCATGATTGTCTTCGAGGGATGCTTTGATCTGGCCATCTTTCCAGACTCACAAGCACCACATAGGTGATCCTGGAGGAATTTGAGACCTTCAATGCCTATGACGTGCTTTTTCTTCACGAGCGTGTGAAGGTTTCTCATGCTAGCATGTCCAAGTCATCGATGCCACAGCCCGCCTTCTAAAGATTTTGCAAGTAGGCACATGGCAGGTTGAGGACCTGTAGACAAATCTACAATATACAAATCTCCTCTCCTAAAGCCTTCAAAGACTTTCGATTTCTCAGATGACATGACAACAACACAATGATATTTTGCAAAGATGACAATCATATCTAGATCAAAAAGCATTACATGAGGTTGAATACGAGGGATTCGATAAGCATCACCTTATCCATGTGTCGGTCCTTTGAGATTGCATCCTTACCTAGGCACAATACCGTGCTTTTTCATTTGTCAGCATAAGTAATATGCTTTAGATGATATGGGGCAAGTGGTATATTCATCAGTAGAGTCCTGTCACCAGTCATGTGGTTGGATCTACAGGAGGTCCTTTTGCAGGAACACATGAGGTTTCGGGGTAACGTTCAGGTTTCTAGTAGGATCCATCAGCATTGAGTTTCCACTCAAATGCAATAACCTCTTTCCTAGGGTTGCTATTCAGAATCTTCTTTTTGAGCACATTGCAAAGGGTTTGATTCCCTTGGAGGCTTTTGTATGTGCTTGTCACATACAATTTGTTGAACCCTACATTTTCCTGAGTGATACTTTAGGTATCCTCAGATGAGGAATTTGTGACCACAGAGATAGTTGAAGAATTTGCAGCAATAGAAGCATTTGAACATTGAGGTGAAGAATTCGTAGTTTCACGTTCGATGCATTTCAAACTTGGTGGAACAAAATCTACCTGAGCGGTACTGGTTTGTTGAGCTAGTAAGGAATCGTTTTCCCTTCGAAGATCATCATGAGACACTCCATGATTCTCAAGATCTTGCTTTCTTTGAAGAAAATCATAACAAAGCTTATCATGATCGATTAAAAGAGAATTATGATGACTTTGAAGGTTATAAAACTTCGACTGAAGACTTTTGAGATCATCAGTCAGAATTTGAGTCCAATCCACTTCCCCATTCAACAGAGCATCACTTTTTTCTTGCAATTTCTGAATCTTCTAAAGTGCACTTTCTTGCTTAGTGGCGATACTAACAAGTTTGTAATAGCTAGGTTTCACATATTCATCAGCTTCACCTTCACCTGATTCGTAGGAGAAATGAAGTTTGTGTACCTTGGAACCTTTTGCCATAAGGCACAGAGATGAATAAGATGAACCAGGATACGTTTTCCGGGTTTTGAGGAATTTCTTGTGTTCAATGAACATGGAGTCTTGACGAGTACGATAGCCTTCACTGATGTCTAAGATCCTATCCCAGATAAGCTTCACATTCTGGAGACGACAGATGCCCTTGAACATGACACTTTATAGGCTCGAGAAGATGATATTCCTCACTTGAGCATCAAGTTGAGTGTAGTTGAGAATGTCCTCACAATTTGCCATCTTGGAGAGGTCAGTCAGTCATAATTCTTTAACATTTCATAACTCATTGTTCATTGATATGAGATGTCACATCCCTAGTTAGTCTTGCTTTGTGCTAGCATGTGTGTGCATCATGTTTTAATTATGAATCAATATGAAATGGGGATCAACACAAACTCTAGCACCTCACCTGAATAAACCAATTCAAATGTTGTGAATTTTTCAACGAATCTAAAATGCCCTTCCGAAATGTTCCCTATATCTGATAAATGTTGGCAACAACTTACCAGTGGATCTTTTATTTCTCAAAAAAAATATAGCATTTTAGAAATAATTAATAATGCTACTAGAATTGACAAATAAAGCACTAAAATATTTCAGTCTTCCAAAAATGCCAAAACTTTTCTGGAGGTTTGAAATATTCAGACTATGCTCTGCAAAATATTTCAATAGTTTTTGTGCTAGGTTTTGTGGCCAAACAGAAATAAAAAAATATCAAAAAAATATAAAAATAAATTAATAGAAAAGGAGAGAGAGATGCTTACCTGAGGCCTAGCCAGCCCGGCCCATCTGGCCCAGCACCGAAGTCGTCCTCTTGGCGCCAGTCGGACAGGCCTATGGACAACGCACGCGCATGGCAGAGCTGCCACATAGCTCCCTGCCTGCCTGCCTCCCTCATCGCAGTGGCGACAAGGATAACTTCGCTGCTGGTGTCTTGGACGCCGACCCCCGTTTCCCCGTCTGCTCCTCTCCCTCGCCTTTGTCGCCATGGCCACCGAAGCCTCGTCGTTGGAGTGCTTGCCTCCCCAACGCTCCCTCTCGCCCCCGAGCAGCCTAGAAGCTCCGCCTCGACCTGTTGCTGCTCCTCACCGAGGCACGCGATGCCAGAAGCTCTCCATCACCGCCATCGAGCTCTTCTTCCTCCTTGGCTTCGACCACCACCGTCGTCGATTCACCGTCTCTAGGCTGTCCCCGAGCATGCTAGCGATGCCCCTGCAACCGCCATGAGTCGCAGGCTCCTTTCCCCTTCTTCCCCTGCCATTTGCGCACCATATCCTCTATTTGGATTGAGCCCAAGAGGTCCTCGCGGTCGGCAAGGATACTGTCATCGCCATGGTGGCTAAAGCTCGAACCTGAGCACATAAGCATGCTTAATAGACTCCCAGGAACCCATAGGTGCCGCCAGCTCCTCCCCTAGTCGTCTGTAGAACCGGCCTGATCGGCGCCCAAACGCCGACGTCTGCCAAGGTCATCGCCGGTGATGATTCTGGCAGCCCCGCGGCCACTTGACCCTCCAGATGGATGCGGCCCAGCGTGGGCTACCTTCTGGTGGCCTCCGCGCATCCATGTGTCGTCATTTGCGCAACTCCTGCGACTCCTCGCCGTCTGTTTGGTTGCCGTCAACAGGATTCTGGCGGGGGCCGATATGGACATCATTAGAGGCTAATCCACTTAATTAGTAGCCCTAACAGTCACTAACAATGGGCCCTGGCTTAGGTCAAAGCCAGGGTCAACTTAGGTTTTAACCCTAAGTCAATGACATGTGGTCCCCACATGTCAGTGACTCTAGATAGCCCTGGGTCACTGACGAGTTGACCCCACTGATCAAGGTTGACCTGGCAACATCCAATCACCTGCTGACATCATGGTAATGTGAAGGAGACGCAGTAATAGCTTTTTTGATTTAATTTAATTACAGAAAATGCTAAAATCTTAGAAAAATCATAGAAATTAATATGTAACTCAGATTCAAATAATTTATATATGAAAATACATCACAAAAATCCAAGGAATCCAATGGTGCTATTATCATGCATGCTAGAGTAACCTAAATATGAGAACATTGACATTTTCCAATAACACAATGTATGGAATATCATATGGAGAATGATTTTGAACCTATATTCAAATCCACTCCATCTAACCCTAATGATAGTTGCATTAGCCCATCCAATCATGTTGCCATGTCATGATCATGCATCATATTGCTACACTTTTCGTGTATTGATTGCTACTCATCTATATCGTGGTAGGTCCTGCTCTTGAGGATAAACGTGAGTATCCCACTAAAGGAGAGTACCTCCTCGCCAGCCAGCAAGTCAAGAAATGTCATTGATCATCACGATAACATCCCACTCACTCGATCCTACTCTCGTTTATTGCATTAGGAGAAATGATTCAACTGTCTATCTTTTGTGGTAGTTGAACCCATTCCTCTGCATGACCTGTCATTGTCACGGTAAATAGCTAAACCTTGCAACCTAGCATACCTGGTAGATGCTTGATCCATGATGTGCTTTACCTAGTTTGCTTGCTATGATTAGTTTTGTGTCTGGTCTGATTCATCTAGGTGATGAACCAGAGAGAAACAGTGTAACCCTGATGTGATGAACTGAATAATGAACCCGATTTGGTAAAGGTAGCGATGAGAGGCTATGTAGGTGTACATAGTGGATTGTCATATTGGAACCATTCTTAGGAACTGAGTTCCGTGTTTGTGATCGAAGACTAGTTACTACCACACATTGGGTTCTGGTAACTCAACCCCTCTTGACTTATCAACCGCCTAGTCCTTCGTCCACGAGTTGCAAATAGTTTCTAGTATTTGTAGCTATGTTGGAGGCCATGCGTGGTGCTGACCCTAGGGGTGGGCTATGATGCGATAGGCAGTGGCATGGTGTAACAAGGATCACGTGAATGGTGGGCTTGGGAACCCCACGCACATCGTTTGGGGCCATAGCAGAAACTTCACCCGAACTTCCATGTGGGTTCAATCTCAAATAGGCGATAGGATTCCGCTTGAAGGTTGCAGAGGTGCCTTTTTAAGTGCACATAGCGATAAGTGGCGAGAGTGTGTGCGAAGGAGTACACCCCTGTAGGGTATGAATCTGTTCGAATAGCCACGTCCTTGGATACGGACTACTTGGAGAACTTATGTTGTTCATAGATAACTTGATGGTTACTCATAAAAATATGAAGACAAGTGTGAGTATCGCGGATGTAACTCTCATGGGTGACGGAAGTGAATCCATTTTTGTGTATTGATGTGGTGCTAGTGGACTCGTGTGCGATATCAAAAACTTGAATAAAGAACTAATATTTGCAGTATAGGTTAGCTAAGAGTTAGAGCTGGCATTGCTGCATAAACTCCACCACTCCCCTTGTTGATACTTGAGGATGAATAGACTAGGTTTGCTTTAAAGACTTGCTAAGTACGTTTGTCCTCATGTTTGCTTAATAAGTATTAGAGATGAGACCCAGGAGCCATCTGGTTGGTTCTACCTAGACGTCAATGATGCCGAGTAGCTGGTACCTCAAGTAGGATCCGATGCCCTGGGACGGGCTGTAGATAGTCAGCCTTGTGCCCTTTTACCTTTCGTTTGTCTGTATTCAGACAGCTTTAAGCTTCCCCTTGGTTTGTATGAACTTGCTTTTATGACTTGAGTGTCGGGTCATGTGAACCCTACCTGTATGAACATAATATGCAAGGCTCTTCTAAGCCTCATAAATAAAAGTTGTGTTTTTATAAGGTTATGTTGTGATGCCATAGTTGTATCTATGCCTTCGGGCATGCTGTGCATACGTGTGGCATGTGACGATATGTGTGGGATCGACATGTAGTCGTCTGCCTTTAGTAGTACTCTTTACGAGGAACTGCCTCTTTGTGCTTCGACTGAGCCTTGGTAGCTTGCTACTGTTCCAGACACATTGATTGACTGGCATGTATCCTTGTCTGTTGTTGTGTCTGTCCCTTCGGGGAAATGTCTTGCAGTGTAATGGAGTCCCTGTAGCCTTCTATGACTCTTCTACGTGTAGTGATGACATTTATGTCCCACGGCATAATGGAGTCCTTATAGCTTGCTATGACTCACCTACACACGCTTGAGGCCGACACCTGCATTGCTGCGTTATGTATGCATGTCTCTGTATGCATGTGCCATTTGGGTTCTATGACTAGTCATGCCGACCCGGGTTCTTTGTCGTTTGAATGCTAGCGACATATTCGCATACGTGAGCCCAAAGAAGCAAACGGTCCTTACCCGGGTAAGGTGGCAGCCGTGGAGATAACCATGCGTGAGGCCGCAAAGTGATGTGATTTCTTACAGGCTGGATTCTTATGACTTAGGATCGGGGTCCCGACAGCGTTGGTATTAGAGCCTGATTGATTGTAGGATTACCAAAGCCAATCCGGTCGAAGTTAAGTCTAGAAATACTTTAGATATGTAAGGGAATTGTTTGTGGAAGGGAACGTAAGGCTCTTTTTACTCCTCTTCCTGAGTCATTCTATTCTGGATCACCCTCTTCTTTCTACGGGGTTAGGATCTAGGCTTCTTATCTATCTCTTAGGATGAAGTTTTACTAACCATGGACTAGTAGCTAGATTTCTTGGAAGTGAACTCCGGTATTCAAGTCTGTTATGTGTGGCAATCAGTCGGATTAGGAACTTGAAGCTAGAAGGTTGAGTGGCTATGCTATCCCATCTTTTGCAGGTTGTCTCAAAATCCTTTTTGAGAAATTACAATTGTTATGTTGTCCGATTTCTACTTGGATCTCTAATGCCTTTGCATTATTCTCTTTTTTACATGCCCCCTCGTCCTTCTCTTCAGGCGGTCCATTTGACCAGGTGCATCGATGTACCGGGTCACATGGCCATGTTACTCAGAGTTATGATGGAGACTTGATATCATTGGTAACCAGAGTATATAGTGGACGAAAAGTTTCGTGACTTCAACCAGAGCCAGTATCTTTGTACCATTAGGATATATCCATCATATCCTAGAGCTGCAGAGCCACTCCATTGGGCTTTTGGATTAGGTGTTACCATAGATATGGCAGTTCACGAGGCAGCCTACACGATGGTTACTATCATGAGATCTCACCTTGGACATCTATAGAACACTGAGTTCTTTTATGTTCCAGCGTCACTAGGAGGAGAGGATGGTTATCTTAGTGCAGCCTACTATGATCACTCTCATGAGGATCCAGGCTTCAGGTGACTGCTCGGTTGTTGGAGAATAGGGATTGTGATGCACGTGCTCTTTGCATGGAGTTTTTTGCTACACGTGCATGTCTTTGGACAGTGTTGATGCAGCTAGCTCCTGTCGTGCAGACAGGCTATGGGGATTTGGAGATGCTGAACCCATCATGAACTCATTTGCCGGCTTGCGTAGACTCGCCCGATGTTGGAGGTATCACTCCTCTTCGGGGACTATTGCTGCATCCGTGTCCTTACGGTTTCCAGGGTTCGCAGGCCAGGGTGTTCCCAGACCCTCGGGTTCATCTCCCGAGTCACCGGGGTAACTTATATGAGGTGTTCTCCAGCAATGCTTCAGTATGTGTATGTTAGTATTAGTATTGTACCAGTTCTATTGCCACAGTCCTGTGTGTCTTGTGGGATATGACTGAGGTGTGAGCTCTGTTCTGGAGGTGTAGATAGATAATGTATAGGAAGCTTGTAATGCCTCTGATGAGTTGTATCATCTTTAGTAGTTTGTACTTCGCCTTGGGCTTGTACTGAACTATGTCATGGTGTGTATGAATCATGGTGTTCATATGGCTGTTTGCTCATTACCATGCTGTTCCGGTGTTTACCCATGCATACCATTTTTTCCAGTACATTCTGCATCTCATATCCTAGAGTTTATGTGTTCCTTGTCTGAGTTGTCGGTCTGTTTTCCCAGGATGGCATCAACTAGGAATAACCCTGTGCCTGCCTTCGAGTAGGGAGAGGGAAGCCAGGCCAGAAAAGAGAACCTGCCGCAATCGCCCTCTCTGGCGGAGGTGATGCTTGAAGATGAGCAGAATAAAAGAGAGACCAACAGGCTGTTGGAACGTATTGAGCAGAATACAACAGTCCTCCCCGCAATGAGTGTAATGATGGTGTGTCTCTCAACATGTTTGTGAAGTTGTGCCCACCCCAGTTCCATCACTCCGTAGACCCGCTTGAGGCAGATGATTGGCTGACAAGCATGTCCCGCAAAATCCATGCTGCTAATGTATCTGAAGACAATAAGGTGTCTTTCGCCGCCTACTTTCTGGAAGGACCTGCCAACCTGTGGTGGGAAAATTATGAGGCCATGCGTCCCGCTGACCCTACAGCAACCTAGGTGGACTTCAGTGAAGCATTCCGTACCCATTGAGGGAGCCCCGGATTAAGGGGTCCTCGGATAGCCGTCCTGTTTCTCATCGGCTGGACTATATGGGCCACAAGGTCAGCATTGGATGCTCAAGGGCCCCATCGCCAGAGTGGAAGCTTCAGTGAGTCGTGGTGTATCCTCCAAGTTGTTGACCATAGATAGGCATGTTTCTTCCTTCAATGTCACAGCCTTAGCTTCACCTCGCTTGACATTGCATTCATGCATGCAGCTAAATATTAAATGAAATTAAAATGAGGACTTGGTCAAGCCTCATAAATCATTTTCTTGCAAAAATAAGCATTATAAAAAATTGCTTCAAACAAACCCAAGAAAATTTCCCCGGTATTCTAATAAAATATTGGACTAAGGTAAAATGCCACCCACTATTTTATGGATCACAGAAACATTTTATATAGTACATTTGAATTAATCAAATAATAATTGCATTGGATTTATATTTATTACATATAAAATATAAGTTCAATAATTCTGAAATTAATTATGTGGCACTAGTTAATTATACCTAGATCACATAATAATTTTGAGGATTTTATAAAATGGTTTGTTTTTTATCCAAATCGAAACAAATGTTAGAAAAAATAGCAAACAAATAAAAGGGAAAAGCAGAAACCTACCTGGGCCTTACCTGTGAAGAAGAGGCCCAGCCCACAAGGGCAGCCTCACCTTCTACCTCCAGCCAATAGGCAGAGGAGAAGCGTGGCATGCACCCGAGTGGCCTCGGCCACCTCATGTTTCCACCTGGAGGCCCCAAGGCTTCCAAACCGCTCCAGCACGACGACCAGGGTGAGCTAACCCCATTCCCCCTCTCTCCCTGCTGTCCCTCTTCCCTCCCACACCGAGCGGAGCTTGCCACCGCTGCTCGCTGCTCACCGACCACTGGCTAGTCATCGCCCCCCTGACCTGTCCAGAAGCCCCCCTGCGCTCCTCCTGGAGATCAAGTTGACGGAATGGAGGCCAGAGGACATTTAACACCGTCGTTCTTATCATCTTCAACCTCCGGACCCGTCGTACTCCATCGTTGATTTGCCGGCTACCGGACGTCCCCGACCTCATCGTCACCTCCAGTGCAACCGAGGTGAGCCGCAACATCGTTTCCCCCACTAGCCCATCCTTCTCGTGCTCTCTAACTGGCCTTCTGCCATGGTTGGAGCTAGCCACCGCATGCCCTTGTCACCGGTGCGGCCACCGCTGCCTCTGCTAGCTCCTGAGCGCCCCGCCGTCTTCATCGTGCCCCCCGCGGGTCCATCTAGTGCCCCTGCAGCTACCTCCCCATCAAGCCCGTGCAAGCGGTGCCGTAGATGTGCTTGCTGGCACACGCTCCGGCCGCCCCGTGAGCTCCCGTCTAGTCCGCTAGATGCGCACGACCGAGGGCATTGCCCAGTGCCCTCTTTCGGCGTTTCCACAGCCTATGGAGCGGACTCCGCCGCCTCCAGTGGACCTTGGCAGCAAAGTCGCCGGCCAGACCCACTCACCGGTGGGCCCAGCCCATCAGGGACTAGATTAGGCGCTAACCACTAATTAGTTTAGCCCTGACCCAGTGACAGGTGGGCCTGGATGCCCTAATAACCCTGTTAGTTTTCACTTAACTATTAATTAGCCGCTGAGTCAATGACATGCGGGTCCCGATGTTAGGTTTGACCTGGACCCATGCCTGTTGACTGGCTGACGTCATGATGACATTAGGCTGAAGCAGTAATTGATTTCCGAGTTTAATAATCCAGAAAATTAATAAAACTTAAAAAATTCATAGAAAATAATCTGTTTGTCAGATTGAAATAACTTATATATAAAAAATTATGAGAACAATCCAAAGAATCTGATGGTACCATTTACATGAATATTAGAGCAATATAAAAAGGAGAACTTAGACATTTTTTCAAACCACATTAGATAATCTCACTTATGGAGTTGAATTTGAACCTTGGGTTCAAACCATATCCATTTAACATGTTGACAGATGCCTTAACTCAAACCAACAACATATTTCATGCCATATCATGCATCATGTTTGTTGCATCGCACTGAATGTTATTCTTTTGTTGTTTGTCGGTGTTAGTTCCCTCTCGGTAAGACATTTTTCCGACGTTGAGATCGATGCTACCGATGAAAACTCATTGTTATCTTCAGAAGTGTCAGGCAAGCAACCCCCGCTTGAGCATATTGGATACAATCCCATCTGTCGCTCTTGCTCTCATTTCAATGCATTAGGACAACGCATTTCAACTGCTACTTGTGTTGCAGTACATGAACCCACTCCTTTGCATGACTTGTCATTATCACAATAAATAGCTAAACCAAGCAACCTAGCATACCTGGTAGATGCTTGAGCCATGTTGTGCTATAACCCTGTTATGCTTTCTATGCTTAGAGTTGTGTCAGGTCTGATTCATCTGGGTGATGAACCGGAGTAAATGAATGTGTCTTGGTGATGAGGGCTAAGTTTTGAACCCGTTTTGCTAAAGGTAGCGATGAGAGGCCATGTAGGAGTACATGGTGGGTTGCCTCATTGAAGCCGCTAATAGGAAGTGAGTTACGTGTTTGTGTTCCAAGACTAGCTACTACCCCACACTGGGGTCTGGTAACTCGACCCCTCTCGCCCTATTCACCTACCCTATTCTTAGTCCAGGAGTCAAAGTAGTTCAAAATGTTGATAGGTGTGGCATGACCCGCGAAGTGGATGAACGGCCCAGTCGGGACCGGCTTGGGGCCCTGCTCACAGCGTTTGAGGCCATGTTGGAAACCTCGGCCGGACTTCCATTATGGGTTCCAACTCAGATAGGCGACTGCCTTGGACGTGAGTCGTTGAAGGTTAACAGTCGTCGCCAACTCCCTCGCTGGGCTTTCGCTTGAAGGTTGCCGAGGTGCCTTTTTACGTGCACATGGCGATAAGTGGCGGGAGCATGTGTGACAAAGTACACCCCTCTAGGGTAAATTATCTATTTGAATAGCTGCATCCGTGGATATGGACTACTTGGAGACTTGCATTGTATATAGATAACTT
The DNA here is from genome assembly GCA_022496015.1 of Hordeum marinum. Classification (NCBI taxonomy): domain Eukaryota; kingdom Viridiplantae; phylum Streptophyta; class Magnoliopsida; order Poales; family Poaceae; genus Hordeum; species Hordeum marinum. Next base: position 144,655,716 of record CM039672.1, read on the forward strand.
AAATGGATACTCTAAAATGCTCTAGATAAGTGTGATTGCTATGGATGGCTTCTCGTAGGAAGACGAGAGAGGATCCACAGCGGTGTAATGATCTGGTGATATGTGGACTTGGGTGTGATACGCCACCTCGAAGAAAGTATTCATAAATGTACTATAGGTTAGCCAAGAGTCAAAGCTGGCTTGCTACAATAAACTCCACAACCCCCTTTGTTCAAAATGATGCATATGTAGACAGTTCTGATGTAAGTCTTGTTGAATACCTTTGTACTCACGTTTGCTTAATTATGCTTTTGCAGATCAGACTTTAGTGTTATTAGTGATTCTTGCGACCTAAAGTTTGATGTTGACAGGATTAGCTTGGTAATCCCAGACAAAGGTCTGGTTCCTTTAGTAGGGTTGTTGTAGCTTTTCAGGCTCCTCCAGCCACTTTTGTAGATGTATGTACCCAGAGATGTTTAACTTCCACTTGTTTGTTTGAATGTTCTGAACCCATCGATCTTGTGACATGTGCTTGTAACATCTTAGAGTGTTGGATGTTATGAGCCTTCTAAATAAATGTTGTAATGTTGTATGGTTATGTTGTGATGCCATAGTTGTATCTATGCATATCGGGCATGACGTGCATACGTGTGACATGCAACGGTATGTATGGGATGCCTCTTTGTGCTTCCACTGAGCCTTGGTAGCTTGCTACTACTGCGGACATTTGGTTTGACCGGTGTGTATCCTTCTTTGCTGTCGTGGCTTTCCTTTTGGGGAAATTACTCGCGGTGTAATGGAGTCCCTGTAGCCTGCTACGAGTCGTCTACGTGCAGTGATGACATTCATGTCACATGGCGTAATGGAGTCCTTGTAGCTTTCTATGACTCGTCTACACATGCTAGAGATCCACACCTACATTGCTAGGTTATATATGCCTGTCCTTGTATGGATGTGCCACTTGGTTTCTATGACTAGTCACGTCGGCCCGGGTTCTTTGTCATCTGAATGCTAGCGACACATTCACATACGTGAATCAAAAGACGCAAACGTTCCCGACCCAGCTAAGGTGGCAACCGTGGAGATAACCGTGCGTGTGGCCGCAAAGTTATGTGACGTGTTACATGTTTGATTCTTATGGCTTAGGATCGGGATCCCGACAACATTGGTATCAGATCTTGACTGCCTGTAGGACTACCAAGCCAAACTAGTCGATGTTGAGTCTATAACTGCTTTAGTTATATAAGGGATTGATTGTGGAAGGGAATGTAAGATTATTTTTACTCCTTTCCTTGTGTCATTCTAATTCTGAGCCACCCTTTCTTTTTTTCTATTGGGATTAAAGCTAGGCTTTCTCAACTATCTATCAGGTTGACGAGTTACTATGTTGGAAAGATATAGGAAAGTTGTTGTCTTCTTGGATCAGTGTCTCCATAAGAATTCCATGTTATGTTGTCAGTTTACTTGTGTAGGTTGCCTCCTATTTCATGCCCGTACAAACTTTATGCTGTCCGAGTTATCCAAGGTTTCTAAATTATCTGATGCAATTGCAGAAGTCTTTCATCTTGAGTCAATGACTTTTGGCCAGACAAAGCACACCAATTATCGTGTTGAGGTACCCCATTACCTCGACGTATTTGTTGAAGTGTTAGGATCCAGGTCATATCAATGAACCACCGACAGTCTAGTTGTGTTGTGTGTTTCCAGTGTGATAATTCTGGCTATCATTATGGAAAGCATCCCTCGATGCTAATTTGTTCGTAGGTATTCTAAATCTGGGTTCTTAAACCCAAGGATCATTCTGCTCACTCCTGTTTATAGTGTTTGCTTGTTCCTTTAGGATGATTAGTAACCTTCTTCTAGTCGTCGAGGTCCCTGGTATATCATTCTTCCAATACCATGAACCATCATGATAGAAGTACTTTGTGGACAAAATATCACAACAAGAGTGCTCTTGACGAGTTCTCCGTTTCATAGTTGTGACTCTGTCAATTCTACTTTTCTGCATGGGTTATCCAGAAGAATTATGCTGAACTCGTTCAACATGCTAACCTATGCATCTACAACTCAGGAAAATCATGTGCTCTTGAGTTGTCTCTCCTCAATTCTACTATGACCTTTATCTATGAGTGTATAGTCAAGAGTAGTTGTGCATTCGTATTCATCGATGCCTATTATTCTTGTAGTTTGTTAGGACATTCTATTTTAGAATGCCTAGGAGAAACAAACTCCAGTACCTCATCCATTTCTTGGATTGGGTCGAAGTAGTTGTATTCCTCAAATCAAAATGCCAATCCAGCTTTTGCTCTATTCCACCTTGAAGTATTACCTTCTATATGTCAAGAGTATCGTGAGGATTGCACCACCTCTCATGAATTCTTGATACAGTGGTACTACTCGTCATCATTATTCATTCCTCGGTCTCTATGTGGTTGAAACCAGAATACCGAAAACTGAATCATGATGAGAGAAATCAATACTCCTAGCAACCCTATTGCTTGGAAGTTAATGGACAATAATTTCATTCTTAGTTTGATGGTTACGGAATCACCACTCTAAAGATTGATCGTGCTACATAGTCCATTTTCCATGGTGCACTTTTCGATCGACGAGTTAGGATTGTGTCAATCCTTTGCTCTTTTGATCATATCGTCTTGCCCTAAAAAGCAAGATTGCTCTCGAGCTTAATAACATATTGGTGGTTCGTCATTTTCCGAATATCTTCTCAGAAGTATTGCGAGGTTATTCCCTGACCGCTATGTTGAGTTCGCGATCAAGTTGGTTTCCTTATAAAAAGCCCCTTCTCTAAGACTCTGTGTTGGATACCCTGAGCTAGTTGGTTAAGCTAAACAACAACTTGGAGAGTTGGAAGATAAAAGCTTGATCTAACTTAGCTCATGTCAAGGGGATATCTTTGGTTTGTGTGAGCTTGTTAAAGAAGTATGCTATCTTCACCAATTGATCTTCGTGAGCAATTGCTGCATTTATTGTCTTGTTCACTATCTGATTTGAGCATGGGCTATTGTCAAATTAGAGTGGAAACAAATGATTATCGTAATGTTGTTTTACTCGTGGATGTTTCCTCAAGCATAAACCATTACATCTTTGGCCTGACCAATGCTATCACCTTGTTCACATAGTTATGGGATTCCATCTTCATGGATATTTTGATGAATTATTGTTGAGCCCATCGACAACATACTTATCTCCTCCATAACTCACGATGAACATAAGCTAGTATTGGAAAAATTTGTAGGCATTATCTTAAGGTCCTGTACCCGAAGTATATGTACTGTGTAAGACGTGACTTCCCCTAATTCACGCATACATGATGCAAGTTGCTTCTGTGAATTCGAGGTAAGTTATTTTGCTCCTTTGGAATCATCCCAAGCCAATCATGCATGTGCAAAGTGTTCTTTGGATTGATGGATTAGTCATCTCAAGTCCATATGTATTCCTAGCACACTAAGACACTGATTGTCTTGTTCAAGGAAAAGAAGTTCCTTCTTAAGAGGTAATCGTACGACTTATATAAGGACTTCGTTACCTCCAACAATGGTTCCTAACCAGAACTCGGAAGTGTATTGTTGTAAGGTTTCCATGTGATCACATTTGTCTTGGATAGTGTGTTCACATGTATCTTGCAATCCATCTCATGTTTTGGAGTTGGCTTTGGTAGTCCATTTCCCAACAATATCGCAACGTCATCTTGTTGATTTTTGTTGCAATCTTTCACTTTCAGACCTGCTGAGTCTGAAGTGGCATGTCACCAACCAGACCTGAATCTCACGCAGATATGATGGTTCAAATTTTCCCAAGATCTATGATGTAAGCTTCCGCAAGGTTGCTGTTTTGACCGACACACCTAGCCGGAAGATCTATCATTGTAGTATCTCGATTCGGAAAATTTAACCACTTCTACATGAGGATTTCAGATGACTTATTCTAGAAGTTCTTCTTCATGGACCCCTTTGAGATCCTGAAGTCCGACCTTTACTTCACGTTCTAGATAGCGAACCTGACCTACAATTGGGTTACACTAGTATATCAAGGAGATCATTAGAAGCGGAGTGCTAATTGTCTCTCGGTCGATCATCCAGATTTTGTTTCCTTGGCATAGCTAAGTTGAATTCTGAGGAAGTGTTGTCTTCCTTTGCATCTGCATCCTCCATCTTTATTCATCATTGTAGTATGATGTGTCCAAGATCCTTGTCATGGATGTTGGTAAAACCTTGATGAATATGGAAATGCTCAAGTTCTTGAGAGCATGCTCAGACACTGGGTTATTCCCTCGGTATCAATTGGAATGTGCCTTCCATTGCTAAGTTGTTTTATAACTCTAGTTCTCTTCCGATCTGAGTATGTCATTCTTTCAAATTCCTTCTATTGGTCATTGTGAATTGCCTTAGGCTGGTATGAAGAGCTTCAATGATCTCTCGATCAAAAGTAATTCTTTTTGCCACTTAAGGGAATAGCTCTATGAGTCACCTCTCATAGGATGTCTTGTCATGGTATTAAGGGCAACTTAATTCCTCACTACTTTGAAACCCCGTCACCGTCTATTTAAGCATGGAATTGTTTCCTACCAATTGACCCCCGCTCATCTACTTCTTCCATTGCTCCTGAATGTGTTTTGTGTCTCAGCTCAAGAGATGTTCCAATATCTCACTGTATGAGTTGATCGTGAGTTGCTCGATTTTGGAGGAGATCGATTCCTCTAGAGTTTTCTGTCCCTTGTTGATGTGTTGGGTGAGGCTTCGAAAGCAAGGGTGTCAAGATCATTATGATGCAATGAATCAACATCTTTGAGAAGGGAAATTGGATCGAGAAGATTGTCTTGGATTGTATACCCTCTGTCCTCTTACCCCATGACTGACTCTCGAGACGAGATTCTTGTTTAGTAGGGGTGAGTTGTCACAGCCCTAGTTTCACCTTGCTTGACATTGCATTCATGCATGCATCTGAATTTTAAATGAAATTGAAATGAGGATTTGGTCAGGCCTTAGAATTCATTTTCTTTCCAAAATAAGCATTATAAAAATTTGCTTCAAACAAACCCAAGAAAATATCCCTGGTATTCGAATAAAATATTGGAATGATGTAAAATGCCACCCAATATTTTATGGATTAGAGAAACATTTTATATAGGGCATTTGAATTAATCAAACAATAATTGTAATTGATTTATATTTATTACATATAAAATATAAGTTCAGTAATTCTGAAATTAATTATGCGGCACTAGTTAATTATACCTAGATCACATAATAATTTCCAGGATTTTATAAAATGGTTTGTTATTTTATCCAAATCGAAAGAAATATCAGAAAAAAATAGAAAACAAATAAAAGGGAAAAGCAGAAACCTACCTGGGCCTTACCTATGAAGAAGAGGCCTAGCCCACAGGGGCAGCCTCACCTTCTACCTCCAGCCAATAGGCAGAGGAGAAACATGGCATGCACCCGAGCGGCCTCGACCACCTCATATTTCTACCTCGAGGCCCCGAGGCTTCCAAACCGCTCGAGCACGACTGCCAAGGTGAGCTAACCCCATCCCCCCCTCTCTCCCTGCTATCCCTCTTCCCCTCGAACCGAGCGGAGCTCACCGCCATTGCTCGCTGCTCGGCGACCACCAGCCAGTCCTCGCCCCCCTGACCTGTCTAGAAGCCCCCTTGTGCTCCTCCTAGAGATCGAGTCGATGGAATCGAGGCCAGAGGATGTTCAACACCGTCGTTCTCGTCATCTTCAACCTTCGGACCCGCCGGACTCCATCGCCGATTCGCCGGCTATCGGACGTCCCCGACCTTGTCGTCACCTCCAGTGCAACCGAGGTGAGCCACAACACCGTTCGCCCTCTTGCCCATCCTTCTCGCGCTCTCTAACTCGCCTTCCGTCATGGTCGGAGCTAGCCACTAGATGGCCTTGTCACCGGTGAGGCCACCGCTGCCTCTGCTAGCTCCTGAGTGCCCCGCCGTCTTCATCGTGCCCCCCCCCCCGGCACACGCTCCGGCCACCCCGCGAGCTCCCGTTTGGTCCGTTTGATTTGCACGACCGAGGGCAACGCCCCAGTGCCCTCTTTTGCCATTGCGAAGCCTCTCGAGCGGACTCCGCCGCCTCTAATGGTCCCTAATAGGGAACTCGCTGGCCGGACCCACTCACCCATGGGCCCCGCCCATCAGGGACTAAATTAGGCGCTAACCACTAATCAGTTTAGCCCTGACCTAGTGACAGGTGGGCCAGGATGCCCTAATAACCTTGTTAGTTTTAACTTCACTATTAATTAGCCGCTGAGTCAATGACATGCGGGTCCTAGTGTTAGGTTTGACCTGGACCCGTTCCTATTGACTGGCTAACGTCATGGTGACGTCAGGCTGATGCAGTAATTGATTTCTGAGTTTAATAATGCAGAAAATGTATAAAACTTCAAAAAATCATAGACAATAATCTGTAAGTCAGATTAAAATAATTTATATATGAAAATTTATTAGAAAAATCCAAAGAATCCAATGGCACAATTTACATGCATGTTAGAGCAAGCTAATTAGAAGAACTTGGACATTTTTTTCAAACCACATTAGATAATCTCACTTATGAAGTTGAATTTGCACCTTGGGTTCAAACCATATCCATTGAACATGTTGATAGATGACTTAGCTCAAACCGGCAACATATTTCCATGCCATATCATGATCATGTTTGTTGCATGACATTGAATGTTATTCTTCTATTGTTTGCCGGTGTTAGTTCCCTATCGGTAAGACGTTTTTCCAACGTTGAGATCGTTGCCACCGATGAAGACTCATTGTTATCTTCAGAAGTGTCAGGAAAGCAACCCCCCTTGAGCATATTCGATACAATCCCATATCTCGCTCTTGCTCTCATTTCAATGCATTAGGACAACACGTTTCAACTGCTACTTGCGTTGCAGTATATGAACCCACTCCTTTGCATGACCTGTCATTGTCACAGTAAATAGCTAAACCAAGCAACCTAGCATACCTGGAGATGCTTGAGCCATGTTGTGCTATAACCCTGTTATGCTTGCTATGCTTATAGTTGTGTGAGATCTGATTTATCTGGGTGATGAACCGGAGTGAAATGAGTGTGTCCTGATGATGAGGACTAAGTGTTGAACCCGTTTTGGTAAAGGTAGCGATTGGAGGCCATGTAGGAGTACATGGTGGTTTGTCTCATTAAAGCCACTCATAGGAACTAAGTTCCATGTTTGTGTTCCAAGACTAGCTACTACCGCACATTGGGGTCCGGTAACTCGACCCCTCTCGGCCTATTAACCTACCATGTTATTAGTGTCGGAGTCAGAGTAGTTCGAAACGTTGATAGGTGTGGCATGACCTGCGAAGTGGATGAACGGCCCAGTCGGGACCGGCTTGGGGCCCTGATCACAATGTTTGAGGCCATGTTGGAAACCTCGGCTGGACTTCCATTATGGGTTCCAACTCAGGTAGGTGACTTCGTTGGACATGAGTCGTTGAAGGTTAACGTCCATGGCCGACTCCTTCGCTGGGCTTCCGCTTGAAGGTTGCCGAGGTGCCTTTTTACGTGCACATGGCGCTAAGTGGTGCTTGCATGTGTGACGAAGTACACCCCTGCAGGGTAAATTATCTATTCGAATAGCCGCGTCCGTGGATATGGACTACTTGGAGACTTGCATTGTTCATAGATAACTTAAATGGATACTCTAAAATGCTCCAGATAAGTGTGAGTGCAATGGATGGCTTCTCGTAGGAAGATTAGAGAAGGTCCGTAGTGGTGTATTGATCTGGTTAATATGTGGACTCGTGTCTGATACGCCACCTCAAAGAAAGTATTCATAAACTTAGTACAAGTTAGCCAAGAGTTAAAGCTGGCTTGGTGTAATTAACACCACAACCCCCTTTGTTGAAAATGATGCATATGTAGACAGGTCTGATGTAAGTCTTGTTGAGTACCTTTGTACTCACATTTGCTTTATTATGTTTTTACAGATGAGACTTCAGTCTCATTAGTGATTCTTGCGATGTTAACTTCGATGTTAACCGGATTAGCTTGGGAATCCCAGACAGAGGTCTGGTTCTTTTGGTAGGGTCATTGTAGCTTTTCAGGCTCCTCCAGCCACTTTTGTAGATGTCTGTACCCTGACATGTTTAACTTCTGCTTGTTTGTTTGAATGCTATGAATGTTGGGTCTTGTGACCCCTACTTGTAACATCTTATTGTGTTAGCTCTTCCGAGCCTTCTAAATAAATGTTGTAATGTTGGATGGTTATGTTGTGTTACGATAGTTGTATTTATAAATACCGGGCATGTCATGCGAACGTGTGACGTGCAAAGGTATGTATGGGATTCGACACCTAGTTGTGTGACTTTAGTAGTACTCTTTATGGGGAAATGACTCTTTGTGCTTCCACCGAGCCTTGTTAGCTTGCTACTGCTCCGGACACATTGATTTCCAGCGTGTATACTTCTTTGCTGTTGTGTCTATCCTTTCGACGAAATGTCTCGTGGTGTAATGGAGTCCCTGTAGCCTGCTACGGCTCATCTACGTGGAGTGATGACATTTATGTCCCATGGTGTAATGGAGTCCTTGTAGCTTTCTATGACTCGTCCACACATGCTAGAGATCGACGCCTGCATTGCTAGGTTACATATGCTTGTCCCTTTACGGATGTGCCACTTGGGTTCTACGACTAGTCATGGCATCCCGGGTTCTTTGACATTTGAATGCTAGCGACACATTCACATACGTGATTCAAAAGATGCGAACGGTCCTGGCCCAGGTAAGTTGGCAACAGTGGAGATAACCATTTGTGTGGCCGCAAAGTGATGTGAGGTATTACATGCTGGATTCTTACGCCTTAGGATCGGGGTACCCACATTCGATATGCAACCGACCATGTGTAAACCCTAGATACCCTCGACGTCTATATAAGACGAAGGGTTTTACGTTGTAGAAAAAGAACAACTCATCTAGGGTTTAGCTATTCGATCTCGAGGTAGATTGACTCTGTAACCCAGATATCGTCAATACAATCAAGCAGGACATAGGGTATTACCTCCATAGGAGGGCCCGAACCTGGGTAAACCTTGTCTCCCTTAACTCATCTTAACATTGATCCCAGTCTCAGAGTTCAGGACCCCCTACCCGATATCCGCCGGTTTTGACACTAACACCCATCACATCCCAGAAGGTCTAATGGACCGCAAGAGAGAGAAATTTTGTGCCTTTAGTCAGGGTAGGCTGACAGTGGATGCCTATAGCCGTGAATTCAACAACCTTGCCCGTTATGGACAAGAGGAGGTGTCGACAGATGCCAAGAAGCAAGCTAGGTTCTGTAAGGGACTTAGTCTCGAGCTCCGTCTAGACCTGCACCTACATGAGTGCGCTACCTTCTAGGCTCTCGTCAACAAGGCTATCAATGCCAGGACTGGACAGACCGATTACGAAGCAACTAAGAAGCACAATCGTGACTTTAGATCCTCATCTGGCTCAGGATCTGACAAGCGCTATGTCGGGAACCTGATCCTAAGTCATAAGAATCTAGACTATAACATATCACATCACTTTGCGGCCTCACGCACGGTAAGTTCCACGGCTGTAGCCTTACCTTAGCCAGGACCGTTTGCGTCTTTTGGCTCACGTCTGTGAACATGTCGCTGGCAATCAAATGACAGAGAACCCGGGCCGACATGACTAGTTGTAGAACCCAAGCGGCACATCCGTGCAGAAACACGCATACATAACCCAGCAATGCAGGTGTCGGCCTCAAGCGTGTGTAGACGAGTCATAGCAAGCTACATGGACTCCATTACGTCGTGAGACACGAATGCCATCACTGAACATAGACGAGTCGTAGCAGGCTACAGGGACTCCACTACACTGTGAGACATTTCCCTGAAGGGACAGACACAACAGCAAGGAAGGATACATGTCGGTCAATCAATGTGTCCGGAGCAGTAGCAAGCTACCATGGCTCTGTGGAAGCACAAAGAGACAGTTTCCCGTAAAGAGTACTACTAAAGGCACATGACTAGGTGTCGGATCCCATGCATACCATTGCACGTCACACGTACGCACGACATGCTCGATATGCATAGATACAACCATGGCATCACAACATAACCATACAACAACATGACTTTTATTTAAGAGGCCCAGATGAGCCTTGCATAATATGTTCTTACAGATAGGGGTCACATGACCTGACACTCCAGTCATACAAACATGTTCATACAAACCAAGCAGAAGCATAAGCTGTCTGAGTACAGACAGATGAAAGGGGAAAAAGCACATGGCCTGACTATCTACAGCCCGCCATAGGGCAAAGGTCGTAGCTGGGACACCAGCTATTCGGCATCGTCAACATCTAGAAAGAACCCACCTGATGGGTCCTGGGTCTTGTCTGCAACATTTATTAAGCAAATGTGAGTACAAACGTACTCAACAAGTCTTTAAAACAGACCTAGTCTATTCATACTCATGTATCAACAAAGGGGGAGGTGGAGTTTATGCAGCAATGCCAATTTTGACTCATGGCTAACCTACACTACTCAATTTTAACTCTTTGTTTACATTTTAGATATCGCACACGAGTCTAGTAACTCCATAGCAATACACCACCATGGAATCTGTCTTGATGTTTTTATGAGTATCCATTCGATTATCTATGAATAGCATAAGTTCTCCAAGTATTCCATATCCAAGGACGCGGCTATTGGAATAGTTTCATACCCTGCAGGGGTGTACTTCTTCACACACGCTCTCGCCACTTATCGTTGTGTGCTCATAAAACCATGCACCTCGGCAACCTTCAAGCGGATGCCCAGCAAGGGAGTCGGCCACGACCGTCAATCGCATAAGACTTCTAGTCCAGGCTATCGCCTATTTGCCACTGAACCTTCACGGAAGTCCGGCCGAAGTTTCCGCTATGGCCCCAAACGATGTGCGTAGGGTTCCCAAGCCCACCATTCGGGTGACCCTTGGTACACCATGCCACTGCCTACCACGTCGTAACCCACCCCGAGGGTTAGCACTACGCACGGCCTCGAGCATGCTATAAACACCAGAAACTACTTGCAACACCTGGACGAAGGACTAAGCGACTGATAAGTCGAGAAGGGTCGAGTTACCGAAACCCAATGTGTGGTAGCAACTAGTCTTGGATCACAAACACGGAACTCAGTTCCTAAGAATGGTCCCAATGAGACAACCCTCTATGTACTCCTACATAGCGTCTCATTGCTACCTTTACCAAATCGAGTTCATCATAATATCACCACATGAGAACAACATCGTTTCACTTAGTTCATCACCTAGATGAATTAGACCTGACACAACTCTAAGTATAGCAAGCATAGCAGGCAAAGTAAGCTAAGCACATCATGGCACAAGCATCTACCAGGTATGCTAGGTTGCATGGTTTAGCTATTTACTGTGACAATGTCAGGTTATGCAGCACAATAGGATCATCTACCGTGTATGACTGACATGTCATCGACTGTCCTAATGCAATAATATAGAGCAGGAGCGAGAGAGTGGGATTTTATCGGAATGATCAAAGGGGTTGCTTGCCTTGCTAAGTAGCAGAAAGATTCTCTGCTTTACCGGGATACTCGGGGGTATCCTCAGAAGTAGGGCCTACCGCAATGTAGATAAGAAACGATCAACACACGCAAGTGCAACAATATGATGCATGATCATGGCATTATAGCATGTATGGATGAGCTAATGCAACTAGTGTTCTAGTTAATTTGAAATGAGTTTGAATATAGGTTCAAAATTGTTCTTCATTTCAAATTCCATATATTAACCTATTAGTAAATGTCAATGTTCACCTATTTATATTGCTCTAACATGTATGACAATAGCACCATTGGATTCATTGGATTTTTCTGATAAATTTTCATATATAAATTATTTTCATCTGATTTATAGATTAATTTATATGAATTTTTGTAGTTTTGAATAATTTCTGGAATTATTTATAAACTAGAAAAGGGGAAAATGACATCAGCCTGACATCACTATGACGTCAGCTCGTCAGCTCACTGGGCCAGAGTCAAACCTGACATGTGGGGACCACATACCAGTGACTCAATCAATTAACTGATTAATTAAAACTAATCCTAACTAATTAACAGATCTGGGCCCACATGTCAGTGACATATTAGGTTTAAATAATTTAATTAATTAATTTGCTAATTATCCTAATTAACAGGGCGTGGCCCCACCTGCCAGTGACCAAGGGGTAAACCTGCGTGGTCAACTCCCGCCAAACCCGCCGGCATTGAGCCACCGGTGGCTCCAAAGATGGCGGAGGGGTTCGGGATCCCTCCTCGCAGGAGCTGAGATGGTCGGAATCGACGCCGGCGGCGAGCTTGGCCGCTGCCGGAGCTCGGGCGAGAATGGGCTCGTCGAGCCGGAGTTCAAACGAGGCACCTACGGCCTGCTAGGGCTTCCTGGGACCATCTTGAGCATAACCGCATGCTCAGACGCGAGCTTGGGCCGCTGCAATGGCGGCAAGGAGCTTTCGGGCTCGGAGGTACTCGGCCTAGAGGGCTCATTCGACGGGGGAAAGAAGGGGGACAGGATCAGGAGCTCACGACGGTTGCAGCGACGTCAAGAGCGGGCTCGAGGACGGCGCTTCGGGGCTCCTGGCGATGCGCAGCTCAGCGAGGAGGAAGAAGGCGATGAGGCGGAGCGATTGAGGGGCTCAGGGGCCAGGGGGAGCGGCTAGAACGACGGCGGCGAGCTCGAGCAGGGCTCGGCCATGGCGGAGCAGAGAAGAGGGAGAGGGCAGGGGGCGAATGCGCGAGAGAGAGAGGGATGGGGACGACAGCGATGTCCTCATCCACTTGCCTGCACGGCGAGGGGGACGCAAGCAAGCAGGGAGGTGCGTGGCAGCTCTGGCAAGCGCGCACAGCGAGCACACGCCCGTCCTCCTGGCCACCAGGAGGACGATGACCCCCCTGGGCTAGGTGGGCCGGCCTGGCCTAGGCTTCTTCTTCTTTTTCTTTTATCCTTTTCTTTGTTTTTTTTATTTCTGACATTTGTTTATTTCTTTTGCAGGTACAAATGACTTTATAAAATATCCCATATATTTTCTATAATGGAGTGTGAATATTTCGAACTTATCTGAAAAGTTTCAGGATATTTTGAAAACTTAAATAATGATAATGTTTTATTTAATATTTTCAGAGGCTTTATCATTTATTTTTAAATTGGTTTAGGTGTTCAAACAATTAAAATGATCCATGTTATAATCATGTCCAAATTTACCAGACATAGGGAACATTTTTTATGGGCATTTTGGATTTGTTGAATTTTCACCAAATTTTAATTGTTTTGATTCAAAGTGAGCTTGGGGTTCCTTTTTGTTCCCCATTTCATGTGGATGCAATAGAATGAAACATGATGCAAGCACATGCTATCCTAAGACACCTAGCTAGGGATGTGACAACTCACCCCCACTCAAAAGAATCTCGTCCCGATATTTTGAAGTCGTCGGGAAGAGCGTAGGGTACTCTGGTCAAAGACGATCTTCTCTTTCCCATGTGGCCTCCTTCTCAGAATGGTGTGACTAGTGAACCTTAAGAAACCTGATGTTCCGACGCCGAGTGGTACGCTCAGCTTGATCAAGAATACGAGCAGGGTATTCTCGATATGTAAGGTTATGTTGGAGATCAAGCGCTACATGGTCTACCTCACGGACAGGGTCCGAAAAGCAACGCCTGAGTTGTGAGATGTGAAAGACATCATGAACCTTGGAAAGATGCGGCGGAAGTTCCAATTGGTAGGCAACCTCTCCTCATTTAGCAAGAATGCGAAAGGGTCCAATGTAACGAGGAGCCAACTTGCCCTTGATACCGAATCGATGGGTACCCTTCAGAGGTGTAACCTGAAGGTATGCCTTCTCATCAACTTCATAGGTCATAACCTTAGGATGGCGATCATATTGGCTCTTTTGACGGGATTGGGCTGTTTTCAACTTTTCACGAATAATGCGAACTTGCTCCTCTGCATCTTGGATCATATCCGGGCCAAAGAGTTGCCTCTCTCCAGTTTCCGACCAGTTAATAGGTGTTCGACACCTTCGTCCATAGAGAACTTAAAAAGGGGCTTTGCCAAAGCTTGATTGATAACTATTGTTATAAGCAAATTTGGCAAATGGAAGACACTTCTCCCAGTTCATACCGAAAGATATAACACAAGCTCGAAGCATGTCTTCGAGGATTTGATTGACTCGCTTAACTTGACCACTTGATTGCGGGTGGAAAGCAGTGCTAAAGGATAGATGTGTCCCCATAGTGGTTTGAAAACTTTCCCAAAAATCTAGAAGTAAAGATAATTCCACGGTCTGAGTTAACCTCCAAAGGAATACCACGAAGAGAAACTATTCGAGAAACATACAACTCTGCTAGCTGGCTAGCAATTGTACTTTCCCGAATAGGAAGAAAATGAGCCACTTTGGAAAGACTGTCGATGACCACAAATATAGCATTATTCCCTCTCTTAGTCCTGGGAAATCCGGTAATGAAATCCATACTGACCTTATCCCATTTCCATTCGGGAATGGCTACAGGTTGAAGCGTGCCAGCAGGCCTTTGATGTTCTGCTTTCACACGACGGCAAACGTCACAGTTAGCAATGAACTGAGCAATTTGCCTTTTCATCCTAGTCCACTAGAACCTCTGGCGTAGGTCCTGATACATCTTGGTACTACCCGGATGAATTGAGAGAGGAGAATCATGAGCCTCTTTAAGGATCAACTGTCGTAGATGTTGCTTCTTCGGGATCACCAAACGGTTCTCAAAGAAGACAACACCCCGATCATCTTCCGAGAAGCATCTAACATTATGCTTCTTAATGTTTTTCCTGATCCAAGATATCCCGGCATCATGCTTCTGGGCTTCTATAATTTGATCCATAAGTGTAGGTTTCGCCACGAAGTTGGTTAGGAATCCTTGAGGAACAAGGTGAAGGTTCAAATTCCGAAATTCCTCATGGAGAAGTGGTTGACCTTGTTGTAACATCAGATTGTTACAATAAGACTTACGACTTATTGCATCAACCATGACATTGGCTTTCCCCGGGGTGTAAGTTATCCCTAAGTTGTAATCTGTAATCAACTCTGCCCACCTTCTTTGCCTGAGATTCAAATCCGGCTGGGTGAATATATATTTTAGACTTTGGTGATCGGTGTAAATTTCGCAACGATTACCCAGAAGGTAATGTCGCCAGGTTTTCAATGCATGGACTATAGCAGCAAGCTCAAGATCATGTATTGGATAATTATCCTCATGTGGATGGAACTGTCGAGATGCGTATGCAATCACATGATGATCTTGCATGAGAATGCAGCCTAATCCTTGTCGCGAGGCGTCGCAATAGATAAGAAAGTCGTTAGAGAAATCAGGTGGCACCAGAACGGGAGGTCAGTCGTCTTTTCAATTCCTGGAAACTGTGCTCACATTGTGGAGTCCACTAGAATTTTTTATCTTTCTTGAGGAGTTTAGTCAGAGGTTTTGCAACCTTGGAGAAATTCTCGACAAAGTGGTGGCAATAGCTCGCTAAGCAAAGGAAACTCCGAACTTGCTTAACCAATTCAGGTGGAGTCGAATCAAGGACGGCCTGAACTCTCTCGAGATTGACAACAATACTTTACCAAATACCATGTGGCCCAGATAGGTCACTTCTGGCAACCAAAATTCACACTTGGAGAATTTGGCGTACATGCGGTGCTCTCGAAGTTTCATCAATACCGGCCTTAGATGCTGGGCATGTTCTTATTTGTTCTGCGAGTAGATGAGTATATCGTTGAGGTAAACCATGACGAATTTATCTAAATACTCCATGAAGATCGAATTCATCAAGCGAGAGAAGGTGGTTGGGGCATTGGTTAAACCAAAGGACATGACGGTGTACTCGTATTGGCCACAACGAGTAACAAAAGCCGTTTTTGGAATGTCCCCGTTCCTAATTCTGATTTGATGGTATCCTAACCTCAAATACATTTTGGAAAAGACAGAGGATCCAGCGAGTTGATCATACAAATCATTGATCCTGGGGAGCGGATACTTGTTCTTTATGGTGACCAGATTCACTGGCCGATAATCCACAACCATATGATCCGAACCATCCTTCTTCTAGACGAAGAGGACGGGACAAGCCCAAGGAGAAGAACTGGGACGAATGAAACCTTTCTTCAAAGCCTCATCAAGTTGGATCTTAAGTTCGGCTAGTTCTAAGGGTGCCATCTTATAAGGTCTTTTGGCTATTGGGATAGTCCTTGGGATGAGCTCTATCACAAACTCAACATCTCTGACAGGAGGAATTCCTGGCAGTTCTTCTGGAAAGACATCTGTAAAGTCACTGACTACCAGAATATCTTCTAATTCTGGACGAGGGCTAGCATTGAGGGAATAGAGTTGGCGCTTGGTTGTTCGAGTGGAGACATTAACTATCTCACCTGATGGATGTGTAAGTTGAACATTCCTAGAATGAGTATCAATCTTGGCATAGTGGGCTTTCATCCAATCCATGCCTAGAATGATATTGATGTCCGAAGACTTGAGGGCTATCAAAGATGCTAGGAAGACTAATCTATCCACCAGAATCTCATTATCATGGCTCACTCTAGAAGTTTGCCATTTGGAACTCAGCGTCTGCACTACTAAAGGACTGGGCATCTCACAAAAAGACATGTTATGCAACTCTGCATAACTTTCTGAGATGAAAGAATGAGATGCCCCGGTATCAAAAAGAACAGATGCTGAATGACTATTGATAAGGAGCGTACCTAGGATAACATCAGGATCCTCAAGGGCTTCCTCAGCAGACACATAGTTCACTCATCCACGAGCAGGAGCTGGCTTCACAAAGAAGGTTTTTCCTGGCTTTCCACGTCCAGTGGGGTTAACATTATTCTGGGGACACTCACGGGAGAGTTGTCCTGGTTCTCCACACTTATAGCAAACCATGGTGGCACGGGGAGCAACATTGGCAGGCGGTCCTCCAAATGGCCTAACTGGAGGATTGGGTTGAGCTGGGCGAGGCCCCTGGAAGGATGGCCTCGCATTGTATTTTGGCGGCAGAGCTGCGTTGGGCATCCAGACCCGGCGTTTATTGGGGCCCGAGCCAGATGCGGGGTTGAAGTCACGGTTGGGCTTTCTCGGGGCCTCATAGTCAGTCTGGCCAGTCTCGGCATTGATTGCCTTGTTGACGAGAGCCTGGAAAGTGGTGCACTCATGCAGGCGCAGATCTCGGCGGAGCTCAGGGTTAAGTCCCTTGAGGAACCTAGCCTACTTCTTGGCATCAGTAGAAACTTCCTCAGGAGCATAACGAGCAAGGTTTCCAAACTCATGACTATAAGCATCCTCTAATAGTCTTCCCTGGGTGAAGGCACAGAATTCCTCTCTCTTATGATCCATCAACCCTTCCGGGATGTGATTGGTACGAAATGCGGCACTGAACTCTGCCCAAGTTGGTGCGGGGCCAGCGGGACGCATGGCTTCAAAATTTTCCCACCACAGATTGGCGGGACCTTCCATAAAGTAAGTTGCAAAGGTCACCTTGTTGCCCTCGGACACATTGGTAGCCCGGATCTTGCGATACATGCTAGTCAGTCAGTCATCCGCGTCGAGTGGGTCGACCGAATGATGATACTTGGGTGGGCGCAGTCTGATGAAATCACCAAGTGAGATGCCATCATTGATATCATTGCGGGGAGCACGTGTTGTGTTCTGCTCGATTTTTTCCAACAGCCTGTTGGTCTCCCTCTTTTTCCTTTCGGCTTCAAGCATTACTTCCGCCAGGGAAGGCGCATGTGGCAGATCCTCTTGCCTTGGCTGGCTTCCCTCGCCCTCCTTAGGGACATGCACGGGGTTATTCCTAGTTGCCACCATCCTAGAGAAACAAACCCACAGCTTAATCATAGGGGTCAACAACTCTAAGACATGAGATAAGGAATGTATTGGACAACATGGCATGCAGGGTAAACACCAATCAACATGGTAAAACAACTGCCTCATGAACACCATGATTCATACACACCATGACATAGTTCAGTACAAGCCAAGCTGAAATACAACTACGGAGAGATGACACAACTCATCGTAGGCATTAGAAACTTCCTATACATTATCTATCTACACCTCCGGAACTCAACTCTCAACCTCATCATATCCCACAAGACACGCTTGTTATCATCATATCCACGTACTCAAGCATCGTCGTAGAATGCCTCATACAGGTTACCCCCAAGACCCGGCAGCTGAACCTGAGGATCTGGAATCACTCTAGCCTGTGATCCCTAGGAACCGTAAGGACACAGGTGTGGCCTTGGTCCCCTTGTCGGCAGTAACAACGCTCCTCAAAGAGGGGTGATGCCTGCAACATCAGGCTAGTCTACGTGTGCCGGCAGATGAGTCCGCGATGAGGTCAACATCTCCAAATCTCCATAGCCTATCTACACGATAGGTGCCAACTGCGTCAGGGCTGTCCAAAGACGTGCACGGGTGGCATAAAGCTCCATGCGAAGGGCACATGCATCACGATCCCTGTTCTCCAACATCTGAGCGGTCACCTGTAGCCTAGGGTCCTCATGCGAATGATCATAGTAGGCTGCACTAAGATAACCATCCTCTCCTCCCATAGAAGCAGGAACATAACAAAACTCTATGTTCTGAATCAGACCATGGTGAAACCTCATGATAGTCAGCATGGTGTACGCGGCCTCCTGAACTCCCATATCTATGGTGACACCTAATCCATAGGTCTAGTGAAGCGGCTCTGCAGCTCCAGGATTTGAAGGATAAACCTTGACGGTACACAGATACTGACTCTTGTTGAAATCTCGATACTGTTCCTCCACTGTGTACTATGGGTACCAACGGTATCCAGCCTCCATCATAACTCTAACCAACATGGCCATGTGACCCGGTACATCGATGCACCTGGTCAGACGGACCACCTGACGAGAAGGACGAGGGGGCATCTGAAACAGAGAATGATGCAAAGACATTAGAGACTCTAGCAGAAATTGGACAACATAATGGCTATAATTGCTCAAAAAGGATTTTCAGACAACTGCAAAAGATTGGAAAAGCATAACCACTCGACTTTCTAGACTCAAATCTCTTCTCCATCTGTTTGTCACACCAACAATACTTGAGTACCTACATTCACTTGCAACAAGCTAGCTAGTGGTCCATTGTTAGTAACTCGACATCCTAAGCAATGGATGAGTAGCCTAGTTCTTATCCCCGAAGAAAAGATGAGAATGACTCAGCATAGAATATCTTGGGAAGAGGAGTAAAAAGAGCCTTACGTTTCCTTCCACAATCAATTCCCCTACTTTTCTATAGTGTTTCTAGGCTCAACTTCGACCGGTTTGGCTTGGTAGTCCTACAGTCATTCAAGCTTAGATACCAATGCTGTCGGGACCCCAATCCTAAGTCATAAGAATCCAGACTATAACATATCACATCACTTTGCAGCCTCACGCATGGTAAGTTCCATGGCTGCAGCCTTACCTTAGTCGGGACCGTTTGCATCTTTTGGCTCACGTATGTGAACATGTCGATGGCAATCAAACGACAGAGAACCCAGGCCGACATAACTAGTCATAGAACCCAAGCGGCACATCCGTATGGAAACAGGCATACATAACCCATCAATGCAGGTGCGGCCTCAAACGTGTGTAGACGAGTCATAGCAAGCTACAGGGACTCCATTACCTCATGAGAGACGAATGCCATCACTGCACGTAGATGAGTCATAGCAGGCTACAGGCACTCCATTACATTGCGAGACATTTCCCCGAAGGGACAGACATAGCAGCAAAGAAGGATACATGCCGGTCAATCAATGTGTCCGGAGCAGTAGCAAGCTACCATGGCTCGATGGAAGCACAAAGAGGGAGTTTCCCGTAAAGAGTACTACTAAAGGCACACGACTAGGTGTCGGATTCCATTCATACCGTTGCACGTCACCCGTACGCACGACATGCCCGATATGCATAGATACAACCATGGCATCACAACATAACCATACAACAACATGAATTTAATTTAAGAGGCTCAGATGAGCCTTGCATAATATGTTCTTACAGATAGGGGTCACATGACCCAACACTCAAGTCATACAAACATGTTCATACAAACCAAGTGGAAGCATAAGCTGTCTGAGTACAGACAGATGAAAGGGGGAAAAGGCACATGGCCTAACTATCTACGGCCCGCCACATGGCAAAGGTCGTAGCTGGGACACCAACTATTCGGCATCGTCAACATCTAGAAAGAACCCACCTGATGGGTCCTGGGTCTCGTCTGCAACATTTATTAAAACAGACATAGTCTATTCATGCTCATGTATCAACAAAGGGGGAGGTGGAGTTTATGCAACAATGCAAGCTTTGACTCATGGCTAACCTACACTACTTAATTTTAACTGTTTGTTTAAATTTTAGATATCGCACGTGAGTCCACTAACTCCATAGCAATACACCACCACGGATTCACTTCCCTCTCCTGGGAGAGTGCCATCTACGATACTCACACTAGTCTTGATATTTTTATGAGTATCCATTTGATTATCTATGAACAACATAAGTTCTCCATGTAGTCCATATCCGAGGACGCGGCTATTCGAATAGTTTCATACCCTGCAGGGTTGTACTTCTTCACACATGCTCTCACCACTTATCGTTGTGTGCTCATAAAACCATGCACCTCGGCAACCTTCAAGAGGATGCCTAGCGAGGGAGTCGGCCATGACCGTTAATCGCATAAGACCTCTAGTCCAGGCTATCGCCTATTTGAGACTGAATCCGCATGGAAGTCCGGCCGAAGTTTCCGCTACGGCCCCGAACGATGTGCGCGGGGTTCCCAAGCCCACCATTCGGGTGACCCTTGGTACACCGTGCCACTGCCTACCATGTCGTAACGCACCCCGAGGTTCAGCGCTATGCATCGCCTCCAGCATGCTATAAACACCAGAAATTACTTGCAACTCCTGGACCAAGGACTAAGCGACTGATAAGTCGAGAGGGGTCGAGTTGCCGGAACCCAATGTGTGGTAGCAACTAGTCTTGGATCACAAACATGGAACTCAGTTCCTAAGAACAGTCCCAATGAGACATCCCGGTATGTACTCCTACATAGCCTCTCATCGCTACCTTTGCCAAATCGAGTTCATCATAATATCACCACATCAGAACAACATTGTTTCACTCAGTTCATTACCTAGATGAATCAGACCTGACACAACTCTAAGAATAGCAAGCATAGCAAGCAAAGTAAGCTAAGCACATCATGGCACAAGAATCTACCAGGTATGCTAGGTTGCAAGGTTTAGCTATTTACTGTGACAATGTTAGGTTATGCAGCAGAATAGGATCATCTACCATGTATGACTGACATGTGATTGATTGTCCTAATGCAATAATCAAGAGCAGGAGCGAGAGATTGGGATGTTATTGGAATGATCAAATGGGTTGCTTGCCTTGCAGGGTAGCGGAAAGGTTCTCTCCTTCGCCGGGATACTCGGGGGTATCCTCAGAAGCAGGGCCTACCGCAATGCAGATAAGAAACGATCAACACACGCAAGTGCAACAACATGATGGATGATCATGGCACGATAGCATGTATGGATGATATAATGCAACTAGTGTTCAAGTTAATTTGAAATGAGTTTGAATATAGGTTCAAAATTGTTCTTCATTTCAAATTCCATATATTAACCTATTAGTAAATGTCAATGTTCACCTATTTAGATTGCTCTAACATGCATTACAATAGCACCATTGGATTCATTGGATTTTTCTGATAAATTTTCATATATAAATTATTTTCATTTGATTTACAGATTAATTTTAATGAATTTTTGAAGTTTTGAATAATTTCTAGAATTATTTTTAAACTATAAAAGGGAAAAATGACATCAGCCTGACGTCACTATGACGTCAGCTCGTCAGCTGACCGGGCGAGAGTCAAACCTGACATGTGGGGACCACATGTGAGTGACTCAATCAATTAACTGATTAGTTAAAACTAATCCTAACTAATTAACATATCTGGGCGCACATGTCAGTGAGAGATTAGGTTTAATTAATTTAATTAATTAATTTGCTAATTAACCTAATTAACAGGGCCTGGCCCCACCTGCCAACGACCCAGGGTCAAACTCCCTGGTCAACTCCGGCAAAACCCACCGGTGTTGAGCCGCCGGTGGCTCCAGAGATGGCGGAGGGGTTCAGGATCCCTCCTCCGGCGACCAAACGGGCGGCAGAGGGCACCAAATGAATCTACACACACGCACGTGTCCATTCCGACCCCTCCCAAGAGCTGAGATGGTTGGAATCGACGCTGACGGTGAGCTTGGCGGCTGCCAGAGCTCGGGCGAGCACTGGCTCGTCGAGCCGGAGCTCAAACGAGGCACCTAAGGCCTCCTAGAGCTGCCTGGGACCATCCTGAGCACGACTGCGTGCTGAGACGCGACCTTGAGCCGCTACAATGGCGGCCATGACCTCGCCGGCGGCGAGGAGCTTTTGGCCTCGGAGGTACTCGGCGCTGGAGGGCTCATTCGAAGGGGGAAAGAAGGGGGAAAGGACCAGGAGCTCACGGCGGTTACAGCGACGTCGAGAGCGGGCTCGGGGCGGGCCTGGATATGGCAATCAACAACGGCGAAGCTTCGGGTCCGAGGAGGAAGACGAGCTCGGGGATGGCACTTCGGGGCTCCTGGCGATGCGCAGCTCAGCGAGGAGGAAGAAGGCGGCGAGGGAGAGCGATTGAGGGGCTCAAGGGCGAGGGGGAGCGGCTAGAACGACGGTGGCCAGCTCGAGGAGGGCTCGTCCATGGCGGAGCAGAGAAGAGGGAGAGGGCAGGGGGCGAATGTGAGAGAGAGAGAGGGATGGGGATGGTAGCGGCATCCTCATCCACTCGCCAGCGCGGCGAGGGGGATGCAGGCAAGCAGGGAGCTGCGTGGCAGCTCCGACGAGCACGCGCAGCGAGCGCACGCCCATCCTCCTCGTCGCCAAGAGGACGATGACCCCCTGGGCCAAGTGGGCCGGCCTCGCCTAGGCTTCTTCTTCTTTTTCTTTTATCCTTTTCTCTGTTTTTTCTGTTTCTGACAATTGTTTTATTTCTTTTGCAGGTACAAATGACTTTATAAAATATCCCATACATTTTCTATAATGGAGTTTGAATATTTCAAACTTATGTGAAAAGTTTCAGGATATTTTCAAAACTTAAATAATGATAATGTTTTATTTAATATTTTCAGAGGCTTTATCATTTATTTTTAAATTGCTTTAGGTGTTCAAATAATTAAATTGATCCCTGTTATGATCATGTCCAAATTTACCAGACATAGGGAACATTTTTAGTGGGCATTTTGGATTTGTTGAATTTTCACCAAATTTGAATTGTTTTGAGTCAAAGTGAGCTTGGGGTTTCTTTTTGTTCCCCATTTCATGTTGATGCAATAGAAAGAAACATGATGCAAGCACATGCTATCCTAGGACATCTAGCTAGGGATGTGACACGCCGGGTGTGGGTGCCCACCACTGCCCTACCGCCAAGGTACACAGTGAGGCCATCCTATGAGGCGCCTCGCCCAACTCAGACCAACCCTCCAACTAGGACATTTGGAGGTCCCACTGCCAATGTTCCTCCCCGTTCCACCACTGTCATTGTCTACCAGTGTGGAGAACCAGGGCACTATTCCCATGAGTGCCCCTGGAACAATGCCAAGCTTTCTGGACAGGGGAAGCCGAGAAAGCCTTTCTATGTGAAACCGACTCCTTCTCGTGGACGTGTGAATCACATGTCTACAAAAGAAGCTCTTTAGGATCCTCATGATATCCTAGGTACGCTCCTTGTCAATAGTCATCCAGCATCTGTTCTGTTTGATACCGGAGCATCTAATTCACTCATCTTAGAAAGTTATGCACAGTTGCATAACATGTCTTTTTGTGATAGGCCTACCCCTTTAGTAGTTCAGACTCCTAGTTCAAAATGGCAAACTTTTGGAGTGATCCATGACAATGAAATCCTCGTGGATATGCTAGTCTTCCTAGCTTCTTTGATATCCCTCAAGTATTCGGACATCAATATGATCTTGGGTATGGACTGGATGAAAGCCCATTATGCTAAGATTAATACCCACACTAGGAATGTTCAGCTTACACATCCATCGAGTGAGATTGTTAATGTCTCAACTTGAGCTGCCAAGCGCGTACTCTATTCCCTCAATGCTAGCCCTCTTATAGAGCTGGAATATATTCCATTAGTCCGAGACATTCCGGATGTCTTTCCAGAAGAACTGCCAGGCATTCCACCTGTAAGGGATGTAGAGTTTGTGATAGGACTCGTCCCAAGGACTGTCCCAATAACTAGAAGACCCTATAAGATGGCACCCTTAGCACTAGCCGAGCTTAAGAAAAAACTCGATGAGGCTTTGAAGAAAGGTTTCATCCATCCTAGTTCTTCTCCTTGGGCTTGTCCTGTTCTCTTCGTCAAGAAGAAGGATGGATCGGACCGGATGGTTGTAGATTATCGACCAGTGAACCTGGTCACCATAAAGAACAAGTATCCACTCCCCAGGATCAACGACTTGTATGATCAACTCTCTATATCGTTAATCTTCTCCAAAATGGATTTGAGGTTGGGATACCATCAAATCAGAATTAGAAACGGGGACATTCCATAAACGGCTTTTGTTACGCGTTATGGCCAATACGAGTACACCGTTATGTCCTTCAGTTTAACCAATGCCCCAGCCACTTTCTCTCGCTTGATGAATTCTATCTTCATGGAGTACTTGGATAAATTCGTCGTGGTTTACCTCAACGATATACTCATCTACTCGAAGAACGAATAGGAACATGCTGAGCATCTAAGGCTGCTATTGACGAAACTTCTTGAGCATCGTCTGTATTCCAAATTCTCCAAGTGCAAAATTTGGCTACCAGAAGTGACCTACCTAGGCCACATAATCTGAGGTAAGGGTATTGCGGTCAATTCTGAGAGAGTTCAGGCCCTCCTTGATTGGACTCAACCTAGATCGGTTAAGCAGGTTTGGCTTAGCGAGCTATTGTCGCCGCTTTGTTGAGAACTTCTCCAAGGTTGCGAAGCCTCTTACTGATCTCCTCAAGAAGGATAAAAAGTTCGAGTGGTCCCCACAATGCGAGCACAGTTTTTAGGAACTGAGAATACGCCTGACCTCTTTTCCCGTACTGGTGCTACAAGATTTCTCTAAGGACTTTGTTATCTATTGCGATGACTCGCTACAAGGATTAGGTTGCATTCTCATGCAAGATCATCATGTTATTGCATACGCATCTCAACAGTTGCGTGCACATGAGGATAATTATCCAACACATGATCTTGACCTTGTAGCTGTAGCCCATGCACTAAAATCCTGGCAACATTACCTTCTAGGTAATCGCTGCGAAATTTACACCGATCACTAAAGTCTGAAATACATATTCACCCAGCCGGATTTGAATCTCAGGCAAAGACGGTGGGTTGAGTTAATTATAGATTATGACTTAGGGATAACTTACACCCCAGGGAAACCAATTCATGGCTGATGCACTAAGTCGTAAGTCTCATTGTAACAACCTGATGTTACACCAAAGTCAACCCCTTCTCTATTAGGAATTTCGGAAGCTAAACCTTCACATTGTTTCTTAGGGATTCCTTTCCAACATGGTGGTGAAGACCAACCTTATGGATCAAATCATAGACACCCAGAAGCATGATACCAGGATATCTCGGATCAAGAAGAAAATTAGAAGGGGTAATGCTAAATGCTTCTCCGTACATGATCGGGGTGTTGTCCTCTTTGAGAACCGCTTGGTGGTCCCAAAGAAGCAACATCTATGGCAACAGATCTTTAAGGATGTGCATTACTCTCCTCTCACGGTTCATCCTGGTAGTACCAAGATGTATCAGGACCTACGCTAGAGGTTCTGGTGGACTAGGATGAAGAGAGAAATCGCTCAGTATATTGCTAACCGCGACGTTTGTTGTCGCATTAAGGAAGAACATCAAAGGCCTGCTGGCACCCTTCAACCCTTAGCTATTCCTGAATGGAAAGTGGATAAGGTATGTATGGATTTCATCACCGGGTTTCCCAGGAGCAAGGGAGGGAATAATGATATCTTTTGATCTCATAGACTGTCTTTCCAATGTGGCTCATTTTCTTCCTGTTCACGATAGTATAACTGCTAGCTAGCTAGCGGAGCTATATGTTTCTCGAATAGTGTCTATTCATGGTATTCCTTTGGAGATTCACTCATACCATGGAAGTATCTTTACTTCCCGATTCTAGGAAAGCTTCCAAAATGCTATGGAGACTCATCTATCCTTTAGCATCGCTTTCCATCCACAGTCAAGTGGTCAAGTAGAGCGAGTTAATCAAATCCTGGAAGACATGCTCACAACTTGTGTTACATCTTTCGGTATGAATTGGGAGAAATGTCTTCCATTAGCCGAATTTGCTTATAACAATAGTTATCTGTCAAGCTTGGGAAAAGCTTCTTTTGAAGTTCTAAATGGACGGAGGTGTCAAACACCTTTTAAATGGTCAGAAACTGGAGAGAGGCAACTCTTTGGCCTGGATATGATCTAGGATGTAGAGGAGCAAGTTCGCATTATTCGTGAAAAGTTGAAAATAGCCCAATCTCGTCAAAAGATCCAATATGATTGCGATCATATGGCTGTGACCTATGAAGTTGACGAGAAGGCTTATTTGTGGGTTACACCACTAAAGGGTAACCAACGATTCGGTATCATGGGCAAATTGGCTCCTCCTTACATTTGTCCTTTTCGCATTCTTGCCAAACTAGGAGAAGTTTCCTACCAATTGGAACTTCCACCGCATATTTCCAAGGTTCATGATGTCTTGCACGTCTCGCAACTCAAGCATTGCTTCTCGGACCCTGTACGCAAAGTAGACCACGAAACGCCTGATCTTCAAGACAACTTTACATATCGAGAATGCCCTGTCCATACTCTTGATCAAGCTGAGAGTACAACTCGACATTGAAACATCAAGTTTCTCAAGGTTCAGTGGTCACACCATTCCAAGAAGGAAGACACATGGGAAAGAGAGGATCGTCTTCAACTAGAGTACCCCGCGCTCTTCCCGATGACATCCAAATCTCGGGACGAGATTCTTTTGAGTGGGAATGAGTTGTCACATCCCTAGTTAGTCCCGCTTTGTGATAGCATGTGTGTGCATCATGTTTTCAATATGCATCAAGATGAAATGGGGATCAACAGAAAACCTAGCACCTCACCTGAATAAACAAATTCAAGTGCACCCACCATGAATTTTTCAATGAATCCAAAATGCCCTTCAAAAATGTTCAGGTCGTCCCCAGGCCGTCCCCGAGCACGCTAGCGATGCCTCTGCACCCACCATGAGCTGCTCGCCTCTTTCCCCTTCTTCCCCAACCATTTGCGTGTCGTAGCCTCTGTTTGGCTCGAGCCTGAGAGCTCCTCGCCGCTGGCAAGGATGCCGTCGTGACCATGATGGCTCAAGCTCGAACCTGAGCATGTAGGCATGCTCATTCGACCCCCAGGAACCCTTAGGTGCCGCCAGCTCCTTCCCTAGCCGTGTGTAGCACCGGCTCGATTGGGGCGCGAACACCGACCTCCGCCATCGTCATCACCGGCGACGATTCCGGTAGCCTCGCGGCCACCTGACCCTCTAGTTGTATGCGGCCTAGCATGGGCTACCTTCTGATGGCCTCCGCGCGCCGCCACTCCGGCGACTCACCGCCATCGGTTTGGTTGTTGCCGGCAGGATTCCGACGGGGGCCCACTTGTACATCATTAAGGGCTAATCCACTTAATTATTAACCCTAATAGTCACTGACAGTGGGCCCTGGCTTAGGTTAAAGCTAGGGTCAACGCAGGTTTTAACCCCGAGTCAATGACATGTGGTCCCCACATGTTAGTGACTCTAGATGGCCCTAGGTCACTGACCAGTGGACCACACTGGTCAAGTTTGACCTGGCAACGTCTAGTTGACCTGCTTGTGTCATGCTAATGTCATGTTGACGCAGTAATAGCTTTTCTGATTAAATTTAGTTCCAAAAAATGCTAAAATCTTAGAAAAATAATGGAAATTAATATGTAACTCAGATTAAAATAATTTATATATGAAAATTCATTAGAAAAATCCAAGGAATCAAATGGTGCTATTATCATGCATGGTAGATAAACCTAAATAGGAGAACATTGACATTTTCCAAAAACACAATGTATGGAATATCGTATGGAGAACGATTTTGAACCTATATTCAAATCCACACCATCTAACTATAATGATATTTGCATTAGCCCAACCATTCATGTAGCCATGTAATGATCATGCATCATGTTGCTGCACTTGCTATGTATTGATTGTTAGTCATCTGTATCGCGGTAGGTCTTGCTCCCGAGGATACACGTGAGTATCCCACGGAAGGAGAGTACCTCCCCGCCAACCAGCAAGGCAAGCAACCTCATTGATCATCTCGATAACATCCCACTCTCTCGCTCCTGCTCTCGTTTATTGCATTAGGACAAACACTTCAACTGTATATCTGTTGTTGTAGGTTAACCCATTCCTCTGCATGACCTATCATTGTCATAGTAAATAGCTAAACCTTGTAACCTAGCATACCTAGTAGATTCTTGAGCCATCATGTGCTTTACCTGCTTTGCTTGCTATGCTTTCTATGCTTAGAGTTGTGTCTGGTCTGATTCATCTGGGTGATGAACCGGTGCGAAACAGTGTTGCCCCGATGTGATGAACTGAATGATGAACCCGATTTGGTAAAGGTAGCGATGAGAGGCTATGTAGGGTTCCAGTAACTCGAACCCTCTTGACTTATCAACCACTTAGTCCTTGCTCCAGGAGTCGCATGTAGTTTCTGGGTTTTGTAGCTATGCGGGCGGCGGGTGCGTGGTGCTGACCCTAGGGGTGGGTTACGACAAGGTAGGCAGTGGCACGGTGTACCAAGGGTCAAGCGAATGGTGGGCTTGGGAACCATGCACACATCGTTTGGGGCCGTAGAGGAAACTTCGGCCAGACATCCGTGCGAGTTCAGTCTCAACTAGATGTCTTGTGTGATTGCTAATCGTGGCCGACTCCCTCGCTAGGCTTCCTCTTGAAGGTTGCTGAGGTGCCTTTTTAAGTGCACATAGCAATAAGTAGCGACAGTGTGTGTGAAGGAGTACACCCTTGAAGGGTATAAATCTGTTCGAATACCAGCATCCTCGGATATGGACTACTTGGAGAACTCTTGTGGGAGTACCGTGGATGGCACTCTCGTGGGTGATGAAAGTGAATCCATAGTGGTGTATTGATGTGGAGCTAGTGGACTCGTGTGCGATATCTAAAACTTGAACAAATAACTAATATTTGTAGTATAGGTTAGCCAAGAGTCAAAGATGGCATTGTTGTATAAACTCCACCACTCCCCTTGTTGATACATGAGTACGGCGACAAGACATGACCGCCACGATGGGCGACATTGTAGCCACAGTGGCCGCTGACGCACAGGTGCACATGGCTATGGTCCGGCCGTCCAGGCCGCTAACCTTGGTGAGCGTGACTAGGTGGGGAAACAGTGCTGACACGCCCCCGCCCACACGATTACCTGCCCCATTGTGGCTACAGTGCGGCCGACCGCACCGAAGACTTCGGCCGACTGGCACTAGACGACGCTCCCGGGCGGCCCGTGCCACGGCAGGTGGGTGAGGGCTAATCGCGGAGCCGGCTAGCGGGCCCTAGTAGGCGATAGGACCGCATAGTCGGTGAACCCTACGGGTGACGAGACGGCTCGAAGGGAGGGACCCCCTGGCCAGCCGGAGAGGTTGCCAGCCAGGTCCCCCCACCTTTGTACCTTAGAAATATTGTAAACCGAGGAGGTGGCCTATAAACCCCCCCGAGCTCGCCATGCAACGGGGACAGACAACTCTCACGCTCACACCCATGGAACACTTCACACATTCTCACACTTGGTAGCGGAGGAAGGTGAGCCGGCTGCTCCCTCTTCCTCCTCTAGACTTAGCTCCAGGAGCAACCCTGTAAACACACCCATCCATCAAACTAGACCAAGCAGGACTAGGGGTATTATCTCTCACGAAGGGCCCTGAACCTGGGTACATCGTGTGTCACCACCACTTGTACCTAATCCCGCACCCACAGCATGTCGGCATCCTCCCGCCCCAACCACCTACGATAAGCCTACCCATAGCATTTGTTGTAAGAAAACGACGATAGTTGGGGCCCACCGTGGGGCCGTACGCGGCACCGATCGGATTCATGCTCCTGGCGGGACCCCTCGCCAATCTCCGTAGTCGCCGCACGTCCAGCGAAACTGCGGGCTCGTCGGGCTTGCTGTGGCATGCCCTGCGGCAAGCTCCATCGACGTCACCCTCGACATCGCCATGCTCACCGAACGTTTCGGGAGGCTCAGCCTCGCCGAAGCTCCGGCCGCTGACGAGTACCCCGGCCAGGTGCTCGTCTGTGCCGCTCCGCCCACGGCTATGGGCGCACTTGCTGCGTACCAGTCAGCAGCTCCCACAATCGCGTGGGGGCAATGTCCATCATCTCCACCACCTCCTCCGGTTGTGCGCGGGCCGAGGCTGACGCCACCGCGGCCCGCATTGGCACCTCCGACCCGCTCACTGCGGCCCTTCGGGGCTTGAGCACCCCTATCGCCCCGACGGCAAACCCCGACGCCAGCGTGGCCGAGCTCGAGGCGGCTCGCGGCATCCTATTCGACGACACCACCGCCCTTGTGACCATGCAGCACCGCATGGAGGCCGCCTAGCGGGAATATGCTTCTGCCTATGGTCTCACCTCGGTTAGCACTGAGCCCTGCCGGTGTGGGGCTGTGCACGACCGCGGTCGCGTGGTCGCCAAAATCCTGGGTGGCATGATGCCCGTCTACGACACCCCCGCAGCCAACCTGCGCGCCCTCAAGGTAGCCTACGAGGATTTCACTACCTTGGAGGGTGAAGAACGTGTCACCCGCGAGCGTCACATCAAGGACCTCATCGATGCTGCTGACGCGTAGCAGCATCTGCTCGCGGCTGGCGGTGCTACCTCCGGAGGCCCTCGGCCTGAGCGCGAGAGCACGGTGACTGCTGGCCATCAGCCGGCCCAACACTCCTGCTCCCCTCGCGTCTCCGGCCGCTGGGTCGAGGCAAGCAACCCCCAGCCCTCTTAGCTGCCGGGGAGCGAACAACCGACTGTTAATAGCCGGCGCACGAACAACCCACCTCGTAGCGTCCGCCACGAGGCGCCAATAACCGGCAGCTGGCGTAGCCACGGGCACATGCTGTCCCCATGGAGTGAGCCAGAACGATCGGTGCCGCCTGTTATCTGCCCCAAGCTCTCGGCCCGGATCGGGCCACACATCCCCCACAGTGAGAATGATGCCCGCAACCGCATCGACCAGCTCGCGCAGTCGACCCTCCTCGAGGAGGAGGGCTCGATTGGCCTGGCATGTTTCGGCCCTCGGATCTACAACGAGTCGTTCCCAACCAGCTTCACACTCCCTTGAGACACCCCGAAGTACAATGGGGCCGCCAAGCCCAAGGACTAGCTGATCGACTACACCACCATGATCGGCATCGCCAGGGGGAAGAAGCGCGTAGCCGTTTGCCATGCTCCCCTCATGCTGATCGGCTCGGCCCGCACCTGGCTCAACAGCCTCGTGGCTGGCAGCATCAACACCTGGACGGCTTCGAGGAAACCTTCGTCCGCAACTTCATCAACAGCTACAAGCGGCCTGGCTGCCCCGTGAACTCACGATGTGCTTTCAGGGGCCGGACGAGTCCCTCCACGACTACCTCACTCGATGGACTGAGCTCCACAACTCCCGCGAGGGGGTGTACGAGGTAAAAGCCATAGAAGTACGTCATCGAATGTCATCGAGATGGCACCCCCTCAAGCACAAGCTTCTATGCTCCAAGCCAGCCACACTCGCCGAGCTCATGAACAAGGCAGACAAGTACTCCACGGCTGACTCAGCCATCCAGATCAAGACGACCCTGCCCGCCAAGGCAACGACGACACCGGCAAAGTCCTAGCTGGCTACCGACAACCGGCAGGCGTAGAACAACAAAGGCAAGAACGACCAACCAGATCCCGACTATGGGAGCCGGCAGGTCACCACCATCGACGAGCATGAGCCGGCTGCCCATTCTTCCAGCCAGCGCTAGCACACTAGCAAGGCTGCCTGGCAACCGAAGCTCACCTTTGAGAAGACGCTCGACCTCCCCTGCAAGAACCACTCAGGGGCCAAACCCTCTACACACATCCTCCGGCAGTGCATCTTCTCACAGTGATTGGCCCGCGAGGAGGGCTTTCCGACTCCTCCCGCGCCGCCTGCCCGCATGCTGGCTCCGGGCCAAAACGACGGTCGTCTTCATGACCAGTTCCCCAACTAGGACAGTTGCTATGTCGTCTTCACTAGTGAAGAGACGAGCAAACATGCTCAATGCCGGCTCCATCGTGAGGTGAATGCCACCAGGCCGACAACTCCCCAGTTCATGCACTGGTCGGAGAAGCCGGTCGCCTAGAGCCGGGCAGATGCTCCCGCCATAATGCCGAGTCCCGGCACCTAGACCCTGGTCCTCGACCCCACCATCGCCACCAATAAGCGCACCTGTCGCTTCTCACGCGTGCTCGTAGATGGTGGCAGCAGTAGCATCATCCTTTACCTCAACACGATGCACAAGCTATGGCTGAAGATAGAAGACCTACAGGTGAGCTGGACGGTTTTCCATGGCATCGTGCCTGGGAAGTCCTGCTCCCCTATCGGCAAGATCATGCTTGACGTCCTGTTCGATGGACTTGGCAACTTCTGCTGTGAACCGGTGCTGTTCGAGGTCATGGACCTCGTAAGTCCCAACCACGCGCTGTTGTGTTGGCCGATCCTTGTCAAGTTCATGGTGATCCCCCATTACGCTTACCTCAAGCTCAAGATGTTAGGCCCTAAGGTAATCATCACCATTGCGGGTGACTACAAAATGTCGATCGAGTGTGATCGAGACGGCAGCCGGCTGGCCGAGGCTTTGGAATTCGCCAAGGAGAAGCGGCAGCTCAACCGGCTCGTGGCCCTTGCTGCCAGCCAGCCGGCTGTGCCGGCTCCCCCATCGTAGTCCGTCGACGAGGCCTCCTTCTTGCCATCCAAGGACACAAAGCAAACACCGCTCGACCTAGCCAACCCCGCTCAGTGCGTCACCATCATGAACTTCCTCCGTGAGAATCGGGACATCTTTGCATGGTCCCGCAAGGACATCCGGGTGTTCCGAGGAAGTTCGCCGAGGACAAACTACATGACCGGCCGGACGTCAAGCCGGTCCAGCAGCCCCTAAGCCATTTCTCCACGGAGAAGTGGCATACTATAGGAGAAGAGATCGCCTGACTACTCGCAGCCGGGTTCATCATGGAAGTTTTCCACCCGGACTGGTTGGCCAACCCAGTCCTGGTGCCAAAGAAGAACAAGACCTGGCGCATGTGCATTGACTACACCAGACTGAACAAGGCGTTCCCAAAGGACCAATTCGCCCTGCCACAGATCGATCAAGTCATCGACACCATGACCGTTTGTGACTTAATGTCCTTCTTGGACGCCTACTCCGGCTACCACCAGATCAAGCTAGACCCGGAGGACTGGCTCAAGACCTCCTTCATCATGCCCTTCGGCCTGAAGAACACAGGCGCCACCTTCCAGCAGTGTATGTAGGAGTGCATCCTGCCTCAAATAGGCAGCAACATCCACGTCTACATCGACGATATCGTCATCAAAAGCAAGAAGCATTTTCAGCCTCCTTGATTACCTCCGAGAGACCTTTGCAAACCTGCGCACATACAAGATCAAGCTCAAGCCAGAGAAATGCGTCTTCGGTGTCCCCGCGAGCCAGGTCCTAGGTTTCTTCATGTCCGCCCATGGCATCGAAGCTAACCCAGAGAAGATCTGCGCAATCGAGCGCATGCCCAAGCCAACCTGGCTCCACGATGTCCAAAAAATCAACGGTTGCCTCGCCTCGCTCAACCGGATCATCAGCCGGCCGAGGGAGAAAGCCTTGCCCGTCCACGAGCTCCTTCGCAAGATGGCTCTGGTCAAGCCAGGTCATACCAAGAAGCCAGGCATGTTTGATTGGCCCGACTAGGCGGACGAGGCCTTCCACGGCCTCAGAAGACCCTCACCCGCGCGCCCATCCTGGCCGCGCCAGTTGAGAGGAGCCTCTACTCGCCTACATCACGGAGACCACTCGCGTCATCAGCGTCGTCTTGGTGGTCGAGCACCTGGAGGAGGGCAAGTCCCTGCCGGTCCAGCGACCCGTCTACTATCTCAGCGAGGTCCTCTCCACGTCTAAACAGAACTACCCACACTACTAGAAGATGTGCTATGGCATCTACTTCACCGCCAAGAAGGTTAAGCAATACTTTTGGGAGCATACCATCACCGTGGTGAGCACGGACCTGCTCGGCGAGATCATGAGCTGCCGGGACTCCACCGGCCGGATCGCCAAATGGGTCATCACCCTCGCTGATCACGAGATCCGGTACGAACCTCGCACTGCCATCAAGTCGCAGACGTTTGCTGACTTCCTCGTCAACTGGGCTGAGACCGAGTTTGTGCCGCCTCCCCTAGACTCCACACATTGGCGCATGTATTTCGATGACTAAAAAATGAGGAGCAGCAAGGGTGCCGGCATAGTCCTCTCCTCCCCGAAAGGTGACCATCTCAGGTATGCCCTCTACATCCACTTTGCCGCCTCCAACAACATGGCGTAGTACGAGGCTATCGTCCATGGCTTCCGACTCGCCAAGAAGATCGGCATCAGGAGCATTCTATGCTTCGGGGACTCCAACCTCGTGGTACAGTAGGTCTCTGGTGAATGGGATGCCAGGGACACCAACATGGCCAGCTACTGCTTCCTCGTACAACAGCTCACCGGCTCCTTCGAGGGCTGTGAGTTCCACCACGTCCCACGGGTGGACAATGAGGCGGCCGACACATTGCCAAAGATCGGCTCCACCCAGCAGGCCATCAATCAAGCCTTCCCCAAAATCGAAATCCATCTTTGTGCCGGCAGACATCCCTGTCCCATCGACGACTCCGGCTGTCCCTTCGGCATCTTTGCCACCGGCTCCCTCAAACTTGGATGCCTTGCCGGCACCAGTTGAGCCGGCTGCATCCGAGGCCGTTGGCTCCAACGACGCGGTTGTCATGATGAGAATCGACAAGCTGCCCTCGGGGGCTGGCGAGCCGGTCCCGGGGACTGATCCTCTGGGCCCGAGGGCTCCCAAGTTGGCCACCGTCAAGCCCCCCTCTTGGCATGCCTTCTATGCGGCGAGCTCCCCCTAGATTAGGCCATGACGAGACAAATTCAGTGTCGAGCCTCAGCCTATAGCATCATCAAGAATGAGCTCGTCCATCATAGCACCACCGGCATGTTTCAGCGGTGCGTCGAGCCGGAGAAGCGTCAGGAGATCCTCCTTGACATCCACAAGGGCGAGTATGGGCCTCATGCTGTATCGAGGACCTTGGTGGCGAAGCCATTCCGCCACGGCTTCTACTGGACCACTGCTCTCAAGGAGGCCCAGAAATTGGTCGACGAGTGCGAGGGCTGCCAGCGCTTCAGCATGGAGAGCCACCTCTCGGCATTGGCCCTCTAGACCACCCCCCTCTCATGACCCTTCGCGTTTTGGGGGATGGACAAAGTGGGTCCCTTCAAGACCGCACGAGGCGGCATGACACATTTGTTGGTAGCTGATGACAAATTCACCAAGTGGATCGAAGCACGACCAATCAAGAAGCTGGACAGCCCTACGGCCGTCCAGTTCATCGACGACATCACGGTTCGCTACGGCATCCCCCACAACATCATCACCGACAACGGAACGGATTTTGCCAAGGGCGTGCTCGCGTGTTTCTGCTCCAAACAAGGAATACGGTTCGACCTGGCCTCCGCCGATCATCCACAGTCAAACGGCCAGGTCGGGAGGCAAAACGGCATCATCGTGTCCGGCATCAAGCCCCGGCTCGTGGTACCGCTGGTAAAGTCATCCGGCTGCTGTGTCGACGAGCAGCCGGCTGTCCTTTGGAGTCTTAGGACCACCCCCAACCGATCAACCGTCTACACGCCCTTCTTCCTTTTGTACGGGTCCGAGGTGATCATCCCCACTGACATCAAGCTTGACTCGCCTCGGGTCGCCCTATACACGGAGAAGGACGCAAAGGAGGTCAGAGAAGACGGCGTCGACTTACTCGAAGAAGCCTGTGAGCTAGCCTTGAGCCGAACGGCAATTTGCCAGCAGAAGCTTCGGCACTACCACAACAAGCAGATGTGGCCGCTCTCCTTTCGTGAAGGGGACCTGGTGCTCAGGCGGATCTAGCAGACAGCCAGACAACACAAGCTCTCCTCCCCATGGTAGGGCCCGTTGATCGTCAGCAAGGCGTTCCACAACAATGCGTACCACCTAATAGATGCCCAGAAGCCATAGAAGTGCAAAAGAGACACCTCCGACGTGGAGACTGAGCGCCCATGGAACACGGCGCTCCTCCGTCCATTTTACTGCTGAAAAGACCAGTGTATGCATGTATCCCTCCACTTTTGGGCTTATGAATGCAATGGGTGCCCTAGGCCGACTCTTGGGTCACGCCCTTTTCGTTTCCCTCGAAGGTCTTCTCACTCACCGGCTCCCCGACCCAGTTCCCAGGCCCGGGGGCTCGCCGGCTGGTCCTAGGGCACCTCCCCAAGAAATGACTAAGTAATGTGAGCTGAGCAAGCCATCCCACCCCTCCCAGCTACAGATCTGGCTCCCGGCTGTCCGGCTGACGGGGCCTCAGGTCGGCAAAATTTGCACACATGAAAGATTGACCGCAAAAGGGCTGCCGGCTAGGCCCAGCCGGACCACTGCCTCGCCTCCGCCACTCTACTTACCCTAAAACACTCTCGCGGTTCCAATGTTCAGAACTGGCTCCGTCGAGGTAGACACCCCAACCTAGCCATAGACCGGCTCCCGGCTGTCGGGCTAGCAGGGCCGAAACCAAAGGGGAAAAGGGGCAAAGCAGATGAACCAAAGGGGCAAAAAAGGGTAAGGACGAGCAGGCACGTGCAACAAGGAAAACACATCA
The DNA here is from genome assembly GCA_022496015.1 of Hordeum marinum. Classification (NCBI taxonomy): domain Eukaryota; kingdom Viridiplantae; phylum Streptophyta; class Magnoliopsida; order Poales; family Poaceae; genus Hordeum; species Hordeum marinum. The sequence goes on from CM039672.1 coordinate 144,692,853, forward strand.
AATATTCACAATACGAATTCTAAGGTAAAATAGGCCCATAGTCGTCATGGTTTGTTACATTACACCCCAGTGGGTGGACTTAAGCCTAACATGCAGGAAAAAGAAAGAAAGACAAAACGCCCAGGGGCTCAGGCCACCGATGCATTGCCAGCCGGCGCATAGCTGGGCGGCTCGACTCCCATCCCAGAGGTGGTCGCGGCCTTCGGGTCGGCCTCCTCGGCCTTCGAGGCGGACTTCGCGGACCAAGATCTTGCTGCTAGAGTCGGTACTCTCGTCGGCAACCTCCTCATTCTCCGGACCTTGAGGGATGCCGAAGGAGTCTTCTACTACCCGCTCGACGTCCTCGCCAAGGGCCAGCAGGAGCTCGTCCGGGTCGACGTACGATGTGAGCTCATTGGCACGCCAGACAAGGGCCGCCCGCATGGTGGCCAGCCGGTCCAAATCCATGCCAAGGTACCGCGAAGTTATGAACCGGAGCGCCATCTGCGCTCCAGGTCGTGCCGCTGACGCCTTCGAGACCTCGAGCCGGACCACGGCATGCTCCCGCCACAAAACCACGTGGTTCGTCGTAGCTCCTCCACGGCCTGGCCACAAGGCAGCGATGATCTCCTTGTCGGCCGTCTTTAGCCACTCCATGCTCCTCTTGAGGTGGATTAGCTGGTTTTTGATGGAGAGAACAAGCTCCGCCACACTGCACGCAGCATCGTCCTCGATGAAGCACCTGCATGCATGGAGGTTCTCTCAATGCTCCTCGACGACACGCTCAGCGCGGCGCTGGGTTTCCGGGAAATGCCCTAAAGAAGAAAGGGAAGAAGGAGAGAAAGGCAAATCAAGAACAACAACCAGCAAAGAAAAAGGCAACCGGCTGGAAATAGGAAAAACACAGACTTAAGATTGATGGAGTCGTCCACCTCGATGGCAAAGTGGAGCGACGAATCCTTCTCTGACGCCAGCGCCGCCTCTGCCTCGGCGAGGGGACCCTTAAGCTCCTCGAGCGTCCACTCGAGGCGGGTCACCTCGCCTTGGAGGGCGGCGGTCTGCCGCCTAGCGTCAGCCTCCTCCTTGAGTGCATCTCCTTGGACGCCACCTCCCCGCCATGTCGGCCTTGAGGCGGTCCTGGGCAGCCTCCCCATCCACCAGGAGCGAGGCCAGCCGGTCCTTCTCCTGCATGACCGCATGGACGCTTAGCGCCAGCCGGTCCCGCTCGGAGACAGCCCCGGTCTTCTTCGCTCGGAGGGCGGTCAGCTCATCTGCAAGACAAACCAGGCGTCAGCCGGCCCTTCTATGTCTGTTCCGACTGTCGGGCAGCCGTTCCAGCTCCCGGGGGCTACGGGCCCCTCTAGCAAAACTCGATGTACCTTGCACCCGCGCAGCTCCTCCTCCAGATGGTAGAAGCCGTGCTTGCCGTGGTCATTGATGGAGACCGCCTCCTCGAACAGGTTCTACCGCTGGGAGTTCCCCTCCTGCCACATGAAGCCAAGGTCAAAAAACACTCAAGGAGATCCGGCCCGGCTGCGTGCCAGCCGGTCAGCCGGCCCGCATCTCAGGGCTACACCCGGTGGGTGTGCTTGCGCGCCCCCACTAATAAATTCGATAAAGACGACAACTCTTAGCTCTGCGTGCCGTAGAGTGGTGTCAACCGCCTCTGCGAACCAGGCCATCTCCTGGCGGAACCGGTCCAGGACGCTCCCCAGTCCCCTAAGTGTGGGGACCGGGCCTCCCAGTCCCGGAGCACGTCCTACATGGACCTCCGGACCTAGCCGCCGCTGCCACCCGTACCGGTGCTCGCCACGGCGCCGGCTGCTTGGGGAGGATTAGTGACGGCGAGGGCCCGAGATTTGGTCCCGACTGGCCCACCGCTCGGCGCCAGTTCCGCCTCCTCCTCCCGCCGGCCTGGCGCAACGACCGCGACGGATGGCGCCTGTGTCTTCATGGCTGGAGCCTCCTGCGCTACCTCTGACGCCGCCTCTAGCGCTACCTCCGAGGCCGCTGGAGCATCCGACACATCGACCCGGGCTGACTTGGCCGCATGTGGAGTCACCTCCGGCACGTCCGGCCTTGCCGCCCCGAGGGCTGGCGCCATTGCCATCGCCCTCGTTCGGGTCGCCTCCTCCACAGACGGAGGCCCAGGCGGCTCCATAGCCGCCCCTAGTGGCTCGCTCGACGAGGGCCTTGACCGACGGATCGACTTCGCCGCCTAGTCTGACGCCCGTGCAAGGTCCGCGGACCACCTCCGACACCCGCCCCTCGAAGTCCCGGAGCGCGAGGCCCCGCCTCGCGTTCTAGACTTTAAGGCTTGCAGCTTCGTGATCCTCCTCTTCTCCTCCCGCTACGTGGTTGCGTGCTCACGGGCAAGCCGGCTGGTGGTGTCCGTCAGGTCCACCGCCGGCTCTCCTTCGTGGATCTCGATGGGGTCCGTGTGGTGCACAAGGGTCAGACACCCACCGGCTCGTGAGTCGGAAGGAAACACATGCAAGAAGAAGAAAAAACTCACCCAGTGACGATGGGCAAAGCCTGCTTGGCACGCGCTGGTGACTTTTGTGCGGCCACCTTCACCCCCTGATGAATGGGCGGCGGGGCTGCCGGCTCCTCTTGAGCTGGCCTCTTCGCCTGGCTGGCGGCTCTGGCCGTCTGGGCTTGAGTCGGATGATCCTCGCTCTGCCCACGCCGGCCCTGATTAGCTGAGGGGGAGGCGCGTTCAAGATCATGACATCATCGTCATCATCATCATCATCATTTGTCTAGTCGCTGATTGTGGGACCAATAGGGAACTCACTGGCTCCGCTGGGCTCCCCGGTTGTGCCGAACCCTCCGTCTCCGCTGGGACCGCCGGCTCACGGGTCTGCCGGGTCCTCCACCCTTCCTAAGAAGTCCACCCCCTCTTCGGGCGGCGGAGGTCCACGATTGCCTCCTCAGTGACGATAGATCCGACCGAGCTTCCTCCATGCCCGTTGGCCATTGCGACGGAAGGGCAGCGTGTGGGTGCATTTGCGAGATCGGGAGCGGTGTTGCGCGAGGGGGCAAAGAAGGTAAAGAGGAAAGAAGCGAGGAGGTAAAGGGGGTGCGGGTATCTCCGCCCCCCGCCCTCTCTCCCCTTTTAAATGGGGACGCCACGACCGGGGTACGTGGGGATTAACTATGCCCACTCCCCCAGAAAGTCCTCACACGAATGGGCGGATCGGGCCATAACGGCCGCTTCGGGGCGTAGAGGATCCTAGCATGCGCCCCGAGGCCTATTAGGATGCACCCGAGGCCTAGGGGCCTAGGCCCAGGGCGACGTCCGTCTCCATGCATTTCTGGGGCCCGCAACATCATTACCCGCCACATGGCGCGCGGCAGGTCGGCCCGGGACCTGGGGCAACGTTCCAGAACCTGAGGCGTCGGGTCCAACCGCCGACCTGGCTGGCCTTTTGGTTTCGCGTCGGTGGCGGGTACCGCTCGGGGGAAGCCGCCGGCTCCCCTCAGTCTGCCGGACGCGGGCCCCCTCCGGCTTCGGGGACTACTGACGGGGTTATTAACATCTAGTAGGCCAAAGCGACGGGGTTCTCCCCCCCCCCCCCCGCTTCAAAGAAAATCTAGGCCACCGGCTTCCCATGGCCGGCAGAAGCGCGGCCGTCTCGAGCTGTCGCCCCATCGGCTTGGCACGACCGGTTGCTCCGGACCGCCTCCACGAGGGCAGACATGGAACGTCCCATCCCTCTCCGGACGAGTACGGCTACAAGATGTGACCGCCACGACGAGGGACATTGTAGCCACACTGGCCGCTGATGCAAGGGTGCACATGGCTATAGTCCGGCCGTCCAGGTCGCAGATCTTGGCAAGCGCGATTGGCTGGGGAAACAGTGCCGGCATGCCCCCACCCACTCGATTAGCTGCTCCGGCGTGGCTACAATGCGACCAACCGTACCAGAGACTTCGGCCGGCTGGCACTAGACGATGCCTCCCGGACGGCCCGGGCTGTGGCAGGTGGGTGAGGGCTAATCGCGGAGCCGGCTGGCAGGCCCCAACAGGCGACAGTACTGCATAGCTGGTGGACCCTATGGGCGATGAGACGGCTCGAAGGGTCGGACCCCTTGGCCATTTGGAGAGGCTGCCAGCCGGGTCCCCCACCTATGTACCTTAGAAATATTTTATGACGGGCGGTTGGCCTATAAAAGCCCCCAAGCTTGCCATGCAACAGGGACAAACAATTCTCACGTCACACCCACGGAACGGTTCCCACATTCTCACACTTGGTAGCGGAGGAAGGCGAGCCGACTGCACCCTCTTCCTCCTCTAGACTCAGCTCCAGGAGCAACCCTATAAACACACCCATCCATCAAACTAGACCAAGCAGTACTAGTGGTATTACCTCCCATGGAGGGCCCTAAACATGGGTACATCGTGTGTCACCACCGCTTGTAACTAGTCCCGCACCCGTAGCCCGTCGGCGTCCTCTGGCTCCAACCACTTATGATAAGCCTACCCATGGCTCTGTCGTGAGAAAACGTAGACAACGCTCAAGCCGCCCCCATTCCGTTATGATGGGTTTTGCATGACGAGGCCCAAACTCTCGGGCCCCTTGAGACTCCATGCCATAACCCCATGCCATGGTCGGATCCCCCAAGCGGGGGTTGGCCGTTAAAGCATGCGGCCCCTTGCAAAAAACACCGATCCAGAAGAAAGAGAACTAAAGATTGGTAAAAAGCAAAAGCAACTACATAAAAGTCCCTGCCCCTTTTCTTTTAAATTTAGAGCTCTAAACCCGTCAAACTTCATTTTAAAAGTTGGCAACTCGAACACAAAAAGAAAGCAAGCATATGCCGCATCCCGCAAATAGGCTTGTCGTGTCCCCCCAGCATTGAGCGTAGGGCATCCATGTTGCATGGGCATAGCCATTGATGGGCAGTGTCGACTTCTCCGCCAACGCGGAGCTATGCCTGCCACATTGCGTGGGAGAAACCCCTTCGCGTCCCCGGGGGGCTCCAGGAGTATACAACCCACTCATTATTACGTGAGAGTGTCACGACCATAGATAGCCAGGCAAGTCCCCGGGCACCAGGCCCGGTAGCTCCCAACTCCGTCAAGAGACATCCCATGCATTTCTGCCTGGTTGCGCACCCTTACGACCCAAACACGGATGCATTGGTCATCGCGTAGCCGCAAGATTGCGCTCCCATGGCCCAAACATGAGTACAATACATCTGGCACAGCCTTAAGGGTGTTTTGTCGATGAAGCCACCTCGTGAGGTGTTTGGGTGGTGACCGTGTGCTGCCCCGGGAGCCTCATGAGTCCCGGCCTCCCGAAGCTGCGCTGATGTTCGAGTTGTCGCGGGTGTCCCGTGTTACCTATGTCTTGCTTGCCTCCCCCGGGGCATTACGCCGAACACCCCGGAGTTTGGCTCGTCGATGCTAGCCTGCGAGGGAAGCAACTCGCTCCGTGCCCACGCGGGTTTAGTGTCATCCTCCCTCTTTCGCCAGCTTGTGTTGTCCGAACATGGCGCTCCTTCGGGGGAAGCCCCCAAGCCCGACTCTAGGAGGACGTTCGGGGCTTCCCCTACCTTTGGGAGGTGCTGGCGCCTTGTCCAGGCGCTCGATCCTAGTTTTATTCCCTAGGCATGACATTGCACTATACGTTAGGATCCACATGTGGGCCTGGTCCTCCTCTTGAGCCGTCCCATGCGGCGCCTGGAACGGCCCCTCCAGGCGGCGGTGGGGCGCCTGCCAGCACAAGCATCTCACAGACTCTCCTGTGTTGAGCCTTAGCGCGAAGTTTCATACTTCTGTTACCGCCGCCCGGTGGACCGCGCGTCTCCTGGCAGGGCTCAATTCGCCGATGGTCGGACGCGATGTCACCGTTGTTGCTTGCTTGCCTGGACACCGGCACAATTAGGTCCCTATGCCGGGTGGCGCACTTGCGTCTGGTCAGTCCGGGTTGTTGGAGGTCCACTGGGTCATGGGGGTGCGTGCTAGTGTGCACGTGGGGTGCTCCGTTGTCTTCTATGCAAGGTTGGTTTATATGGCCGGGATGTCCCCGGAATCAATTACCAGGAGTCGCAGGAGGAGGAGCACAACATTTGGTGGGACCTGCCCAGGTTTGTCCGGGGCTGAAGAGGGCGTGCCATTGACGGGACATGGAACAGGCACGGTGAACGAGCCCCCAATGCTTGATGACGAGCGGGGGACCGTCGCTCCAAGCACGACAGTGATCAGCTCGGTGATGTGGTCGGCCGACGCACTGAAGCCCCCTAGCATCGGACAGTGGCGGAGCACCTCGCTTGCCAGTAGTAGTGCATTGTGCGCCTCTAGGTCTCCCACGTAGGAGCGATGCAACGCAGATGCTGAAGGCGCCGCCCAACAGTCATGTGCTTGGGTGGCGCAAGGGGCGGCGACGACGGAGGTGACGCTGGTGACTTGATACTGCCCGCCCAGTACCAGGTCGTTGGTGCGTAGTTTCCCGGTGGTAGCGTTGAGGTCAACAGTGGCTGGTTCGTCACGGACGATAGAAGCTCGTGGGGCATTGGCCATCAGAGTGGCGAGGCGGAACGAGAGCCCGGCTTGAGGAGGACTCCGACACGCCCCCTACCTGGCGCACCAAATGTCATATTTTGGGCTCCGCAAAACCCTCAAGGTTCGAACACTAGGGCGTGTGCGAGGGTTTCCTTGCAGGCTCACCCAACCTAGCTCGCTAATCGATGGACACAACAACAAAGTCATTCGATGACGAGGAAGAAGATGAACACGGCAGTTTACCCAGGTTCAGGCTGCTATGAAGCATAATACCCTACTCCTGCTTTGGCGGATTGCCTTTCGTGGAGGTTATGGTGGACGAACTAATACAATGGGCTTTTTCCTCGCGAGAGCACTCAAGGTTCTTTCTTGGCTCCCTGCCTTTCGAAGGTGTGTTGAGTGGCTAAGTGTGGGATCAGATCTAGGGTGTTAGTCTGGTGCCCCTCTAGTGTGACCTAGCTTTTATATATAGCGGTGGCCCGGGTCCTCTTCCCTTATCTCAATGGCGGGAAGGAATCCCACAACGGCCAATTTTGAAGGGGGATAGGACTACATCCTCGCCCTATCCTAAGGCGGTCTTCTCTTGCATAGTAGCCGATGGTGATGGAGTGGTGGGCTCAGCGATGACATCCGCCCTGCGGGGCTGGCAGTTGTGGTCGTGTTGCACCAGAAGGGAAATCTTTGGGCAGCACTTTAGGAAGCCACGTATGTCCTTGCTCCTTTTGCACCAAAGGGGAAACTGTGTCGCCTAGTGCTTTGGCGCCCACCTGTCCTTCCTTGCGTCACCCTTGACTCTTGAGGCCGTGCCTTGCATAAAGATCTCCGTCCCTCGGGAGGGGGCCTGAGGAGGCCCATCCTTGCCGGTCCTAACTCTGTTCTTCCTCATGAGCCAAGGGTCCTAGCGAGGGCCTTGTTTTGAGTAGTGTTGTGCTAGGCCTCACCTTGGCTGACGAAGTGGGCCATGTCCTGGGCCGCAAGCAGGCAAGACTGGGTACCACCGTTCCCAGAACTCCGACAACCGGCTTTAAAAAACACGACATTTGGAGCAGCAACGAGAGCTGCCATGCCAGATGCCGGCCCTCCTAAGCTGCCAGTTCAGGTCTTGCTGGAACTGATGGAGGAGTTAACAACCCTAATGGCCACGGAGGTAACAGTCGGAAATCAGGCAGAGCGCAATGGCAAAATCACCGGGATTCAGGAATTGACGATTCGGGACCAGGAGGATATCAACACGTTACAAGTTCAGATGAATGGTATGTCGGAACATTTGAGGGCAAGGGCTCTCCCTTTCAGCTTATACCAACATGCTTTAGAGGCGGGTCTTCGAAGGACGACCCAAGTTGGCCTCCCTGTGCAGCATCAGCCCTGAAACCTCTTCAACATTTCCGGAGGAGGACCGAGTGTGCCACTGACCATAACCCGGGCCGTGGAGGCCTCATGATAGCCAAAGCCGTCCCAAAGGGATCGGACCCTGCCGCGGCACCATCTGACACCACTTGGCCACTATTCTAACCCGGTGGAGAACATGATAGAGGCGACTACTAGGATCAATGCACTCCCCTTTGCTGAAGGAATGTTGTTTGCCGAGGAGGAGCGGAACGGCGGTGGCTCAGCAGGATCAGAAGATGGCTCTTGAATGTGAAGAAGTCGATGATGCCTATGCAGAATCAAGTTGTGCCGATGCGAAGCTCAAATTTTACAAAGATAATGTTGACCAAGCAGATATGACTCCGTTGAAAAGGCCCATCACAAAGTTTGAGACGCCCCTGAAATTTGTTGCGGAGGATACAAAGGTGATGGACTATGCTCCGGGTGACTCGTCGAAACAGTTCACTATTGGGGATAACATGGACCCCGCATAGGAAAGCACGCTCATCGAATTCATCCATGAGAATCGGGACATCTTTGCATGGAAAACTTCTCACATGTTGGGTCTACCGAGAGAGTTCGCTGAGTACCACCTTAATGTGGATCCCAACTTTAAACCAATTGAATAGTTCCTCCATTGCTTCAATGTAGAGCGGTGTAAAGCAATTAGATAAGAGGTGGCTCGGCTCTTGGCAGCAGGGTTCATCATGGAAGTTTTTTACCCAGAATGGTTAGCTAATCCCGTGCTTGTGCTTAAAAAGAACGACATGTGGCGTATGTGTGTGGATTACACTAATCTTAATAAGGCATGTCCAGTTGACCCGTTTGCTCTCCCCCGCATCGACTAAATTATTGATGCAACAGCGGGTTGTGAGAGTTTATGCTTCCTAGATGCTTATTCAGGTTATCATCAAATCAAGAGGGCAGTTAAGAACCAAGATATGACGTCATTTATAACACCTTTTGGGGCTTAAAAGTTTGCATGCAACTTATCAATGTTGTGTGCAAAATTGCCTTCATAGTCAGATTGGGCACAATGATCATGCTTACGTAGATGATATTGTGGTTAGGTCAAGTTAGAAGGAGACTCTTCTTGACAACCTGAAGGGGACGTTTGACAACTTACGGGTTTGCAAGATGATGCTTAACCCGGCTAAGTGTGTTTCTTGTGTTCCTGCAGGGAAGCTTTTGGGTTACTTAGTCTCAGAGCGAGGTATCGAGTCTAACCCGGACAAGATAAATGCCATCACTTCTTTGTCTAAGCCGGTGAGCGTTAACGATGTGCAGTGCTTGGCGGGTCGCACTGCTGCTATAAGCCGTTTCATCAGCTGCCTTGGCAAGAAGGCTATTCCTTATATTAGATGATGAAAAAGATGGATGACTTTGTCTAGAGTAAGGCTGGAGATAGGGTGCTTGAGATGCTCAAGAAACAGTTGGCTGAGCCGCCGGTCTTGGCGGCTCCGGCAGAGAAAATGGATTTGCTTTTATACGTAGCGGCTAACAACATGGCAGTCGGTGTTGTGATTGTGGTGGAGTGAAAAGAAGCAGGGAAAGAGTATCCAATCCAGATGTCGGTTTACTATGTCAGTGAGGTCTTGATAGAATTAAAGCAAAGATGCCCACATTGGCAATAATTAATATATGGGGTGTTCATGGAAAACCGCAAGTAGAAGAATTATTTCCTTGGACACCAGATCTTAATGGTTAGCTCCGCCCCTTTGGGAGATAGCATCCAAAATAGAGAATCTACTGGAAGGATTGCTAAGTCTCAAGCGTTGGTAGATTTCATAAATGATTGGACGCGGAGTCAATCGCCCGAGGAGAAGTCGGACAACACATACTGGACAATTAACTTCGACGGATCCAGGCAATTTAAAGGATTGGAGGCTGTGATTGTCTTCACTTCCCCTAGAGGTGACAAGTTTTGTTATGTGTTAAGGTTAATGTTTCCTTGTACTAACAATGTAGCTGAGTATGAAGCTTTACTTAACGGGCTTCGTGTGGCTAAGGAGGCGAATCTGAGCCAGATGAGGTGCCTCAGCGACTCAGACCTCATGGCTCAGCAAGTTCTAGGCACGTGGGATTCGAAGGACCTACAGATGGTGGATTATCATCTCGCTGTGGATATCATCGCTGGCCACTTCAAAGGTTATCAGGTGGACAATATTAACTGTCAAAAGAACGAGGCGACTGATGCGTTATCAAGGCTGGGCTCTCAGCGTAAGCCGGTGCCGCCTAACGTCTTTTTGGACGTGTTGGATCACCCCTCTGTTAAATTACCTTATGAGGAGAATCTGGCTATACCTAACCTGGAGGGGCAGCTGGTGGCGGATCTACATGCTATTCCTCACTGGACGTTACCTTATCTGGCGTATCTAACTCGCGGCCAATTACATGAGGACGAGACCTTGGCGAGGCAGATCATCACGCGGTCTAAGTCTATGACTATCATCAATGGCGAGTTGCATAAATGCAGCGTAACCTGTGTTTTCAGCGCTGCGTCTCCCCCGAAGAAGGTAAGGATATTCTAAATGAAATACACGCCGGTGATTGTGGTCATCACGTCGGCTCAAAGTCTATGGTGGAAAAATCTTTCCGACACAGTTTCTTCTGGTTGACAGCTCACAGGGTTTAAGAGGACTTGGTCACCAAGTGTGATGGAATTCAGAAACATGGACGACGTGCTCATGTGCCAACTCAAGAATTGCTGATGACTTCAATAACCTGGCAGTTTGTGGTCTGGGGGCTTGATATGGTTGGATCTTTCAAGAGATCTAAACATAAGAAGACCCACCTTTTGGTGGCGGTTGACAAGTTTACCAAGTGGGTCGAGGCAGAGCTAGTTAGCAAGTGTGATCCGGCCATGGTGGTTCAATTTTTCAAGAAGTTGATCTATCATTTTCATTACCCTCACAGTATCATCACAAACAAAGGAACAAATCTATCCAAGGGGGCTATGAAAGCTTTTGTGAAAGTGAACACATCCGTATTGATGTTTCTGCTATCGCTCATCCACATTCCAATGGTCAGGCGAACCGTGCCAATCAAGAGATCTTGAGAGGAATAAAACCCTGGCTTATGGTTCCTCTGGAGAGAACGCCAGGTTTTTGGGTGGAGGAGTTACCATCAGTTCATTGGAGTGTCCGTAGTACCCCCAATAGATCCATTGAGTACATGCCTTTCTTCATGGTTTATGGTGTGGAGGCCGTTCTCCCAGATGCTATTCGTCATGACTCGCCTCGAGTGGAGGCTTACGTCGAAGCTGACAACAACACAGTGCGTTCGGATGCGATAGATGCTTCGGAGGAAAAGCGGGATCTTGGAGCAGCATGATCAGCGATTTACCAGCAAGACCTGCGTCGTTATCATAGCCGCTGAGTCAAGACTAGGATGTTTTGAGAAGGTGACGTGGTGTTACAACTGATTCAAGATCAGACAGATATGCATAAGTTATCTCCCCAATGTGAAGGACCTTTCGTGGTCAGCAGAAATCTCAATAATGGGTCCTATTACCTCATTGATGTACGGGAAAGTGACGAGTCACGTACCTCTAGGCAAGAGACCAACAAGTCGTGGAATATTGCTCATCTCCGGCCTTACTACACATGAGTCATGGGCTCTCATCAATGTACATACATCCATCATTGTATCTAGCCTTTTCAATATAATAAATTCAGCATCCCCATAATTTGGGGCCTCTGCCCTGTTTCGTGCAAAAAGATTGTGCCAAAAATTTGATACTTAAACAAGGTCATTTGGGGGCTTCCAACCCAATGGGTCGTGGTTTTGTCACGGCAGATGTCCGAGGACATAGATTTGAGGCCATTGCTAAGGTGATGGACTCAAAGGGGTTGATCGGGACGAAGGACACATGTTTACCTAGGTCTTGGCAAGCCGCCCAACGTCTTGGGCTTGAGTCTTCAAGGTCCATCCTTGGGCTGCTCTAGGAGCCGGCAGGTGTGACCCGGAACCTCCAGGGTGGGTCTCACCACGGGATTATATCCCCAACATTAGGCCCCAGGTTGATTGGAGCTTGCTCATTTTAGCCTCCTTCTTAATTGGCGGCAAGTCTCGCTTATGACACCTGAAAGTAAGATGAAATGACCCACCGTGACGTCACATCAAATATATTAAAAACATCCTCTAACGACCGCAACAGATCTTTCCCTTATTAAATGGATGGCCCGAGAATCGATGCGTCTGGCTCGGTCAATCAATATCTGTCGCCTGGATTCTCACGCCCGTTTCCACCTTTTGCCTATTAAATAGGACCGCGAGGAGCAGATTTCATTTCTTTCTCCGCTTTGCACTTATTCTACTTCCTCCCGCCGCTGCCGCTCTAGCGTATCTTGCTCCGGTGAAACTTCCACACTGATGTTGTGTCGGGCCGCTGCATCGACCTGATCGTACCAGAGATTCTCCCGCGTCCGTCGCATCCCTTCCTGTGAGTCCTTCTCCTCCCATAGATCTGAAGTTTTCGGTACGGTTTCATGGAGTCCTCCGCCCGCGTAGAACACGAGCTTCTCCGTAATGGTAGATAATGCCTACATCAGTGAATATGACACTGCCTTCTTTTCTATTGTGGCACACCATAGGAGAGTGACAGTAGCACCACATAGATCTATAGTTGCTCCGTTTGATGTCTTCACGGATGTTACTGGTTTGACTATTCATCCCTAAGTCTAGGATAAACCTGATTTTCCTCAGTTTTGTAGATCCATAACTGCATAGGTAGTTTGTAAAACTTGTTTTCCACACTTAGTGAAATTTTACTTTGCCTTCTCATAGACTTGACCCACCAGCAAAATTCCGGCTTTCGCCAAACAACTCTTAGCGGCTTAACTTTATAGAATCTTAAACTTTTAGCCACCCTTAGTCGCCTGGCATCTCCTGACTCACCGTACGTTGTTACTTTGCACAGTTTCGAGTCACCGCCATATCGCGTGCATCCAATTCATGCAATTGAGATGGCTCTGCCATCATAGAGGAGTTCCTGACGGATTATTTAAACAGGGGTACCTTACCTTCCAAAGAGGTCATCCATTGGCGGGTTCAGGGTAATGAGCTAAAGCCCGTTCCTCAAGAGGGTGAGATAGTTGTATTTTCAGATCATCTTGAGCGCGGGTTTGTACCCCCTGGCTCCAAATTCTTCTGGGACATTCTTCACTTCTTCAAACTACGCCCTCAAGACCTCGGTCCCAATTCCGTCTCCAACATATGCAACTTCCAAGTACTTAGTGAAGTTTACTTGCAAGCAGAGCCATCCATTGGTCTATTTCGTGATTTTTTTATGTGAACTGCCAGACAGAGGTGAACGCCGGTCCAAGCTTAGAGCTTGGCAGGATTTCCAATCAGAGGCGACGGGACATAACCATTCTAGCTATTCAGATCTCGAGTCATCCTAAAGACTAGAATAAGACTTGGTTTTACTGCAAAGACACCTCCCCATAAAGAGAGCATCCCTTGCCGGGTTATTGTCCATGTCGACTCAAGACAACCTCTGAGCTTCCTGGCCGACTATCAACCACTGAGCGGGCAAACCATGCTCCAGCTCACGCCAAAATTAAAGCCCTTATGGCCAATGGACTGACGGGCCTAGATTTGATCCGCTGTTGGATTTCATGGAGGGTCATGCCCTTGAGCCGACACAGCAACCTCATGTGTGAATATACATGCCAGCCTGATGACCCCCTCTGCTTTAACTAGACAACATTATCAGAGGATGATATTGTGGCTGCCATCAGGAGCCTTGTCCATGAATCTTCAGGAGCTTGCAGTGCCATTGGGCTAGAACCTTTCTATGCCGCAAACTCGGCCCCAAATGTAAGGGCAACTCTCGATATCCTTATCTCTATATTAACTTATACATAGTAACCTCTCAACCTTTTGGCGGCTTATACTTTCCGGCAAATTCTGGCTTCTGGAAAAAGAAGTACGTTCCTCCTCGGAAGAAGTCAAAGAAGAAAACTGACAGCCGGAAGAAGAAACCTGCACCCCAAGAACAGCCTGAAGAACAGCCGAAAACTGACGACTCACAGGTAGAGCCTGATTCTTTTGGTCATCTCTTTATGCACCTTATTGACAATAATTATTCACAGGACGAAATGGAACCGATCCATGCCAACGTTCCTAAGGTAACTTACGTTTCATCCGACTCAGAACATCTTGTACCACAGAAGATACGGCGGGTCATCCAAAAAGTCCCACTTTCTCATCCTCTTGCTTACTTAGACCCCCACATTATTTTGAAAAAACAACAGCAAATCTCCCGACTCTAGACCCGGAGCACCGGCTCTAACGATCTTATGGTCGGGTTATCTCTAACTCAACGGAAGCAACCGGCTGAGGTACCTGTTCAACCTAACTTTGCTTGTCCATCTTGTCGATCTGAGGTTAACCACGACCTCCTCTATTTCGAGGGCCCAAGCAAAACGAAGGAAAACCAACGGGTCTACCCTTGGATGCAAAGCTGGATTCTCCCGTGCCGCATGTGGACCCCTCGGTAGCTTCCAAGGAGGCACCTGAAGATGCTCATCAATCTACCAAACCAGCGGCCAACGATATGATTCCTGAGACTCCTCCAACGGCCCATTCCAAGCTGCCGATCCCTTCAAAGGCTGCTGATGAATCAACTACTCCGGACGTCTTTGTTACCAGCACCAGCTTCCAAACTCCTCTGACTCGTGTTTTGACAAAACATATTGAGAAGACCGAGGCTTCAGAGAAGATGGATTTTGAATTTTCTGTGCTGGAGAAGTTAACAGCTGTCGAGCTTCACGTCGGCTATTTAAATCGCCTCTCCATCACCCGAGACATGGCACTCAAGTTTCTTAACTTAATGAACAAGAAATATGAGGTACTAATACTCTGTTACCTTCTACCCTTACCTAGCCCCCAAGGGCGGGCTTAGTATTGAGCTAATGATAAGCCGGGTCTTCAAGTCTTGTTTAGAAGTAGAATAGCTAGCCTGTAGGCCTATATCAAAGAGTCATCCTTAGCCCCCAAGGGCTGGCTAAATTTTGATGAAATTGAGTCGGAGCTTCAAATGTAGATAACCTTAAGAGCCAAAATGTAGCTCCCAAGGGCCGGCTCAACCTTTGATAAAGTTGAGTCGGAACTTCAATGTAGACAGCTTGAAGAGCCTTGTGTAGCCCCCAAGTTCCGGATTAACTTTGACGAAGATGAACCGTGGCTGCATTGTAGTGTTGGAGAACAAATAGACATTAGCCCCCAAGTGTCAAACATATTGCTTGCAATATGCTTGAGACTTGTATGACATTGTCTTAATCTTCCTCGACTTATGCTATATCCTTATGGCGACTTAATCCTCATTTTTCTTTCAATATGTCACAGGAAGCTTTAACTGAGGCCGGCTCTAAACTAACCGGTTTAAAAAGCCAGCTAGCCACTCAACAAGCCGCTCGAATCGAAGCTGGTGAGATGTCTAGGATCCTTGCTGAAGAACTGACAAAGATTATAGCTGATTTGACGCCTTCAAAAAATCGGCTGAGATGGAACGAGCCGCCTGGCTCAACGAGTAGACGATGCTGACTAGCGGCTCGTGATCGTATCAGATGAGCTGCAGTCCTTGAAGCGCCATATCGAGGAGATGCCAGCCACCATATTTGGTAAGCATTTAAATATTTGGCAAAATCTTTGTATGAATACTTATACAGACAACTTATGACCAAAAATCCGGCTTATGCAGGACCAAGGAGCTATCAACTTGCTTCTGACAGTCTGCTACCTCTGAAGGCTATCTATACTTTGACAGAGCAGCTATACTGTGGAGCTGTCTGCACGATCAAGGCGGTGCTTTGTAAGGATAACGTCCCTACGACTATGAAGGGGGTCCTAGAATTGCAGTCCACCCTGTCGAAATAGATCTGAGAGCTGAAGAAATCAGCCACCCGACAAGAAGCCATTGCGTCCATAAGCCTGGCATTGGCCTTTGCTCCAGAGTTGACTCCTGAAGACATGATGGACGGGTTTCCCTCCAAAAAATATGATGGCTCAGACTTTACGGAGGCTAACTACGCACGGTATGTGATGGCTTCCAAAGTCCTCGCTTCTGTGTTAGTAGAGGAAGTAAACTTGTCAACATACCATGCGGCTTACAGTGTCGATCATAAGAGAATCCGCGTCCCCCTCTTTGAAGCCAAAGACCTGATGCCTGCCCATAGTAAGCACCTCTTTGCTTTTGAACTTGACCCGTCCCCCTTCTTTGAAGAGGGGAAACTTTGCATCTTTAACCCATTGCACCTGGACATGGAAAATCTTCAGATCATTGAGGCCGAAGACTCGGAGCAGGGTGACCCGCCAACCAACTGATGAATTTGGTGACCCCGTGGATAAGTCAGCTTTGTGACCCGCCAGGAGCGGTGTAAAAAACTTTGAATCACTTTGAGATCTATAAAAAGAGCATCTGTAATAGGCTTGTACTAAACTATGCCTCTGCCCGAACTGTGCCATGGTGCACATGTTAAATTGTCCGGCTTAATATATGACATCTTCCTTGCACTTTCATACTGGATGTTTCACCGGCTTTTGGCGGTTTAATCAACCTGCAAGAATAGATGTATCTTCACATTTGTTAGGAAGGCGGGTTAAAATAGTGTAAACCAAAGATGTTGTATCTTTCCTAACTTGTTTTTTACAATAGCTCATGTGCCGGTTCTTCTGGGTTGACTCACCACTTAAAACTCCTTAACAATACAGGGTCTCTGTGGAGATTGGCCGTTAAGTTTTTTAACTGTCTCAGGGTCTCTAAGCAAGATTAAATAAAAGGAAGTGTGACGTCCTGTTAGCCCAAAAATTGCCTCTCACGTGACACAAATCTGTTGTTTTAACCTTAAATAGTACAGGGTCCTCAAGGATTAACTGTCTAAGAGTACGAATGGGCCACATAGCAGAGAGTCGGCAGTAGATGGGAGAGTTTGTCCTTGATTTCTGTAAGCCGGCCTTCACGTGACAAGAGCCGCCGTTTTAACCTTAATAAGTATAGGGTCTCTATTGAGATTGGCTGTCAATTGCTTTGAACTGGCATAGGGTCTCTAGGCGAGATTAACTGGTAAGAGTTCGGCGGGTCACCTAGCGGAGTAGCATTAGCTTACAGGCAGGTTTAACCCTGTTTGGCTTAACAGCTGATCAAGATGGTGTGTAACCTACACCCGGTGGGTGGGAAGCCCCCAAGTGACCTTTGTTGATGGAATCAACTATTTGGCTTAAGAGCCGACCGATAGAGTTTGATAAGCTACACCTGTGTGTGATAAGCCGCCTGGACGATCATGTTGATAGAGTCAACTTTTTGGCTTGAGAGATGACTGATAGGGTTTGATAAGCTACACCCAGTGGGTGGTAAGCCCCCTAGACGGTCATGTGTTTGCACAGATTGAAATATGCCAAACGGTAGAGGCCCCCGCTTGCTGGGACGCCAATGATAGTGTATGATGATAGTGTACGATGATAGTGTACAATGATAGTGTACAATGTCGAGTGTCAACAACTTAGGTATAGTAAGGCCGTAGATGCCCTATGTTCCACGGCCGGCGGGTCTCCTGCCCTGAGGTATCTGAATCGTCTCGGATGTCAATGAGATAATATGACCCATTGTTGAGATTTCTGATGACCACGAAAGGTCCTTCCCGTGGAGGAGACAACTCATGCATATTTGTCTGGTCTTGGATCAGCCGCAACACTAAGTCGCCTTCTTGAAACCCCCGCTTGCTGGGTCTTGACTCTGCGGCTATGATAGCGGCGCAGGTCTTTGTCATGCCCAAGATGCGCGCCTATCCATTTTAAGACACGAGGGCCTCGCAAGGGATAGAGGCGCATCTTGCCGTTCGCAAGTATAGTAACATTGCATCATACATTACAGAAGAGATGAGTATACAAGTTGGCTTACACTCGCCACATGCTAAATTACAATCCACACAGAGTTCAAATAATCAAGATGAAGAGAGGGTCCGACTAAGAACGAAATCAAATGATAAAAACAGATGCAAGTGATACTATCTCGCCATCCCAAAGATCACGACCATGGTTCTCTACTCATCCGGTACGTCACGTACATCCTGCCTTTTTCTTCATCATATTCCCACTTGAGCTGGGTAAGATCATCCTGCACGTACTCATCTGTACCTGTACCTGGAGGGTTGTAGTAATCTGTGAGCTGCAAGGACTCAGCAATCAAGCGCCCGGGTACCGAGACTATTCAAGCGTAAAGGTTGGGATGGGGTAAGTGTTTAGTTTGCAGCAGCGCTAAGATATATGGTGGGTAACTTATGAAACATCAAATAAATATGAGTGGCCTACGGGGACGATCAAATCTAGTATGATCCCTGTGAGATCCTGAACACTTACTTACGTCAATCATAACCCCATCGTGTTCTCTCTTGGATCATGTTCACGAGCAGAGACGATCACAGTTATTCACACAGTTGGTGTATTTTATTAGAGTTTACTTCAAGTTTACTATAACCGGGTGTTAAACAAATATCCAGGTTGCCACATAACCGCGTGCACGGCTTCTCGAAAAGATTTAACCCTGCAGGGGTGCTCCAACTAGTCCATCACAAATAACCACACTCCAAGGGAATAGCCTTGACCATGGATCTCGCGGTAATCATAGGTAATTCCAAAGGAATTCCAACACCTCGAAAAAACCTGAGGAAAGTCAGACTCCACACGCAAGACATTCGATAAAGGTAAAACAAATCCAGCAAGACCTCCCGACGTGTCGATGAACCCGATAGGAGCCGCGTATCTCATTCTCAAGACACGACGAATGAGCGATGGTTACCACGCCAATCACCGAGTTGCCCCGGGCGGCGTTAATAAGCTGCTCTGGGATGGACCAACACTCATGCGGAGCACTGGCTCGGGGGATGATTAATTATCCACAGGTTTGCATGGTCCTATGCATTTTTATTAAGTTGTTAAGAAAATGTAGTACCAATGTTGGGTCTTTCCAGACAAGTTTTAATCTCAACCGAATAAACAAGGGGGTCCCCATAACAACCCCGAGCGTGTTAGGAGCGCAAAATATGGAAACCATCACACCGGTAACAAGAACTATGGCGGTAATAGTGGAACAAAACACCTAGCATAAGGCCAAGCCTTCTAGTAATACCAAGATATATATGTGCATTAAATTAAATATCAGACAATGTGGTGATATCCAAATCCATGTTATCACATGGAACAACCTGCACCTGCAACTAGAACGCTATAAGAGGGGCTGAGTAGAGGTAACTTAGCCAATCAAAGGTTTGCTAGGATGTGGAGGGTTAGAGGCTGTCATGGCAATTAGGAGGCTGATGCCAAGTGGTAGGTAGCACAATTGTAACAATAAGAGCGAGAAACTAGCAAGAAAAAATAGTATCGGGATCCGGGTACGATCATCTTGCTTGTTGGTTCTTCAGCGGAACAAGTAGCGGGATACTCGTAGTAGTACTCTCCTGGTTCCTCGTACTCAGTCTCAACACTCGCGTTTGCCCAAGAGAAACAACAACAATAAACATCCAACCAAGGTGCAATGCACAAACAAGATGATGCATGATCCATTTAGAAGAATTTAACATGGCAACCCAAAACTAGTCATGTTTCACATGCAAAGTTTGTTTATTAATGATTCTGGACAGAACCTCATGATAAATTATTTAAACATGCATGAACATGGCAAATATGGATGCAGAATGCAAAATCGATAGAAATGCATATAAACAACACAAGAAACAGAGTTACGGTTCTCACGATACGCTCACGACAAGGTACAAAGGCAAAACTCAAGACAACCAATACCATGGGCTAATTCTTGGCATTCCATTTTGGTCACTGGTTAGGCAATGAAAAACCAACCACACTAGACTCAAATATCAAACAATTCCATGGAGCATAGCTCCCACAAGTCACAACAAATTAAAACCGACAATCTGCCACAAAACAGCAACATAGCAAATTACACAGCCCACAATTTGAGCTACAGGAATCCTACAGCCCCAAGGAAGGTATTTACAGAAACTACATGATATATACATCAACTTATCCAACTACACAAACAGTAAGGGAGGCACATATCAATAAGCATGAAGCTATCAAGTTGACAAGATGAAACGGTTTTCCTGGGACTTCGTGAAAATAACAGTTCTGTGGAATCTGAGTTAATAAAGGAGCAAGTTGACAGCAATAGTTAAATATGCTAGAGATCACCTCTTGGCACGAAAATTAACAGGATGGTAGTAGATAACATGTACTCAAAAACACTAGCAATGAACATGCTCAAATTCGCAACACATCACAAGATACCATCCACTCTACATGGCATAAAAACAACAGCAGATTCTCACACTTAGTAGTGTTTAACATGCTGAAACAGAAACATCAAGTAGGCAACTTAGCAGCATGTTTCCCACTTATGTGGGTGGTTGTCATGTTAAAAAATACCATGGCATACTAGATACAAAACACTAGCACTTCCTAGTTGGCACATCCCCCAAAGCAATCATGAATTAAATCATGCAAAAATGGCAAAGTGGCATCTCAGCAGAAATGACAGTTTTATGAACTTGCTCAAAAGTGAAATCTGAAAGCACCAATGGATTCATTGGCTCTTCCTAACCCAAAAATCATGTGTCATCCTCATATGTTCATGTGAAACAACAAGTCACAAGCAAGATAGAAAAAACTACCACCTATTCTCATAAGTGAAACTTAGCTCTAATTAACATGGCATAAATGATTATAACCAGATTGTAAACTTAGCTAGAGATGGAAATGAGCTAAAAAATTACACACAAGAACAAATACAACAAAAGGGTTATCAAGTGGGGAAACCCACTAGTCCCCCCCCACACACACATACACCCTACACACTCCCACTACAAGCAAGTCTTCACAAGCTCTATATATGTCCAAGGCATATGAGCAGAAACATTCCACCTAAGAAGGGGGTGTTCACCCACACACACACTCACATGCACCATGTATGCATAAGCATATGGCACATACCCTCACATACACAAGCTCATGGGTATGTGGGTGTTCATCCACACACATATGCGCACATATATGCACAAGGCATATATGCACATGCATATGCACATGACACTCATTCACACACACATGCTCAAATACTTGCACCACCCCTACACACACTACACATGTGTGCAACACACATGCACAAGAATCTACACATATACATACACCTACGAACAGAAAAGAAAAACACCCATACATGCAAGAATAGCATCTATACACACACATACATACATAGCAAGAAGAAAAACAAAATAAAACAAAAAACAAACAATAAGAAAAAAAGGGGAAGGGGTTTGGAATCGAACCCCAAACCTACCGGTCTTTCCCCCGAGCCCACACCACTCGGCTACGGGTGCTGGCGTTAACAGAGAAGGGCACCGCAACTCTAAGACACGCGCACTCACACAACACCGACGAAACTGAAAAACCACGGCGACATCGGGAGAGGCAAGCGCGACAATCCCCGGCGATCCCCGGCAGATCCGACGACACAAGCGGCTCTCACGCACCAGGGGACATCCACGGTTCCATTCCCCTGCTCACCTTGCGGTGAGGAGGAAGGAGGCGAGTGGCAAGCACCGGCCTTGCGACCGGCAGCGACTGACGTGGTGGCGACTAACGACGAGCTATGCATGGAGAAGGGGGGCTACAGGGACCAGTTGCTCACCTTGGGAGAGGTGACGATGAACCGGACGAGAAGGAGACGACGGAGTGGGTCGGGGACGCGGGAACGACGAAGAAGAAGCAGCGGACGACGACGGCGTGGACGTCGCCGACAAAGACGAAGATGAGGTCGACGCTGCAGAGCTCCTCCGAGGCTCCTAGCGGTGGGGACCGAACGCGGGGACCACCCCCAAGCTCCTGGACGCCATGATCGACGTCGAGCTCGACGGAGACGATGAACTGGTCGCCAGTGACTAACTGCACCTCTCTGCTCCTCAATTTGAACCTTACCTGGCAGGGGGAAAGAAGAGAGGAGGGAGGGCAATGGAGGGAGAGATGGGAGCTGCAGCGGCGGCAGAGAGAAGAAGAACCCCAGGCGAGGGGCACGCATGCCAAGGGACTAAATAGGCGATGGGACAGACGGCAACGCTCGATGGAAAAGGCAACGACGGACGCGCTCCCCACTCTCTGAACCTGAAGGCCAGCCTGACGGAGCAGGTGACCGTTCCCTCGCGCGTGCTGGGCCGCGGGGAAGGCCCACACTGCTCTCTCTCTCTCTCAAAATAGAACAGAAAAGGTTTTTAAAACCTTTTGAGAACACAGCCCCACAAGAGAAAAAGCCCAGAGAAAAATAAAAGGGGTTTGGTGCAAACACAAATATTTTGTGAAGAAAAAATAATATGCACTATTTATATAAAATGTTGAGACAATTTTTAGGGAAAGAAATTTAAATATTTTAAATAACAGCCCCTATTTTATTTGAACACAAAATCATACAAACCCCAAACATCAAAAGAACCACAGTCTAAATTATTAATATGAATAGGGCTACCTCTTGAACATTTTTAAACATTTTAATTTGCAAGTTAATTCTGCTATGAAAATATCATGGAATAAAAGGCATTAGGTTGGGGTTTTGAATTAAAATAAAGAGAGGGAAGAGAAGAGGGTTGCACACATGATCCAACCACAACCAACCACATCACAACTCATGGCACACTCACACCCATCACATCATTCAAGCACACATACACAACAAGCAAGACAAGGCATGATGGATGAAATGATGCATGATGCATGAATGCAAAACCACACATGGATGACAAGGTGCAATTCATATCATAGCTCATGACACAAGGTTCATACAATGGGTGACATGCCATAAAAGGTAGGGACAACACTTAGGCTGTCAAACTCTTGCTGATAAATCACCGAACGAGCCGCGGCCAGATCACGTTCCTCCTCTAGGGCATCCAATGCGTCTTGACGCGCCGTCTCATTGTCTGTCCCAACGTAAGCCGCCACTCATTGTGAGTCATGACGGATGTCACTTGGTAACACGGCCTCTGCACCGTAAAGCATGAAGAAAGGTGTAAAACTAGTTGATCTGTTGGGGGTAGTTCTGATGCTCCGTAAGACAGATGGCAAATCCTCCACCCAACAACCCGGCATTCGCTCTAAAGGAACCATAAGCCGGGGCTTGATACATCTTAGGATTTCTTGGTTAGCACGCTCTGCCTGACCGTTGGACTGTGGATGAGCGTTTTCATAGCCCCCTTGGACAGGTTTGTACCATTGTCCGTGATGATACTGTGAGGGTAACCAAAACGGTAGATCTGCCTTTTAATAAACTGAACCGTCATCACTTGTTGACCAGCTCAGCTTCTACCCATATGGTAAACTTGTCAACCGCCACCAAGAGGTGGGTATTTTTGTCCTTGGATCTCTTGAAAGGTCCGACCATATCGAGCCCCCGGACTGCAAATGGCCAAGTGATTGGAATCATGCACAATTCTTGAGCCGGAACATGAGCACACCGGCCAAACTTTTAACAACCGTCACACTTGCCAGAAGAAACCGTGCCTAAAAGCCTTGGCCACCAGAGATGTTGAGCTGGCGTGATGTCCACAATCACTAGTATGAATTTCA
Source organism: Hordeum marinum (assembly GCA_022496015.1). NCBI lineage: Eukaryota > Viridiplantae > Streptophyta > Magnoliopsida > Poales > Poaceae > Hordeum > Hordeum marinum. The sequence continues at coordinate 144,716,340 of CM039672.1, forward strand.
TTCAAGATTTTCTTGCCCTCCTCCGGTGAGACACGACGCTGAAATACATCGGTGACGCTGCACTTATGTAACTCGCCATCGACTATCGTCATAGACTTAGACCATCTGGTGATTTGTCTGGCCAGATTTTCATCATCAAGTAACTCGCCACGAGTCAAGTACGCCAAGTAAGGCACAGTCCAATCCGGAATAGCATGCGGGTCCGCCACCAGATGTACCTTGGGGTCAGGAATGGCTATGTCTTCCTCCAAAGGTAACTTAACTGACGGGTTGTGTAAGACATCCAAAAAGACGTTAGGCGGCACCGGCTTTCGTGGAGAGCCTAACCTTGACAAGACATCAACCGCCTCGTTCCTTCGACGACCAATATGATGACACGATAACCCTTGAAGTGACCAGCAATGAGATCCACCGCCTGACGATAAGCCGCCATCCGCGGATCCTTGGAGTCCCAAGTGCCTAAGACTTGCTGACCCACAAGATCCGAGTCGCCGAAGTACCGAACCCGGCTTAAGTTCATATGCTTAGCCACCCTGAGGCCATGAAGTAGGGCTTCATACTCAGCTGCATTGTTAGTATAAGGGAACATCAGCCAAAGCACAATACAAAACTTGTCACCCTTGGGGGAGGTTAACACAACTCCTGCCCCTGATCCTTCCAGCTACCTGGACCCATCAAAGTGCATTGTCCAGTAGGTGTTATCCGGCTTTTCTTCGGGTGCATGACACTCTGACTAGTCGTTTATGAAATCCACAAGGGCTTGGGACTTGACCGCCGTACGAGGTACGTATATCAGATTGAGAGATCCTAGCTCCAATGCCCACTTAGCAATCATGCCGGTGGCTTCTCTATTTTGAATTATGTCTCCCAATGGGGCAGAGCTGACCACGGTAATCTGGTACCCTAAAAAATAGTGCTTCATCTTGCGGTTGGCCATGAATACCCCATATACTAGCTTCTGCCAATGTGGATATCTCTTCTTGAACTCTCTCACGACCTCACTAATAAAATAAACCGGCCTCTGAACCGGATATTCCTTCCCTGCCTCCTTGCACTTGACCATGATTGCAGCGCTGACAACCTTGTTGTTAGCCGCCACGTACAAGAGCAAGGGTTCTTTCTCAACCGGAGCGGCTAAGACCGGTAGCTCAGTGAGCTGCTTCTTGAGCGCCTCAAATGCTTCACCCGCCGCCGTACTCCAGACAAAATTGATTGTCTTTTTCATCATTTGATATAAAGGGATGGCTTTCTCACCAAGGTGGCTTATAAACTGGCTCGACACGGTGATCCATCCTGCCAGGCATTGAACATCATTGATGCATGCCAGCTCAGCCAAGGAAGTGATAGCCTTGATCTTATCCGGGTTAGCTTCAATGCCACGCTCAGAGACCAGAAATACCAAGAGTTTGCCTGCCGGAACACCACACTCTTCGCCGAGTTAAGCATCATCTTATAGACTCGCAGATTGTCGAAGGTCTCCTTCAAGTCCTCAAGTAGAGTCTCCTTCTTCCTTGACTTGATCACAATGTCATCCACATATGCATTAGTGTTGCGCCCAATTTGGCTGTGAAGACAATTTTGGACACAACGCTGGTAAGTCCCCTGGGCACTCTTGAGCCCGAAAGGCATAGACACGTAGCAGAAGGTACCAAAAGGCATGATGAAAGCCGTCTTCTCTTGGTCCTTGAATGCCATCTTGATCTGATGATATCCAGAATACGCATCCAGGAAACATAAACTCTCACAACCCGTCATAGCATCGATGATCTGAACAATATGAGGGAGAGCAAAGGGATCAGCTGGACAGGCCTTGTTAAGATCCGTGTAGTCCACGCACATACACCATGTGTCATTCTTCTTGAGCACTAGCGCTGGGTTAGCAAGCCACTCCGGGTGAAAGACCTCGACGATCAAACCCGCCACCAAGAGCCGGGCAACCTCTTCCCCGATGGCCTTGCACCTCTCCTTGTTGAACCGTTGTAGAAATTGATTAATAGGTTTAAATTTAGGATCCACATTAAGGTGGTGCTCAATGAACTCTCTTCGTACACCCGGCATGTCAGAAGGTTTCCATGCGAAGATGTCCCGTTTCTCACGGATGAATTCGATGAGAGCACTTTCCTATTTGGGATCCATATTGGCCCTAATAATGAACTGCTAAGAAGAGTCTCCCGGAGTAAAATCCACCAACTTGGTATCATCCGCCGAAAATTTTAGGGGCAGCTCAACTTCTGTGTTAGGCTTTTTCAGCGGAGTCATGTCCTCTGGGTCAACATTTTCCTTATAGAACTTGAGCTCTGCCTCATCACAAGCCACGTCTCCTTCCTCGCACTCAATAGCCGTATTCAGATCACCATGAACAGTAATCATCCCTTTTAACCTGGGCATCTTGAGCTGAAAATTGACATAGCAAGGGCTAGCCATGAACTTGGCGTAAGCCGGTCGCCCAAACAAAGCATGATAGGGGCTCTTGATTTTTACTACTCCAAACCACAAGGACTCTACCCTATAGTTGTACTCGTTACGAAAGGCAACTTTCAAGGAGATCCTACCCACCGGGTAAGCTGACTTGCCAGGCACCACACCATGAAAGACTATCGAGGAGGGCCTAAGGTCTTTACAAAGCAACATCATCCGCCGAAAGGTGTCATAGTACAGGATATTGATGCTACTGCCACCATCCATAAGTACCTTATTCAACATATACCCTCCCACTTCGGGGGGCAACTACAAGGGCCAGCCGCCCCAGGTCGTCAACACGCGGCGGGTGATCCTCCCGGCTCCATGTGATGTCATACTTAGACCACTTTATGTATTGTGGTAGAGCCGACGTGATTGCATTAACCGCCTGTTTGCGCACCTTTTGATCCTGTTGGTTAAGGCTAGTTGTAAAAACATGATACTGGCCCGAACTGAACTGCTTTGGATTACTCTGATACCCAGACTGATTATTCTGTTGCTGATGATGGCCACTAGAGTGTTGATGATGTCCTCCTTGGTTTCCCTGGCCATGATGACCGAAACCTAAGCCGCCGGACCCAAACCCGGCTCCTGATCCGCCTGGTCCTGATCCACCGGGTGGGCCACCACCATTGTTGTTGTGCTATCACATGTTGTAATCTTCGAAGTTCTACATGATGTGACAATTGCCCCACGCGTGACCTGCTGGTCTGTTAGGCCGGCTGTGTTACGGACAAGGTTTGTTGAGCATCTCCTCTAAGTTGAAAGGAGTCTTACCCTTGTTAAAAGGTGGTCTAAACTTCCCATTGCCCTTAGGACGATTGTGGCCGGTGCTGGCATTGGCCAACAATTGTGACCCGACATTCGGGTTCTTCCTCTTGCTTTGGTTACCATTGCCTGTCGCATCCTTGCCATGGTTATTCTTTTTACCCTGACTAGTTTTCTCCTCATCAAAGACGGATCCTTCGTGTTATCAGAATCGACATACTTTGTGAGAGCCACCATGAGTTCTCCCATGTCTTGACACATGCGTTTGAGCCGGCCGAGCTTCTGCTTCAGAGGGATGAAGTGATAGTTCTTTTCCAGGATCAAAACCGCTTGAGCCGCCGTGATCTGTTCAGACGAGTGGCTGATGGTCGACACCCGCCGGACCCAATGATGAGCCGACTCACTCTCATGTTGAACATAGTGATCCAGATCCACAATCATCATAGGCTGCTTGCAAGTTCCTTGAATTTTTTTAATGAACCTTGTTTTCAGTTCAGGCCATGAGCTGATGGTATTGGGTGCCAAACCCTTCAACCACGTGCGAGCCGGACCTTCCAACATCATGATAAAGTATTTGGTGCAAACTGTGTCACTGACATCCAACATTTCCATAGCTAGCTCATAACATTCAATCCAGGCCTCTGGGGCAGGTCTGTAGTGTAATTCGAGACCTTACGGGGGCCTTTGAAATCCTTCGACAAACGCTCGTTCCGCAGAGCCGGCACCAAGAATGGGACTCCCATGGCCCTGGTGGTCACTCCCGCGCCAACTGAGATGAAATGCGCGGTCTCTTGATGAGTCGCTGCTGCTAGAGCCGCTGCCTCTTGCTATAACCTTGCCCGGTGTGTGAACTCCTATGCATCTAGAGCCACCTGTTCATCTCGCGGTAGCCCTTGGTGCCGACCACTGCTATAACCCGTCGGTGACTCATAGCACCGGCTATAGCTACGGCTGGGAGGGGGGTGAATGCATGCGGCTTCGGCTATAAGTATATTTCTCTTGCTAGGCCATCACCATTTGAAGGTATCCAAGGGCGTTCCGCATGTCCTCTGCAAAGGGCGCCTCGTCAGGAATAGTGATTGTTTCAAGCCGGGTTGCTGCCGCCACCATGTTCTGTGCCGGGTTTGAATAGTGACCCGCCAGCGTTGGAAAAGCCGCTGGTGAGGCCTGGTTTCGTCGGGGCGGGTTAAGCTATTGTCGAACCACCGTCCGACTTCCAAGCGCGTCCTCTGTCCGTCCCATTCTTGGCGTGTTAAAAAGATTCCTAGCCTTTTATTGTTGTGGTAAGCGGGACTGATGTCTCATCCGCTGCACCATAGCTGCTGAGTGTTGCTCTAGCTCAAGGCAGAAAGCATATGTCCTAAGGCGCTCGGCCCCCGCATCCATCTAACCCATTAACTTGCCAATCCCCTTTGGACTTCCACCATCCGGTCCTTAAGCCTTGTGATCTCCAAGTTCCGGGCCGCTTGATTATCTTGCGTGACTTCGGTTGCCATCAGGGTTGCGAGCTCGTTCATCAGATCTAGAAGAACCTGAGCCGGCGGCGAGTCAACCCCCATGTTTGCGGCTCCTACAGTTGTGCTGCTCGTGCCCGGCGCTGACCCTGCCATGAACACGACCGCATGGATCGGCAGCTCATGATCTTCCGGCTCAGAATGCTGTGACTCAGGGTAAAGCTCGTCGTAGCCCCGACCCCGCCGTTGTGAAGCTGGTAGATTGATTCCGCCTCTCCGCTCGGTGATCCGTTCTTTGAATGGAAGAGAGTCTCCTGCGACATAGAATCCTCAAAATCCATCCCTTTAGTGAAGCACATGAAGACATGCTTCTGACCCGGGTTAGCACGGGCGGGTCACATGTGTTGGGCGGGTTGCTCTCACCGAGCCGGCTCAACGATGTTGGTGCAGACGTCCGTCCCGGGCGTAGATCCGTCAACTTTTCCAATGAAGACGTGGATTCTGCCGAAGGGAACCCAGAATCCATATTCGACAGAGTCGGCCTCAGGGCCCCAGCCGGCGTCATCGATGTAGAGCCGGCCGTGATGACTTTTGATCATCCTTCCGACCACATATCCCTCAAACCCTTGGAGAGAGCCCTTTGAGAACTCAAAACCACCGAGTGCTAGCCCCATTGTGGGCGCCAACTATCGTGGTTTTTCTCACGGTAGATCTCCGAGGACTTAGATTAGAGGCCATCGCTAATGTGGTGGACTCAAAGGGGCTGATCGGGACGAAGGCCACAGGTTTACCCAAGTTCGGCCCCTCAAGTAGAGGTAAAAGCCTACATCCTGCTTGTGCCTGTATTGCTTGGATTCTCGATTACAAGGGAGCGGAATCGCTTGACCTAGCTCTTGACTAGTTAGTCTCTGTCTAAGTCGCCCCGGGTCTCGCCTTTATATAGGAGGTCAAGACCACGGGTCATACAAGTCGTAACCAACTCTCACAACGTGTCTAATTCTATCTCTATATTGTCTTGCCTTCCTGAGCAAGCTTCCTCCGAGCGGCTCACCCGCCTGGGTCTTCATACCTTCTCCGTCCGGGCCTCATCTTGGACCATCTTCGCAAGCCGCCCAATGTCTTGGGCTTGAGTCTTCAAGGACAATCCTTGGGCTGGTCTAGGAGCCACCAGGTATGACCCGGAGCCTCCAAGGCAGGTCTCACCATAGGGTTATATCCCCAACACAATGGGTTTAGCTTTCACACCCACTTAACCGGCTTTTCAGCCACCGCCTGACTGGGTTAAACCTGCCTTTATGCATGATGCCACTCTGCCAGGTGACTCACCGAACTCTTACCAGTTAATCTTGACTTAAAGACCCTAAGCTGGTCAAAGTACTTGACAATCAATCTTTCTATGAGACCCTATACTGGTTAATGTTAAAACGGTAGCTTATGTCACATGAGGGCCGGCTTAGGGAAAGCGAGGATAAACTCGCCTATTTTTTGTAGTCTCTCCGCCTTGTGGCTCGTTCGTACTCTTATTCAGTCAATCTTTTTAAACACCCTGAGTTGTTTAAGGTTAAAATGGTGGATTTATCTGGCATGAGAGCTTGTTTATGGGTCTAGCGGTACTCATGCACTGCTATAGCATCTCCATTATATGGCTCGTTGTACTTGTTAAGGTTAAAATGAAGAATCTTTGCCATGGGAGAGCCGACATATGAGGATTGGGCGATCATGCCAATTTTTTTTCAAAAGAAATAGAGAAAAGCCAGATTATGCAGAAAGATAATTAACATCTTTGGGTTGTGCCTTTAAAGCCGCCTTAAAACAGAAGGGGAATGTATTCTCTGTCTTTTTTGTTTTTGCATGCTTTGATTTTTATGATAAGCTCCCATCAAGTGTGACATGCGTGATGGCACGACAAAGGTAATCAAGTTTTAGCTATGTCTATTACAAAGTTCTTGAAGAGCCCAAAAGTCTGCGGATTCAAAGTTTTTTCAGTCAATTAACACCGGGCGGATCAGCCAAGCCGGTTTACCTTCATATAGGGACAACTTGTTTAATTCGTCGCTAGGTCATCCTATGTCGGGTCTTCGGTCTCTTTGATCTGAAGGTTTTCCACATTCTAGTTGCAGTTTGTTAAGGCTTCAAAGTGAGCTTCATCATCAAAGATAGGAGACGGGTCAATGTCAGGAGCAAAGAGGTGCATACGGCATGCAGGAATCAGGTCTCTGGCTTCAAAAGTTGGCCCTCACACTCGTTTGTTGGTCTCGTCGTAAGCCGCCTGGTATGAAGACAAGTCAATTTCGGTGACGAGTATAGAAAGTACTCGTGAATCCTTCATGCATTGGGCATAGTCTTCTTGAGTAAAATCTAGGCCATCATCCTTTCGTGAAGGGAAGCCATCCATCATCTCTTCAATAGTAATCTCGAGGGCACAGGCCAATGACCGGCTTAATGCGGCCATTCAGCCCTTACGGATGGCTAGTGTTTTTAGTTCTTCAATTTGCTTTGGGAGGGTGGAGAAGAATTCTATCACCCCCTTCATCAACTTGGGGATACCTTTTTCAGTCAACACAGATTTGATAGTACAAAGGTTCCCGTAGTACAGCTGGTCTGTCAGAGTATATATTGCTTTTAGCTTCAGCAATCTGGTAGAGGAAAGTTGGCGGGTTCTCTAGCCTACAAAAGAAAATCAGATGTTGTAAGCTGTCAAGAGAGCTTTTTTAGCAAGCTAAAGAGTTTTTCTAAATTGACAAAATGCTTACCAGATATGGCAGCAGTCATCAGAGATATATGATGCTTGAGAGTGGCTAGCTCTTCTGCCACAGGCTTTAGTTTTATCACAGTGTCTTCCACATGCTTAGTTGGGCTGCTTGTTTAGTCTCAACAGATTTTTTGAAAGCTTCAAAATCCTCCTTAACTTTTTCAATCTCTGTGACATAGAGCCGCCATTTCTTTTCCGCCTCAGACCGGGCAGTCTGTTGTGACGCCAAATTTTCTCTAAGGCCAGTCAGATCAGACTCGGCCATGTTCAAAGCTTCCTGCATAACACAAACAAGCTTCATAAGTTCTATTCCAAGCTGCTAAGGTGACACAATTGGTATTCAGAGGTAAAGAAGTAAACAATATTACAAGTCTCAAGAAGATTGCAAGCAATGTACTCGACACTTGGGGGCTAATGTTTATCATGTTACTTAATGACTACAAAATTTGGAAGCCCCGGATCATCTTTAGGAAGATAAGCCAACGCTTGGAGGATACACTTGGCGCTTTTTCAATAATAAGTTCCGTCTCGTTATTTCCATAATGACCCGGACTTGGAGGCTATACTTGGCGCTTCTAAGCAGTAAAGCTCCAGCTCATCATTTCCATAATGACCCGGACGTGGGGGCTACAGTTGGATCCTATTCTTAATGAAGTATTCGTTTGATTATTTGATCGACTTCTGGAGGAGCCTCCAGATCTGACCTATCAAAGTCAGTCAGCTCAGTATATAGAGGAACGTCCTCAGGGGCACCTTTGTAAGCCTTAGAAGGCTCAACATGAGCTTCAGGCGAATCCAGTTTGGGGTTCGCCGGCTCTTGGGTGACATGAGTGATAGATGACTCATTCACTTTCCTTCTTTTGGCTTGAGCCCTATAGGAAAAGATGTCATTTTACAAACAGTAGTAAGAATGAAGAGTATCAATATATGCTATGAAGTATAAGAGTACATACTCTGGGTTTATTTTAAGAGGAGCCAGCTTAGAGGCGGTTGAGTCACCAGAAGAAGGGGTGATTCCTAAAAGGTTAAAATTGTGAAAACAAAGTAAGTTACAAAACAAAGTACCTCAGTGCACCATATCCGAGGAGCCATATCATTTGTTAAGCAGTGATCGGTCATCGCCGTGCGTGCAGCTCCCTGAGCTCACGTGCGAGTGCGGGGTTGAACTCCTGGAGTTCCCGGGAGCTCGTAGAGCCCCTTGTTGAGTCGCCCCGTGCCCTGCATCCCAATTTGGTTCGAGCCCGAGCTCCGGTGACCCCGTAGCCTCCCGTGGCCCCTGTTCGACGCGGTCCAGCACGGGCTACTCGCCGGTGGCCTCAGCTCGTCGAATGGGTGCGTGAGGGCAAATCCCAATGGTCGCCGCCGTCTCTGTTGGTCACCGGCGACGAGTCGTCGACCAACTCCGGCGGGTTTGACCCCCGTGGGCCCTGGCTTGACTCTGTGAGTCAATGACAGGTGGCCCCATCCCTGATTAGTTTTAGGATAATTAGTAATTAGTTTTAATCGGTTTATTAACTAAATGTAACACTGACAGTGGGCCCTACTAGGTTAATTAGACAGGATAATTAGTTTAATTAAAACTGATTAGTAATGAGTCTATGATAAATGGGCCCCACCGGTCAGATTTGACCTAGAACGAGTCTGTTGACCAGCTGACGTCAGGATGATGTCAGTCTGATGTCATAATACCATTTTCCTATTTAAAAATAATTCCAGAAATTATTTAAAACTTTGAAAAATTATATAAATTAATGTGTAAGTCAGATGAAAATAATTTATATATGAAAATTTATCAGAAAAATCCAATGAATCCAATGGTGCTATTCTCATGCATGCTAGAGCAACATAAATAGGTGAACATGGACAATTATCATTAGGTTAATATATGGAATTTGAAATGAGAACAACTTTGAAGCTATATTCAAATCTATTTTAAATTGACATGATCACTAGTTACATTAGCTCACCCATGCATATTACTATGCCATGATCATGCATCATATTGTTGCATTTGCTTGTATTGAATGCTTTTATCTGCGTTGCGGTACGTCCTAATCCGGAAGATACCACCCCGTATTCTGATGAAGGAGAGAACTCCTCCGTAGCTCAGCAACGCAAGAAACCCCATTGATCATTCCTATAACATCCCACTCTCTCGCTCCTGCTCTCGTTTATTGCATTAGGACTAACAGTCATATGTCGGTCATACACGATAGATGATCATATTCTTATGCATGACCTGATCTTGTCACAGTAAATAGCTAAACCTTGCAACCTAGCATACCCGGTAGATGCTTGTGCCATGATGTGCTTAGTTTACTTTGCCTCTATGCTTGCTATGCTTAGAGTTGAGTCAGGTCTGATTCATCTAGGTGATGAACTGAGTGAAACAGTGTTGACCGATGTGATGGGCTCATAATGAATACGATTTGGTAAAGGTAGCGATGAGAGGCTATGTAGGAGTACATAGTGGGTTGTCTCATTGGGACCGTTCTTAGGAACCGGGTTCCGTGTTTGTGATCCAAGACTAGATACTACCACATGCTGGGCCCTGAAATATGACCCCGCTCGACTCATCAGTCGCTTAGTCCTTGGTCCATGTATTGCAAGTAGTTTCTGGTGTTTATAGCATGCTGGAGGCCATGCGTAGCGCTGACCCTCGAGGTGGGTTACGACGCGATAGGCAGTGGCACGGTGTACCAAGGGTCACCCTAATGGTGGGCTTGGGAACCCTGCGCACATCGTTTGGGGCCGTAGCGGAAACTTCGGCCAAACTTCCGTGCGGGTTCAGTATCAAATAGGCGATAGCCTGGACTAGAGGTCTTATGTGATTGACGGTCGTGGCCGACTCCCTCGCTGGGCATCCGCTTGAAGGTTGCCGAGGTGCATGGTTTATGGCACACAACGATAAGTGGCGAGAGCGTGTGTGAAGAAGTACACTTCTGCAGGGTATGAAACTATTCGAATAGTCGCGTCCTCGGATATGGACTACTTGGAGAACTTATGTTGTTCATAGATAATCAAATGGATACTCCTAAAAATATCAAGACTCGTGTGAGTACCATGGATGGCACTCTTCCGGTAGGGGAAGGTGAATCCATGGTAGTGTATCGTGATGGAGATAGTGGACTCGTGTGCGATAACTAAAATTGTAACAAAGAGTTTAAAACTGAGTAGTGTAGGTTAGCCATGAGTAAAAGCTGGCATTGCTGCTTAAACTCCACCACTCCCCCTTGTTGATACATGAGCATAAATAGACTAGGTCTATTTTAAAGACTTGCTGAGTATGATTGCACTCAACCTTGCTTAATTAATGTTGCAGAAGAAAACCAGGACCCATCAGGTGGGTTCTATCTAGACGTTGACGATGCCGACTAGCTGGTGTCCCAGCTACGATCTTGCCCGTGTGGTGGGCTGTAGATAGTCAGGTCCTGTGCCTCTTTTCTATTTTCGCCGTCTGTACTCAGACAACTTAAGTTTCCGCTGGCTTGTATGACTTCGTTTGTATGACTTGAGTGTCGAGTCATGTGACCCCTATGTGTAAGAACATATTATGCAAGGCTCGTCTAAGCCTCTTAAATAAAAGTCATGTTGTTGTATGGTTATGTTGTGATGCCATAGTTGTATCTATGCATATCGGGCATGTCGTGCGTACGTGTGACGTGCAATGGTATGTATGGGATCCGACACCTAGTCATGTGCCTTTAGTAGTACTCTTTATGGGAAACTGCCTCTTTGTGCCTCCAGCGAGCCATGGTAGCTTGCTACTACTCCGGACACATTGATTGACCGGCATGTATCCTTCTTTGCTGCTGTGTCTGTCCCTTCGAGGAAATGTCTCGCAGTGTAATGGAGTCCCTGTATCCTGCTACGACTCGTCTACGTGCAGTGATGACATTCGTGTCTCGCAACGTAATGGAGTCCTTGTAGCTTGCTATGACTCGTCTACACACGCTTGAGGCCGACACCTACATTGCTGGGTTATGTATGCCTGTTTCCGTATGGATGTACCACTTGGCTTCTATGACTAGTAATGTTGGCCCAGGTTCTTGGTTGTGTGATTGCCAGCGACATGTTCGCATACGTGAGCCAAAAGACGCAAACGGTCCTGGCCAAGGTAAGGCTGCAGCCGTGGAGTTACCGTGCGTGAGGCCGCAAAGCGATGTGATGTGTTACAGCCTGGATTCATATGATAGGATCGGGGTCCCGACATGAGGACATTAGCCAACAGGGCTGCAATTTTCAAGAAAGCCAGAGCATACTTAACATGCTCCACAACGCTCATCCGTTCAGGCAGCTCCGTATTGGTGTAGAGCCGGGTTGGACGATAACCTGGAAGTGGATTCTCCTTAGCTGGAAAGGTGTCCTTGCAATAAACCTAGGTCCGGTTCCTATCTCTGGGATGACTGGGCAGAAGAGTTGCAGGGAAAGCTATATCCCTCCGCCTTTGGATTGACACCCCTCCAAGCTGAAGACTCGGCCCGACCGCAAGTTCAGTCTGGCTGTTTAGATAGAAGAAATCCCTAAAGAGGTTCACTGTGGGTTCCTCGTATAGGTAAGCCTCATAGAGGACTTGAAATTGTCATAAGTTGGTGATGGATTTGGGACCAATATCTTTAGGATGAAGATTGTAGAAGTTAAAGGTGTTTCGGAAGAATTATGACCCGAGCGGCGAAAAGCCGTGGAGAAGATGATCCGTGAACACAACTACTTCTCCTTCCAAAGGCACAGATCTGACCTCTTTTCTAGGAGCCCACCAATGAATGATATTTTGAGTCGACAGGACTCCCATAGTCACGAACTCCTTTAAGTATGCTTCGGTAATCACGGAGGCAACCCAGTCACACAAAGTGGGGGCTTTGTCCATGGCAGCGGGTTAAACATTGTAAGAAAGCGAAAGATTACGGCGGGTCAAGTAAAACCTAGCAGTAAGGGGAGACAAAGCTAGGATGGAAATTGTGCTCAGCGGGTTAAGCTGGTGTTTTATGCCGCCGACTGTTGTGACACCAAGGGAAGTAAAAATGGTAGCTATATGAGTCGGCAGTACAATGGCGTGTTAAAGAGACAGCTAGTGTCGAAAATTTTCGTGAAGTGTTGACAAACAGGTTCTGTTGACAACTAAAACTATGGCAAGATCTACGGGGAAGAATAAAATAAGAAATATTGTAAACCAAAATGGGGGACGGAAGAATAGACGGTTCGTGCGTAGTGATCTATCTCGTTTTCGGATCTACGACGAGTGGAGATACATGCTAAATGGAGTTCTACGTCGGTGGCATGATGTTTGGAGACCCAGAAGGTATTCTATCTACTCATCTTCAGTGACTACTCGAGTGAGCGGCGGCAAATGCAGAGGAACGACGGCAGGCTAATGTGCATCTAAGAAAGAGAAAGGAACTAACCTGACGGGCACAGAGGCGATGGCCGAAACACCGACCAGTTTTTGTTCGATTAGGTTGGTGCAGCGTCCTGGGTTGGTGAAGACGGAGAAGGCCGGCGACAGCGGTGGAGCTTCGGTTGCACGACCAATAGAGGAAGAATGTCGGATTTAGGGCTCCCCAAAAACCTCAAGGTTCGAACAAAGGGGCGTGTGCGAGGATCCCCTGTAGCCTCACCCTACTTAGCTCGCTACTCGATGGTTACTATGGCGAACTCACACGATGATGAGGAAGAAGATGAACATGGTGGCTTACCCAGGTTCGGGCCGCTAGGAAGCGTAATACCCTACTCCTACTTTGGTGGATTGCCTCTCGGTGAGGTGTGGTGGATGAACTAGTACAGTGGTTTCGAGCCTCGGGGGGGTGCTCTAGGGGTGTTCTTCGCTCTCTGCCTAGCCTTGTGCCTCATCAGGTGGTCTTGTCGGATAGTTTCGTCATCCCCTTCAATGGGCGACCTATCCTCTATATATAGCAGCGGCCCGAGTCCTCTTCCCTTATCACAAAGGCGGGAAGGGATCCCATAATGTCCAAATTTGAAGGGGACAGGAGTACCTTCGCGCCCTGTCCAAAGGTAGTCTTCGCCTTCAAAGTAGCTATAAATGATGCAGAGGTGGGCTCGGTGATGACATCCTCCCCGTGGGGCTTGTGGACATGGTATTTCTACATTGGAATGGAAACCTTTGGGAGGCACTTCGGGAACCCGCATACGTCTTTGCTCCCTTTGCACCAAAGGGGAAATTGCACCGCCTGGCATGCTGGCGCCCGCCTATCCTTCCATGCGTCATCTTTGACTCCTAAGGTTGGGTCCTGCATAGAGATCACCACTACTCCGGAGGGGGCCTGAGGAGGCCCATCCTTGCTGGTCTTGGTTTCGTTATTCCTCATGATCCTGGGGTCCTCGCGAGAGCCTTGTCTTGAGCGGAGCCGTGCAAGGCCGTGTTTGGCTGACGAGATGGGCCATATCCTCGACTGCACGTAGGAAGGTCTGGGTACGCTCGTTCCGAGAACACCGATAGTAGCCCGCGGGCCCAAGGCGCGCTCGAGCTGGCTTCCGGGCGAAGCCTTCAGGAAGGCCCGAAGTGTTGCGGGCCCCAAACACCTGCAAGACAAGCTTTAGATGTGTCGAACGCCTAGGCGGCGATGCCGCCGCTCCCCGAAGGCGTTAGGAATCGCCCCAAGTATAACTGATGCGAAACCCATCTGTAAAGCCGACAATCATTTCCCTTCCTTGAATACCACTACTACCTCAGGCCTCTACTCCTCAGGCCCCGCCAAAGTGACCCTTCAATCGGTAGGGGAGCCGACGCAGATGGTACCACGCCGATCGAATTGCTCCGTTATGCCTGAGAGGCGCACGACGCCCACTCTCCCACGATGACTTGTGGTTGCAGTTACACCTATAAATCCGCCCCGCCCCGGGCAGGGGGGTGGGGTATTGTAGTCTCGAGGTTTATTCTTGCTTCAATCGCTCTATGGAGAAAACCCCCTTCTCCTCGCATCTTCTCCTCCCCCATGGCGTACGGAAGAAGCGTTGCGACCGCGGGGAAACGCGAGGCTCCGCCAGCTCCCTCGCCCTCCTCCGAAGGTAGTGGCGGGGACCCCTCAGGATCGGTGCAAGTTCGTTGGTGTTGGGCCATGGTCGATGAGTGAGTGCTCTATCATGTCTTTCTTTCTTAGTTTTCGTGTCCGGTGCCACGGACCTGATCCTAAGAAATGCAAGCTTGGTGAGCTCCAGGAGGAGGTGGTCGCGCTGCGGGCCGAACTGATGGCCACCGATGCCGCCTTCCAGGCCACCGTCAGGGGCGAAGCGGAGGCCAGGGCGGAGCGGAGGCCAGGACAAGGGCGAAGCGGAGGCCTAGGTCAAGGAGGCGACCGACACAGTGCAGGCCGTGCAGGAAGAGGTGGCTTGTGCCAATATGCTCGAGTCCTAGTGCGCGAAGCACTACCTCGACATCTCCCACCATGCGGCCGGCATAGTGAGTTGGTTCTTCAGGGAAGCCCCTGCTCTTCCTAATGCTCAAGGCGACAAGGGCTACCTTGACTTCTTCCGCCTGGTGGTGGAGACATTGTAGACTGGTGTCTCCCGCGTGAACGCAGACAGCGAGGCCGACGCGCGCAACCTCCTGGAGCTTGGCTTGACGCACGTCTTCTCCAACTTGCGCCACCTCGCCTCGGCGCTCGACCTCCAGCGCGTCATGGAGTGAGTGCCTGAGGGGCTCGAGAGGCCCCTCCGGGACGAGGTGCGCCCGCACGTGGAGTCCCTCGTGGAGCGGTTCATCTAGGTGCCTGCTCCCGGAGGGGAGGACCGCTCCAGCGTCGTGGTAGCTGGCGACTCGGACGGCGATAGTGACTGTTCTGCCTAGGCTTCCCCTTCCTCCCTATCCTGGTACCTGTAATACTTTAAGAAGAATTTGGGCCCCGTGGGCGTCAATATTTTGCGTATTACCTTTGCCTCTATTTGTTTTTCTTAAATCATCGGTCGCCTGCTTGTAGTGACGCGACTTAGTTTCCTTGCGCGAGGGTGTGGTGATGGTGGCCAGCTGGGCCCTCGTGAGGCGCTCCGTCCCAAGGGGCAGCCCGTGGCCGGCAGGTCTGGGTTCTTGACCTTGCTGTTCGTCGTCGCAGGGTCCCTCTCTTCGCGTTTTTTCTCCTGGTGCTTCAGGCCTCAAGGGTTTTGGTAGTCGCGCATAGTGGTCCATAGTACCTGCATCCTAATATTAGTGCGCACTACCCTTGTCCCGTCCTTGGGACACCATTAGATCAGAAGGCTCTTGCTAGGTTTGGTAGTGTACTTAGCTTGTGGGATGCCGACGATCTCGTGCGCCACAAGGCGTGGCCAAGATGTCTACTGCACTGCCTCGAGCGCTTCTTCCTTGCTTACGAGTGGGGTGGGTTGGCATCCCTTTCGGCACTCTCTGTGTATGATCCATTCCTGCACATTTCCCTACCATCGTAGTGTATGACCGGATCACCAGGAGGCAACTATGAGGTGAGGCCTCGACATCCTCGATGCCGACCGTATCACGAAGGACGACATTGAGGGGCGAGTGGCTATATGACCAGTAAGGCTCCTGCGGCGTGCTGCTCAGGAGCCCCCATTAATGCTCAAGCAGCTCCACGTCGGCAGGTTCTAGTGCTGCACATTTCCCTACCATCGTAGTGTACGACCGGATCACCAAGGACGCAACTCTAGGGTGAGGCCTGGACACCCTCGATGCCGACCAGATCACCAAGGACGACATCGAGGGGCGAGTGGCTATATGACCGGTAAGGCTCTTGAGGCGTATTGCTCAGGAGCCCCCCTTGACGCTCGAGCGGTCCCCATAATGTCCTGCCGGGTTCTTCCTTAGGAGGCCCAGGCACTGGGTGTCACACCCTGTGATTTTAGCACATTGTTATGTTTGGGTTTATAAAATTTGGAGCCAACTAAAACTTTTTCTATGTGCTTGTACTTGCTTGCTATGTTGTTTGCTTGCTTGTTGATTGTGTTATATGGCACTCCTAGAATCCATTCAACTTCATATTCATCTTCCTTGTTCCAAACTTCTTGCCCAATGATCATGCCATGTGATTAGTGCTAAAAACTATTTTTTATCAAATTTTGTTTTAAATAATAATTTAAGTTTTGAAACCCCCCGGAAATGAGGTTTGCACTACAAGTCCAAATGAGGTGGACCCCTCTTTCCCAAAGGGTTTATTTCAAACTTGTATGACTTCCGAAATCCACCAAATATTATTTTTAAAGATTATTTTCATAATTTATTTAAAGGCTTTTTCTTAAGGCCAGAAATGGTTTTTCCTTGGGAAAAATTATTTAAATGCTTTGAATATATTTGAGAAAATTTAGAGAAACTCAGTGGACATATATTTTCCATATATATAAGTTTCAACAGAAGGGCATGATCAGATCATAGGAAAAAACCCTCAAAACCCTTTCTGTTCAAATCAAGCTTTTGGTATATTTGTATAATAAATATTCTCAATAAATTCAAAGAAAATTCTAGCAAGTCAACACTATCATGGGTGATGATCTCCCGAAGTTTCATCTCAATCCAAGTTGGTTTTGTTCATCAAACCATCACAAAACCATTCCTGTCTAGAAGCAAATTTGAGCAACTTTACATTCTGAGGTGTCTCCCCTTGGACTCAAACTTCGTGGGCATGCTCTAATGTCCAAACAGTGATGATACACTAAGTAGTGCATCAAGGGTTAAAGCCTAGCATCATTGGATCTACAGAAATCTGATTCTACCAAATTCTAGGGTTCTTCAAATCTCCATTGTCAACTTTTTCCTCATGAGATCAAACTTGGTGAATCCACTCATTTCTACCTAGCCTTTGACCCTGGTAAATATCGCGGTAAGGTGGAAGCATCTTCTTGCCCAAAAGACCATCAAACACCTTCTGGTGATTTGGTAAAGTCCCCAATTCCACCCCTTTCCCATTTAACCTTGGCCCCAACTTTTCACCACAGCCTCCTGTGGATGCATTTTACCTCTAGTAAAAGTTCCACGGCCAAAGCCCAAGTGTAAGGTGGGGTCAAACCCCTATTTATACCATGGCAACATCTTTTTCTATCCTCCCTTGCCCATTTCCTTTCTCTCCTAGCTCTCCTTAGCCTGTAAGGCACCCAAGAGCATCTCCAGGCCCCCCAGGAGCTAGTGGACAAGGTGGGCACCCCAGAGCATCCAGGCCCCCCAGGAGCTAGTGGACAAGGTGGGCACCCCAGAGCATGCTAGGCTCGCGTGGGTCGGCTTCAGAGGCTGGGCCGATCTGGCCAGCCGCTTTTGGCCCATTTCCCCGAGCCATTTTCTTTTTCCTTTTACCCGAAAACCCCCAAAATCTCACAGACTTATATACTTATCCAATGCCAATAATTGTTCCACCTAAATTCTTAGAATAATCCCTAGAATTTAATAGTGCCATTTATAAAAATGGTTGAAACTATTTTTGTACTATTTTATTTGAAAACCGATATTTAGGCAGCTTTTTGCCTATGTTATTAAAATTCTAAAATGTTTTTAAAAACAAAACTCTAGGAGTATATTTTTAGTATGACATTGGGTATTTATCAGAGTAGGTTAACATTTTTGATAGTAGATTGTGTGCTCCATTTTGTGTGATTGCTTATCTTTATCGTTATTTCAATGCGACGATAAATTGCGCTGTTGACGAAGAAGTTGGACCCGAAGACTTCGAAGACCCTGGAGACTTTGTTGAGCCAGGCAGGCGGCCCTTTGTCCATATTAAGAAACTTTTTTATGCATGTCATATAGCACTTGTTGATTCGATGAAATGATCATGATAAGGTGCCCCCCCCCTTCGGTGGGATACGTCCGTTACTTTTACCATTGAGACTTGCATCATGCATGACCCTACCACCTTATGAGGGTTGTGCGGGCGGGAGCGGTTAGGTTGCTAATAGATGCTACGCAAATGGGATGGGACTTATGCATAGTGATGGCAAGAAAATATATGATTTTAAAGATTTTTATTGAAAACCCCGTTGGCTGCCACTAATGCCCAAGGGAGATGATGATGAGATGGGTGACCACTTGAGAAAGAAGTGGTGTGCCGGGACAAGAGAATATGTGGTTTTCGAAAATGGATTGGTGTAAGTTGCGACCGTTACTCCAACCTTACATGCACAACCACGATACCCCTTATGGGACAGGGCTTTGTTGATAACCTTGGTGGGTACTGGCAAGGAGCCCGCATTACTAGTGGCGGGAGTGGCATGGTCCCTCTCGATACGGGGTCGTACAAGTATGTACGATCATGCGCTGTCTTCACACGCACCGGGTACACCATTGGTCCCCTCATGGATGGTATGATTAGAGCGAGGCCCGTGTAATGTACATCATGAGGGCTGTGTAGCAGTCGAGTGGACTATTTGTTTAGTATTGCTGGGGGAAAGGCATTATTCGGGTGCTTACCTTAGGTATGTTATATACCGCGAGTCATGGATGACACGGAAGTTCCCCGAGTCTTGTGGGTAAAGTGTGCAACCTCTACAGAGTGTAAAACTATTCAAATAGCCATGTCCACGGTCAAGGATAGTTGGATGACCGCCCGTGTGCTACGTCCAAATGTTTTTACGACGGGTGTGTGGGTGTGTTGGAGACACAGATGGTAGTTGAACTAAGTCCGGTGACTTAGCATGGGAAGTGATCTAAGTCCGATGACTTGCCATGATGAATGAACACAAGGTGTTCAACCTCTACTTGTGTTGATATCTGTAACTTGTTCATATGGATATCTGTTAATTTTTGATGAATGCTCACTAGTTACTTGATCATGACATTTGCATTCAAATTAGGTTTCCTAAAAATCACCTGCTTAGTGCTACATCATAAAAAATTATTACCATGTTCCACAACTTGGGTTGCTTGCGAGTACATTCAAAGTACTCATCAGCTTGCCACTGGTTATTTAATTGTCCATGCATGGAGGAGTATGTTGAAGAGTTCGTTGGAGACGAAGCTGCGAACTAGGACGCTTCCCAGTCAGAATGCGTGTAGGTTAAGGCATATAGCATGGGTTCACGCTTTCGACCAAGATTTCCTCTGCTTGTTCTTTTTGAAGTATTTGGCCCTTATCTCCCTATCTATGTAAGACTAAGACCTTCGTGGTCACTATTTGTGTAAGATGATAAGTATGGATGTAAGATTCTTGTTATTCAGCTTCTGTGTGTTCAGTGAGCATTGATCTCTGGGATCACTGTACACGTTCATTCAGTGATCACGACTTATGAGTCGGGGTCCCCACACTGGGGCCTCTCGAGACTCCATGTTGTGGTGCCGTGATATGGTCGGAGCCCCAAGCGGGGGATGACTGCCCAAAGGTGCAAGACCCTGAGGCGACAAGGGCCTATTATCCGGCCCAGCGGTGCCTCGGGGAGGGCTGGAGCGCACGGCCCCTTGTGAAACACCAATCCACAAAAGAGAGTTCAAGGCTGGTAAAACAAGAGAGAAAATGAGAGAAAAGTCCCTACCCCTTTTTCTTTTAAATATAGAGTTCCGAACTCCTCAAACTTCGTTCCAAAAGGTGGCAACTCAAACACAAAAAGAAGCAAGAAAATGTCGTGTCCGGCACCTAGGCTAGTCTTTGTCTTCGTCTTCCCCCACCGCTGAGCGTAGGGTATCCACATTGCATGGGCATAGCCATTGATGGGCATTGTTTACTTGTCTGCTAGCGCAGAGCTAGGGCTTCCACATTGTGTGGGAAGGAACCCCTCCATGTCCTTGGGGGGCGTATACAACCCACTCATTATTACTTGTGAGTGTAACGGTCGTAGATAGTTGGGAAAGCCCCCAGGCACTTGCCCTAGTTGATCCCAACTCCGTTAAGAGCTACCCTGTACATTCCTGCTTGGTTACGCGCCTCTATGACCCAAACCCGAATGCACTGTTCCCGGCGTAACCCTAGGATTGCGCTCCTGTGGCCCAAAGATGAGCACAATTCATCCGGTGCAGCCATAACGGTGTTTTGTCGATGAAGCCGCCTCGTGAAGCGCCTGGGTGCTGGCCAGGCATCTCCTTCAGGTCCTCGTGTGGCCCAGCCTCCCGAGGCCGCGCGGACGTTCTAGTTGCCGTGGGTGGCCCACGTTACCTATGTCTGGCTGCCCCCAGGCCATCACTCCTAAGGCCTCGGGGCTTGTCTTGGCATTATATGCGCGCGATGGAGACATCTTGCACTGTGCCCCGCGAGCCCAGGGGCATTCTCCCTCCTTCTGCTGCTCGCGACATCCAGGCTTTGTGCTTCGTCGGGGGAAGCCCCCGATCCCAGCTCGGGGTGGAGGCCCGGAGCTCTCCCTATTCTTGGGGGGCGTTGGCGCCTGTGACAAGCGCCTGATCAGGGATGATGTCCCTAGGTATGACGTAGCATGGTAGATAGGCCTCCACATAAGGCTGTCCTCCTATGCTGTCCGACGGGACACTGCGACGGCCCCTCTAGGCGGCGGCAGGGCGCCGCCCTGCGCGTGGAGCCTGTATACCCTCCTGAATCAAGCCTCAGAGCAGAGTTGCTTAGCTCTGCCACCACCATTGGGTGGGTCGCGCGTCTCCTGACATGGGTTGCTTCCTCGCCGATCCAGCACGCCTTTTCCATTGTTGCTTGTTTCTCCGGACACCTCACTGCTTTCTCCCTATGCAGGATGGCGCGCACCCGCCTTTTCAATCCCGGTTGTTGAAGGTCCACTGAGTCACGGAGGCACGCGCTGGTGCATGCACGGGGCACCTTGTTGTTACCTTCGTGCGCTCGGTCGTCGTGGCCGGATTGTGCCCCGAAATCGGTCATGGGAATTCGAAGAAGAAGGAGCATGGCGTCTGGTGGGCCCCACTCGGGCTCGCCTAGGGCTGGAGGTGGCGCACCGCCTGCAGATTGGGAGATAGGCACAGCAAAAGAGACCCAGTACCTAAAGAAGGGTGAGGAGCCACGGCCCTCCACGCGACGCTGATTAGTTCTGTGACGTGGTCGGCCCACGCGTCGAATCCCCCGTGCGTCGGGCGATGGCGCAGCATCTCACTAGCCAGCAGCTGCGCATCATGTGCGTCGAGGTCCTCCACGTAGGTGTGGTGCGACGCCGATGTTGAAGGTGCCGCCCGCCTGCCGTGTGTTTGGGCGGCGCGAGGGGCAGCAATGGCATGCTCCTTGTTGTTTACCCATCGTTATGTCACTAGGGCATGGGTCTCCGACGGCAGCTGTGGGATTGATGGAAGTCGATCCGCCACAGTCGGGGGAAGCTTGTTGGGCGCCAGCCATCGGAGTGATGGAGTTGTGGGAGAGCGAGGCTTGAAGAAGACTCCAACACGCCCCTACCTGCCACGCCAAATGTCGAATTTCGGGCTCTGCAAAACCCTCAAGGTTCGAACATAGGGGAGTGTGCAAAGATCCCCAATAGCCTCACCCTACTTATCTCGCTACTCGATGGTTACTACGACGAACTCGCACGATGACGAGGAAGAAGATGAACACGGTGGTTTACCCAGGTTCGGGCCACTAAGAAGCGTAATAGCCTACTCCTGCTTTGGTGGATTGCCTCTTGGGGAGGTGTGGTGGATGAACTAGTACAGTGGTTTCGATTGTCGTGAGGGTGCTCTAGGGGTGTTCTTGGCTCTCTGGCTAGCCTTGTGGCTCGTCAGGTGGTTCTGCCGGATAGTTTCATCGTCCCCTTCTATGGTGTGGCCTAGCCTCTATATATAGCAGCGGCCCGGGTCCTATTCCCTTATCACAAGGCAAGGGATCCCACAATGTCCAAATTTTGAAGGGGGCATGAGTACATCCGCGCCCTGTACAAAGGTGGTCTTCGCGTGCAAAGTAGGTGTGGATGATGCAGAGGTGGGCTCGGTGATGATATCCACCCTGTGGGGCTCGTGGACGTGGTCTTGTTGCACTGGAATGGAAACCTTTGTGAGGCGATTTAGGAACCCGCGTACATCCTTGATGCCTTTGCACCAAAGGGGAAATTACACCTCCTAGCACGCTGGCGCCCGCCTGTCCTTCCCTGCATCATCTTTGACTCCTGGGGCCAGGTCCTGCATAGGGATCTCCGCTGCTCCAGAGGGGGCCTGAGGAGTCCCATCCATTCGGGTCATGGTGTCGTTCTTCCTTGCGAGCCTAGGGTCCTCGCGAGGGACTTGTCTTGAGCGGAGATGCGCCAGACCGTGTCTGGCTGACAAGATGGGCCATGTCCTGGACCGCAGACAGTCAGGTCTGGGTACCCTCGTTGCTAGAACGCCAACAGAGAAGATGAAGAGAAATGGTGGCAGTGGGGAGGAGAAAAGAAATGGGACCCCCTCCCTTGCCTATTTATGAGATGGGAAGGCAATAGTACATGCGAGAATCGAGGAGGCACAGTGATGATCTGACCAAAAGGGACGCCTCAATTTTCAGAACCATCGTTTATTGAGGGGATCTGTTGTGACGTCCCAGAATCCTTTTATAATATATCCAACGTGACGCCATGGAGGGTTAAAGTTTTATTTTTAGGTGAATAAGTTTGTGAGACTCGCCACTGAATGGTCTGAAGATTGACATCAAGAGGATCAAATCAATCTAGGGCCTAATGTTCGGGATATAACCCCATGGCGAGAACTGCCCAGGAGGGGCCGGGTCACGCCTGGCGGCTCATAATCAAGACCCTTAAAGCGGGCCTTAGGATTGAAGACAAGACTACATGGCGACTTCCAAGATCGGCCAAGAGGAGGACTAGAGATGGAAGATGGCGCGAGACCCGGGCGTGTAGAGCCGCCCGGGAGACGGCTTGCCCAAGAAGGCAAGGTGGCTTAGAGACAAGATCGAACACTTTGTGTAAGTCGGTTTAGGACTCTTGTAACCCTAGGGCCTCGACCTACCTATATAAAGGTGAGACCCTGCGGTAACTTAGTACAAAAGACAATTGATCGATAGCTAGGTCAAGCAAATCCGCTCCCTTGTAATCGATACTCCATCAATACAACACAAAGCACGACGTAGGCTTTTACCTCTTTTCGAGGGGCCGAACCTGGGTAAACTTGTGTCTCTCATCCCGTTCAATCCCTTTGAGACCACCACCTTAGCAATGGCCTCAAACCTAAGTCCTAAGACATCTGCCATGACAAAACCACGACAGTATTGATGTCCTCATCACACATGACAAATTCTGTATAAAAAAATTCAATGTCGTCAACAACAAGAAGGTACCAACCTTTGTGGTTACTAGGTTTGCGAACACATGATGTCCCTATGTACATCTTCTGAATGTTGTGTTGATTCTGACAAAATAGTACCAATAAGTATGTATCTTAATTAATGTCTTCTATTCCACATGTATGTCACATTCTGATCTAAAATACCTACAGTTGATCATTTAACTAATGACCTCTGAACTGCTCCCCATAGATGAATTGTTATTTGTTAGGAACTTGATCAACAATTTCTTCACGAAACTTTATATCAAGACCAATAAAGACTATGAAGATTTCAGCTTTCCTACAAGAATTAGTATGCATTCAGATAGTGTTATGAGCTAAACATATACGCATGGATGCACTGTTCTCCATGTAATAACGTCTACGTATTACGTACACTATGATTATGTACTTCATATGTCCGTACATCTGTGGAATTTAGCTAGTCTTTATTCAATTGCATATTGTAGCAAACTTTGGTGAATGTCTTCCTATGGACACTATTTGTTCAATTGCAGATTGTGGCAAATTTTCTTTTTTGCGGGGTGATTCAAATGTAATATTTTACCAAAAACTGGTCATTTAAGCACACATGGTTCGAGTAATTAAGTGTGTGCGATCCAGAACCGATAGCACACGTCACTCATAGTGCAACCGCCCGTGATCTACAGGAAAATCACATGAGATATCAACTTACAAATGGTGATAGCTAACAAATCGCATAAATTTTGCAGCATTCTACTTGTATGTAGGAGCTCCTTAGTCAGTGGCGGAGAAAGGAGATTAGCAGGCGCCCTGCTCCACCCCGAAAAATAATGATTTAAGCCTAGTACTAGTGTAAATGGTGTTTTATTGTTGGAGCTATGCCCTAGAGGCAATCATGTGATGATTTCATCTCCTATGTATTCATGACTATTTTCTATTGTCCTTGAACATCATCAGTGATATGTATCGATAAGTATGTGTCACACCTTGTGTTTTTCCTCTCTTGACTAAGTTCACATAGCTCAAAAGATAGGGACAATTAAAAAATTGTGTGCTTGTGATGTTTGGCTTGATTGCTATTTGCTTGTGTGCTTGTTTGTGTTTTTAATCACAAACATTCTCCTTCCCTCTAGACACATATTCTTTTGCCAAATCTTTGCCCAAGGATCATGCCATGTGTATAGGACATAAACTATTTTTATAAAAATATTCTTTTGGTCAAAAAGAATTTATTAAATTTAGGTTTTGAAAACCCCCTGAATTGATGTTTGTATTACAAGTCCACAAATTAGGGTGGATGTTTTTTATCCAAAGACTTTATTTGGAACCTACTATAAGTTAGACTTCCCAAAAATACCAACAATTATTTTTAAGGATTATTTTCCTATTTTTTTTAAAGGATTTTCTTCAGGCTAAAAATGGTGTTTTATTGGGAAAATATATTTTTATGCTTTCAAAATATTTGGGAACATTTAGGGAAATTCAATGGACATATATTTTCCATATATAAAAGTTTCAGCACATGTCCATGTTTAGAATATTGGAGAAAACCCTCCAAAACCCTTTCTGGATATTTTTGCTATTTGAATATTTCTATAAGAAATATTCTCAAATAAATTTAGGAAAACTATAGCATGTCACATATGCCATATATGATGTTGTTGCCAAGTTTCATCTCAATCAAAATAGTTTTGGTTCGCAAAAGTGCCCAAAACCATCTCTATCTAGATGCAAACTTTGAGCAACTTTACATTGCCAACTGCCTCCATTTGTTCTCAAACTTGGTGGACCTGTTCTAATCCTCTAATAATGCATCCACACCATGTTTTGCAACAAGGAATACATATCCACTTGACCAAATCCCTCCAAACCCATTACTGTTGATTTAGGTAACTGGGTATTTTTGCCTTATCAAGTTTCCCCATTTGGTCCCAAATTTTGGGGGCATGTTCTTACCCCCAAATTATGCTACCACACCAAGTGGTGCATCAAGGAGAATGGATTTGCATAGCTGTATCTAATGAAACACATTTCTAAGGTTCATAAAGTTTGCATTGACAATTTTCATCAAATAAGCCCGCAATTGGTTATCATCCTCAATTCCATAAAACATTTGGTCCTGGTAAATTTCATAGAAAGGAGAACCTTTTACCTAGGCAAAAACTCCATCAAACACATGTTGGAAGAATCTAGAAGGTATTGTTTTGACCTCCTATACAATTCTCCTTGACCGAAGTTTTTTACCACAACTCCAAGTTGTTGCCTTTTACCCCCTAGTAAAGTTTGGATGGCCATTGCTCAAAGGTTGATGGGGGTAAAACCGCCCATTTATCCCTCTAGAAAATATCCTTCCTCATCCCCTTAGCTTTCCTTTTCAACCATGCAATCTCCAGAGCACCCCTTGGCCAGATTCACTTTGTGTACACCTGCTAATGAACATACACACTAGAAGACACACTAGGACACACCCTGGAGAGCAAATGGATTGCCCTGGCATGCCAAAAGGGCGCTCGAGAGTGTGCTATAGTATTCTGGCACATTGTAGCACGCGCCCAATCACTTCCACCGACAGCCTAGGGTCTCTCCAACACTCCTGCAGGAGCACCTCGTTGTGCGAGACACGGCAAGCTGTCGCCCTATCTTCCCTCTCCCTCCTCTAGCCTCCCCTCGCACGAGCATCGACTGTCCTGGAGATCCAACCCAACAGCTCACACGCGCAAGCCCTGTCGGCCTCCGTCTCTGCCCTCTCCTATCCCTTGGTCATGGGCCACATCCACGTAGCACGCAGACATGCCCTCGATTAACCCCAAGACCCCTAGCAGCAGTCGCGCCATGGCCATGGACGTCGTCCATGATGGACTCGTGCGTGAGCCCAGATCTCCCATCTTGCCCTCTCTCATTCCCTCTACCTCCCAGGACCCTCTTGGCTAGACCATTTCCCCTCTCGAGCTCTTGATCCACATCAATGCCCGAAGCCTCCCGTCGGCTTCTTCTCATATTTGCGCATCCCGACCTCCTCCTCATCCCCTAATCACTCCGGCGCCCTCACACCACCGCCGCGAAGCCCCCTAGCACCTCCCTTTCTTCCCGAAGATGCCATGCGCTCAAGGGCAATGGTGGGCGATGGCCTCTTGCGTGGCCCCCTGAGTTGGCATCATCGCGGTCCTCCCCGCGGGCGTGCAACACCTGGATGGATGCGTCATGACCCCCGGATCTCTCTGACATTTGTATCCTGACAGGAGGTGTCCTGAGCCACTAGGGAGGTCCTTGATGCCTGCCTGGTCGGGCTCCTATGCCCCTCCCATGCTCTGGAGGTAGGAAGGGGGTGATTCTACCGGCAAGGCCTGTCGGTCAGCGGCTAAGCCCTCCCGTTTAAGTGGATGCGGCCCCGCATGCGTCCGTCTCCCTGCGACGAAAGTGCCTCCCATGAAAGCACTATCGATGTTGCCTCGTCGTCTCGCACGGTTGATCCACTGGGCTGGCCCAGTAGCGGCTCATCCCGTTGAGCTGCATGGATCACTGGTTTTGGCCCCTAAGTACAAAATTTTTCCATTTTTGTTTTTCAGAGAGAAAAATTAAAACCCACAAAATTCAATTCAACTCCAAATTTGTTGATTCAAATTTCTACAGATTCCTAAAATCCCGACCTAAAGAAATACGTGCATTGCACATTTTTCCACACAATACTTTTTGCACCACCAATATTTTTGTCCTTTCTATTATTATAAAGCCCCCTTTTTAAATCCCAAGAGCATTCATCCTAGTTTCAAACTAGATGATTTAAATTTCCAGAGACTCCAAAGATCTTGCTAGCAATGTATAACATTTTTCCTATGCTATATTCTGCTAGACCAAGTAAATAGCCCATTTTCCCTTCGTTCAATCTTAGGAAAATCATAGGAAATTCATCCCAACTTCAAATCATGTGAAACCCCTTTATAGATTCTTCTAAAATCATGCCCTATTTGATGAGTGCATCCACTTATTTCTATAAAAATAGCTTCTGCAGACTTTTCACAAGATGATTATTACCCCTATTTCCACCATTCAATTGACCTCATTGATCCAACTCCAATAGAGTCATTTTAGGTATTTTTCTTATGATCAGAGATGTACAAGTAAAATAAAACTCTATTTATAGAGAACTTATATTTCTCTACTTGTTGTGTTGCTTATTATGTTAGTTTTCGACGGTAGTTCACGGAGTTGGACGAGAAGCGTGTGAAGACCTTGAAGACTTTGCTGAGCCAGGCAAGAAGCCCTTTAGCCATGACTATGGAACAATTTTATGCATGACATATGGCACTTTATTCCGTTACATGATGTAGTGGGTTAAATTTATAACTTTCCTCGTTGATACTTGCACTGAGCATGAAACTATCTTCTTATTAGAGTTATGCGGGTGGGAAGTAGTTTGGATGCTAAGTAGTTGCTATGCATGTGGGATGGGAATATGCATGGTATCGAAAAAGAACAATTTTGAAGACTATTCGAAAACCCCACCGGGTGCCACTAATACCCTAGGGTGATGATGTTATGGTAGGTAACCACTTGTTAAAGAAGTGGTGTACCGGGCCAAGTAAGTTGCGACCGTTACTCCAACCTTATATGTACAACCACTCTACCCCTATATGGGAAGGGGCTTCGTTGATTTCCTTGGTCGATGCTAGCAGAGAGCCCACATTACTAGTGGAGGGAGAGTATGAGTTACTCCCTCGATACAGGATCGTGCCAGGTAGGGCGACCATGTACAATTTTTACAAACACCGAGCACATCGTTGTGCCCCTTCATGGATGGTACTATGTTGAGGAAGGCTCATGTTTGTACATGATGACAATGTGGGCCAGCGAGTGGAATATTTGTTTAGTGTCTTTAGGGGAAAGGCATTGTTCGGATGGTTACCTTGGGTATGTAATATACCGTGAGTCGTGGCTTGACATGGAAGTTCCCTGAGTCTTGCAGGTAAAGTGTGCAACCTCTGTAGAGTGTAAAACAATTCGACTACTCGTGTCCACAGTCAAGGACAATTGGATGACCTCTCTTGGGCTATTTCCATGGTTCCCAAACATGGTTCATGTGTGTGTGGAACAAAATATGGTAGCTGAGCTAAGTCGGATGACTTGAATGGAATGACTGAATATGAGATGTTGAACCCCCTGCTTATGGTGATATTTTTAACTTGTTAATGTGGATATGTGTCAGCTGTTGATGCATTCTTACATAAGTTTATTGATCATGTCACTGCACTCAAAATTAGCTCTTTGCAAAATAACCAACTTAGTGCTATATCATGCATTGTTTTTGCCTTGTTCCAAACATGGGTTGCTTGCGAGTACATTCAAAGTACTCATTGTCTTGCCACTGGTTATTTTATTGGCTAGGCATGGAATAGCAAGAATTTGGTGAAGATTTTGTTGGTGGTGAAAATTCAAACTAAGACGCTCCCAGTCAGAATGCCTACAGGGTTAAGGCAGATGGCAAGGGTTCACGCTATGAGTGAAGATTTCTGCTACGAGTTTATGAAGACTTGGTCATAAAGGCCATACTTGAGTAAAATTGTATGTCATGGATGTAAGAGTCTTGTTATTCAGTTTCTTTGTTTTTAGTGAGCATTGATCTCTGGGATCACTATGCACATACATTCGGTGATCACGACTTATGAGTCGGGGTACCCATAGAGCTGGTATGAGAGCCATCGTCACTGTGCGAAGCTCTAAGTTAGCATGGACATTAGTTAGGACAATACTATTTTTTGAGACCCTTCAAAATCACTTACAAAACCATTATATTTCTGACCCGTCCTACATTTTCAAAGGGAGCGAAGGTTTTTGCCTTAGCACTTCCACCCTTATTCTCTTTGACTCTCATCATCTGTTTTTCCAGAACTTTGCAAACGGTCGTTGCTACCCTTATGCCCCTGACCACTCGATTCCTTATAATTATCGTGGGTAACCTGGAAGAAAGCCAGCTTGCCAGACATTTTTCCACATATATCGGACACAAGTTGGTGACACCATGAAAAAATGATTCCAACAGAAGATACCTTCTTGAGGAATGAGGACATCGAGACTCACAAGAAGGCGACACCCTCGACACTGCCCAAGGTGATGCAACATTGGCCTATGATGATCAAGGTATAAGAAATTAAAGATCATGATATGCATCGCTAATTTATAAACCATATCCATACCATTGTTGTATCGTCAACCACCGGTGGATGAGAACCTCGACATTTGGTCCGCCTCACCATAGTGAATAGGAAAACGGTTCTCTTCATCCCCTCTTTTGGTGTCAATATTATCATGAACGTAACCGACAGGATGGAGGTCTATCATGCCTTATTAATGTCATTACATAAATAATTGCCTACGTGGAACCCTCGATGTCTCACAAGACAAGAATACATTAGCCCGATTACGAAGACCCCAAAAGATCCTATCGATAACAACCATGAGGACTCACCTTCGTCGCCAACTCACCAGGCCCGAAGCCGTCAAGGACTCTTCAGGCGCAACCAAGATCATGTAGATCAACAACAAAAAGAGACATAGCAACACCTGAAGAAGACCCCTGTACACTAAGCCGACTCCTCTGCAAGACAAGAATCAAGCATGACTCCTGTGTCCGAGAACCCCTAGGGTAGGATGAGACGTGTATCCCCTATGCAAAGTCAAGTCCGTGTAATGGTTCGGATAGGACCATGATGTGTGTTGGTTGTTTTTGCTTGTTTGTGCTTTGGGGTAAGTCGCACTTTTACCCTAGGTAATGAGGATGCGACTGGATCACCTACCCTATCTTATTGGTTGTGTTTGGCCTTTTCATCACTTGTTTGATTGCACTTGTACTATAGAATACCCTTAGCCACTTCCCTCTATGTTACATTTCCTCTCCCCCCTCTCGTCAAATGAAGACAAGCAAGACAAGATGAACAAAGGATTCACCTCTACAAACAACTAGCACTAAAGACTTTGACTACAACGTAATCAACCAGACGCAACCCCGTAGAGTTATGCTTTTCTCTCAAGATCGGAAACCCCTACTTCGACCAACCAAGACCTCATAAACTACCCTAGATCAAGCCTCTGACCACGTGTTTAATACGCGAGTTTGATAGAGCACCTGTTGAGATCCAATAACCCCTGCTTAGCATTGGGTTCATTGTGGAACTAGTGATCATAGTGAACAAACGACTCTCGTTATTAAGCTAGCACCAGAACCTTGATGCCATACGAAGGATCGTTCTAAGGATATATGATTTTTACACAGTTATTTGATTTAGCCATAGTAGATGTCTTGAGGATATAGATGAGTCTCTTTGGTGGGTTGTGAGACTTTTATGTTGGTGAATGAACTTGGTGGATCAAGTTGATAGAGTAGCATAGCCTACTTCTCCCTTGAGTAAATTAGATTTAGTAGGACAATAGTGATCACAAGTCTAAGTGCTTGGTGGTATGACAATTGAATTTGACAAGTAATGTACATGGATTGATGATGTTGCAATAATGACTAGGAGTAACGAGTTGTAATTCTTGTTGTAAATGAGATTGTATAGGTAATCCTAGTAGATGTTGGTGTTAAGTAATTCTACATGGTTTGGAGTAATTTTGATTTAGTCCAATGATGTTGATCATGATACCATGTTTGAGGGTGGATGATATTTATAAGAAATTTGATGATGCCGAGGATGAATTAAGAATCTATATAAGATTGACTTGGGAGTTTAGTTGGTCATGAGATTGGAAGTTCATGGCTATGCTGTGAAAATAGTCCTTGCAACGATATGTGGATTATAGGAACCCTAGGAAAATATGTGAAACTCCATCGATGTTTGATTTGTAGAGGTGATAAATCATTTGATGGTCAATATGATTAATAGACCAATGAACTGGATTCATAGGAAGGGTTCATGATCTTGGATTAGTATGTTATGTGTTTCCTTAACATTAGGATGCAACACCTTATACATTTGATATACTAGCTGAACACTTGGATTTGTAGTGTCAAAATCAAGCTTGCAGCTAGTATTCGTGAGGATTTCTAAATAGGGAAATACATGAGTTAGCCATAGTGCATATGACATTTTTGTTTAGTCATTCTCTCAAAACCTTGGAGTTGAATAGCACGAGTGATGTTGGAGTTGACTTATATGTGATGATACCTTCAATGATATACGATTATTTTGTTTGGAGTAATAAGTAGGACTGTTGGCATCTAAGAACTATGCTCAAGGATAAAATGATATACGTTCACTCACATCCTAAGCTCCTTGAAACCACGAAGCTTTATCGAGCTATGACATGGAAGGGTCATGACCAGAGGCCTTGACTAGGACCAATACTCTACCTAGACCACCACCAAACCCTATCCATAAGGAAGGTGGACACGAAGAACTAGATTACGTTGCACCACCAACCCCATGGACAAGTGACTATTCAAAGCAAATGCCCACTCCTCTCACATATCGCACGCGCAACGTGCTTGTGTGATACTTGGGGAAGTATGCTCTTGTCCTAATGGATAAAATACTTATTTACCCAATAGGAGAAGGAACACCTTGGTCGTATTTGTATAAGCCCCAAAAACACCAATTACCCTGCCTCTCTAGGTTGGACTCCTTGAAGTACCCTCCCTGCAGCCAAAGACATTCTTGCCCAAGCAAGATGAAGAACCACTAAAGTTGGGAAGCCACAACGACGAAGAAGAAGAAGCAAGAGAACTCAACCACCACTCCTTTTCCCCCTACATCAGCTACACTATATCAAGAAGCACCAAAGTTCAAGCACAATGAAGCCTTTGAACATCTAGAGAAATTAAATAGCGCCTTGTTTTAAGTAGTCACTTTATTAGTTCCTGACTAGGATGGAACTGAGAAGTTGATAGGACCCTCACTCCACCACTTTGACAGGTACGATGAACATGACGTCCCTAGTATCTCCAGATATCTGGAACAGAGTGGAACGATTGTCATTACCTTGTTACTAGCCCCTTTTTGTCGAAACAATGGTGTATGTCTTGATTGGATCATGGTGAAACACCTGGAAAAGGTAGTTCACCCCGCTTTCCAAGACTCAAAGCTTGCGGATTGGATGGCAGGTCTATACTCATGGGTAGCCAGCTCATCTAGGATCCCTCGAAGAGCTTCCCACAAATGGCTAAGGATAGACAAGTAGACCAAACACTCGAAGGCCCGCGAGAAACATGCGTCCGAGATAATGAAGACAAAAGGCCGAAGATGAATGAGGAACATACCTAGGAAACTAACTCAATAAGAATATCTCGACGAGAAGCCTAGGATGACGCGCTTCAACACTCTCAAGGATGAAGACCACCTACGACTGAAGATCACCTGCCTTAAGGAAGTCAAGGGCTTCCCCATTGACGAGAAGTTACACCAAGACTCGACACTTCTATTCTAATATGAGCCATCTAGATGTCACTAACCAACGTGAGCAACCCCGGGACCAGGACATAGACACACTACTTTGCCACATATTCCAATCTTGGGATACAAACGCAAGCAGGCCCTTAAACTTTTAGTCAGATCTAGCTTACCTCAAGAGCCCTGTTCGCCCTTAGGCGAAGCCGGTGATGCACTCAAAGTTATATCATCAAGCACTTCAAGGTCGAATGCACCAACAACAGCGAAGCAGGAGCAACCTTGGAGCATGAAGACTACCTTAGATCCGAGTTACCATATCTTTTTAGCGCTTAGCCTAGGAATCTTGGGGATGATATTCTTGTAAGGGGGTAGGTCTATCACACCTTGTGTTTTGCCTCTTTTGACTAAGTTCACATAGCTAAAAAAGTAGGGCAAATTAAAACTTATATGTGCTTTTGATGCTTGACTTGATTGCTATTGGCTTTGTGTGCTTGTTTGTGTTTTTAATCACAAATATTCTCCTTCCCTCTAGACTCGTATCCTTGCCCCAAATCTTTGCCCAATGATCATGCCATGTGTATAGCCATAAAACTATTTTTATAAAAATATTCTTTTGGCCAAAAAGCATGCATTCAATTTAGGTCTTCAAACCCCCCAAAATCGAGGTCTATACTACAAGTCCTCAAATTAGGGTGGATGTTTTTCTCCAAAGACTTTATTTGGAACCTACTATGTATAAGACTTGCCCCAAACACCAAATATAATTTTTGACGATTATTTTCCTATTTTATTTAAAGGTTTTTCTGAAGGCGAGATATGATCTTTTACAGGAAAAAATATATTTATGCTTTCAAAATATTCGAGAAACTTTAGGGAATCTCAATGGACATATTTTTTCCATATATAAAAGTTACAACACATGGTCATGATCAAAATATTGGACACAACACTTCAAAACCCTTTCTGGATATTCCAAGTATTTGAAATATTTCTATAAGAAATATTCTCAAATAAATTCATGTAAATTCAAGCATGTCAAATATGCCATATATGATGTTATTGCAAAGTTTCATCTCAATCACTATAGTTTTGGTTCACAAAAGTGCCCCGAGACCCTCTTTGTCTAGACCCAAATTTGAGTAACATTACATTGCGAAGTGCCTCCATTTGTTCTAAAATGTTGTAGACCTGCTCTAGTCCTCAAATATTTCATCCACACCAAGTGTTCTATCAAGGAAGACAGATACACTTGTCCAAATCCCTCCAAACCCATTTTTGCTGATTTGTAGAATTCTATATTTTTGCATTCTCAAGTTTCCCCATTTGGTCCCAAATTTTAGGGGCATGTTCTAACCCCCAAATAATGCTGCCAAATCAAGTGGTGCATCAAGGAGAATTTATTTGTGTTGCTAGATATAATGAAACCCATTTCTGCCCATTTCTAGTGTTCACAAAGTTTGCGTTGGCCACTTTCATCTAATAAACCCAAAATTTGTTATCATCCTCAATTCCATATACCATTGGTTCCTTTGAAATTTGATAGCAAGGAGAACATTTTACCCAGACCAAAACTCCATCAAACACCTTCTGGCAGAATATAGAAGTTACTGTTTTGACCACCTATACTATTCTCCTTGACCTGATTTTGTACCACAACTCCAAGTTGTTGCCTTTCACCCACAGTATAGTTTATATGGCCATTGCTCAAAGGTTTATGGGGTAAAACCCCATCTACCCCTCTAGACATCATCTTTTCTCACCCCTCAACTTTCCTTTTCATCCAAGCAATCTCCAGAGTAGCCATTGGCCAGATTCACTTTGTTTACACCTTCTAATGCCCCTAGACACTAGAAGACATGGTAGGACACGGCCTAGAGAGCAAATGGCATGCCTTGGCATGCCAAATGGGTGCTCTAGAGCATGCCACATTGTCCTAGCACACTGTAGCTGGTGCCCAATCAGTTCACACGACAGCCTCGGGTCTTCCCAGCATGCCTGTTGGAGCCCCTCGACATGCGTGACACGGCAAGCTGTCGCCCCTCTCTTCCCTCTCCCTCCTCTGGCCTCCCCTAACACGAGCGTTGACCACCTTGGAGCTCCAACCCGAGAGCTGATAACCCACAAGTATAAGGGATCACAACAGTTTTTGAGGGTAGAGTATTCAACCCAAATTTATTGATTCGACACAAGGGGAGCCAAATAATATTCTCGAGTATTCGCAGTTGAATTTTCAATTAAACCACACCTATAAGACTTAATATCTGTAAAAAAATATTCAGTAGCAAAGTGGTATGGAAGTAACGGTAACGGTAGCGAAAGTGACAATAGCAGTTTTGTAGTGATTGTAACAGTAGCAACGGAGAAGTAACTTAGCAAGGATCAATATGTGGAAAGCTTGTAGGTAATGGATTGGTGGTGGATAATTATGTCAGATGCCATTCATCATGTAACAGTTATAACATAGAGTGACACAAAACTAGCTCCAATTCATCAATGTAATGTAGGCATGTATTCCATATATTGTCATTCGTGCTTATGGAAAAGAACTTGCATGACATGTTTTGTCCTACCCTCCCATGGCAGCGGGGTCCTAATGGAAACTAAGGGATAGTAAGGCCTCCTTATAATAGAGAACTGGACCAAAGCATTAGCACTTAGTGAATACATGAACTCCTCAAACTACGGTAATCACCGGATAGAATCCTAGTTATTGTCACCGTGGGGGATGCGGATCGTAACTCGTAATAGGTGTCTACAACTTGCAAGATAGGATGAAGAACACATATATATTTATGAAAACATAATAGGTTCAGATATGAAATCATGGCCCTAGGGCCCTAGTGACAAGCATTAACCAGAGCCAAAGTCATAGCAACATCAATCTCAAAACATAGTGGATACTAGGTTTCAAACCCTAACCAAACTAACTTGATTACATGATAAATCTCATCCAACCCATCACCGTCTAGCAAGCCTACGATGGAATTAGTCAAGAACGGAGGAGAGAATAATGGAATTGGCGATGAAGGATGGTTGGTGATGACGATGGGATCGATTTCCCCTCTCTGGAGCCCAAACCGGACTTCAGATCTAGTCTACCGGGGAACAAGAGGAGGTGGCGGCGGCTTCGTATCGTGAAACGTGATGAACTCTTCTCTCTGATTTTCTCTCCACGAATAGGGTTATATGGAGCTGGAGAGGAGGTCGGAGGAGCCACGAGGGCCCCACAAGCCTGCTAGGTGTGGCCAGGGGGGTGGTCGCGCCTAGCAGGCTTGTGGCCTGCAGGTGGCCCCCTCTAGTTACTTGTTGCACCAATATTTTTTATTAAGTCCAAAAATATTCTCCATAAATTTTGAGGACGATCCGAGAAATTTTATTTCTGCACAAAAATAACACCAAGGCAATTCTACGGAAAAGAGAGTAGTCCAGGTTAGTTCCATTTAAATCATGCAAATTAGAGTCCAAGACAAGGGCAAAAGGGTTTGGAAAAGTGGATATGATGGAGACCTAAGTTGGTATATGGTCATGGCTAGAAAGGGCTCCCTCTAGGATACTCAGGAGCATCCTCATAGTTCCATTGATTGGCGAACTCCTGCGGCTCCCACTAAAAGACTGGCTATGGGTACGGATCAAAGGCTGGTGCCGACTCTGGAGCTGCGGGTTGCATCAGACCCCAATATCTATAAATGTCTCTCATCATGGGATACCATACGGTCATAATCTAAAAACTTCGCGGGTAACAGCCTCTCATCTTTCTTGTGAAGCCTAATGGGTATCTCAAAATGTTTATCTAAATGATATGCATAGATACATCTGAATATGGGCCCCTTCGAATGGTTGTCGTTTAACCGTTGGGCCACCATAGCGCCCATACCAAAGGTTCTATCGGCAAATAAAGCATGGCACAAAATGGCGAGGTCAGCGGCACTAAGACTTCCACTCTCCCAGTGACCAACTAAACATCTTCCCGCAAAAAGTGAATAATAGCATAACACAGGAAATT
The DNA here is from genome assembly GCA_022496015.1 of Hordeum marinum. Classification (NCBI taxonomy): domain Eukaryota; kingdom Viridiplantae; phylum Streptophyta; class Magnoliopsida; order Poales; family Poaceae; genus Hordeum; species Hordeum marinum. Next base: position 144,753,250 of record CM039672.1, read on the forward strand.
GTAAACTAGCTGCTCTTGCCTTTGACACACCTCTCTCTTCCCCTATTGTGACTGCAGCAATAAAATCTTCCATGTCTCGGGGACATGGTTCCCTGATGCTGCCCTCATCGGGTATTTTGCAAACTTTGCAAAAATCATAAATGTTCATTTTCTTAGGCACATCATATAAGGGAAATTCTACTGTAGGAGGGTCTTCCCTAGGAGGGTCTTCCCGCAAAAAGACAGGTCTAAGCATTTCAACAAAGCGCTCAAAATCCTCATCATCCTTTTTCTTCCATGGTTTAGGAGGAAAGGGCATGGGTTTCTGAAGCCATGGTTCTCTTTCTTTACCATGTTTCCTAGCAATAAAGTCCCTTTTATCATATCTTTTATTTTTAGGGTGTGGGTTATCAAGATCAACAACAGGTTCAATCTCCACATCATTATCATTACTAGGTTGAGCATCATCATGAACATCATCATTAATATTATCACTAGGCTCATGTTCATCACCAGATTGTGTCTTAGCATCACAAACAGAAATATCATCTAGGTTCTCAGGTGTATCTATAACAGGTTCACTAGCAGCATGCAAAGTTCTATCATCATCCTTATTTCTCTTATTATTAGAAGGACTAGGTGCATTTTTATTTCCCATTTTAGAATCTTGCTCAATTCTCCTAGGATGGCCCTCAAGATACAAAGGTTACTGAGTCATTCTTCCACCTCTAGTCACAACTTTAACACAATGATCCTTGGTCTTACTATTCATCTCATTAAGCAAATCATTATGTGATTTAAGTACTTGTTCTACTTGAGTAGTTACCATGGAAGCATGCTTACTAATTAGTTTAAGATCATTGATAGTTCTACCCCTATAATCACCTAAGAGATCAAGCATGAAAGCATTATGTTTCAATTGTCTACTAACAAAAGAATTAAAAGTTTCTTGCTTAACAACAATATTATCAAATTCATCCAAGCATTGCCTAATTGACTTATTATAAGGAATATCGCTTTCATCAAATCTACGAAGAGAATTTACCTGTACTACCTGTGTCTAGTTATGAAGACCATGTATTTCTTCAATAGGTGGTAGATTCTTAACATCTTCTGCTTTAATACCTATCTCTTTCATAGATTTTTTTGCCTCTTGCCTATCTTCAGGACTGGGAAATAGAATGCCTCTTTTCTTTGGAGTTGGCTTCGGAGGTGGTTCGGGAATAGTCCAAACATTATCATTGTGTAGTATCTTATTCAATAGTATTTCAGATTGTTCAACAGTTTGTTCCCTGAAAACACAACTAGCACAACTATCTAGGTGGTCCCTAGAAGCATCAGTTAGTCCATTATAAAAGATATCAAGTATTTCATTTTTCTTGAGAGGATGATCAAGCAAAGCATTATTTAATTGGAGAAGCCTCCCCCAAGGTTGTGGGAGACCCTCTTCTTCAGTTTGCACAAAATTAAATATTTCCTGCAAGGTAGCTTGTTTCTTCTGGGCAGGAAAATATTTTTTAGAGAAGTGATAAATCAAATCCTGGGGCTACACACACAACCAGGAGCAAGAGAATTAAACCATATCTTAGCATCACCCTTTAGTGAGAAAGGAAACAACTTGAGGATATAATAATAACAAATTTTTCATCATGAGTAAATAGGGTGGTTGTATCATTAAGTTTAGTAAGATGAGCCACAACAGTTTCAGATTCATAACCGTGGAAAGGATCAGATTCAACCAAAGTAATTAACTGAGGATCGACAGAGAATTCATAATCCTTATAATAACAAAGATAGGTGAAGTAACAAACTTAGGATCATATTTCATTCTAGCATTCAAAGATTTTTATTTCCACTTGCATAGTAATTTCTTAAGAACATCTCTATCATTACAAGCAAGAAAGTCCCTACATAGCTCTCCTTCCATAACATAACCCTCAGGAATATCGGGCAATTCATTTCTAGGAGAGCTAGTTCTAGCATGTGTCTCAAAGTGTTCAGTTTCAATAATTTCATCAGTTTCAGAAGTATCATAATTTGCAGCATTGACTGTACCAATTTGTTCATCAAGAAATTCACCTAGTGGCACAATATTATCAAGCAAAGTATCATCATAAGTATCATGCATAGCAGAAGTGGCATCATCAATTACTTGCAACATATCAAAGTTATTAGTAGATGATGGTGTCTCAAACTTAGTCATCATAGAAGGTGAATCAAGTGCAGAGCTAGATGGCAGTTCCTTACCTCCCCTCGTAGTCGAGGGATAGATCTTGGTTTTTGGATCTTTCAGATTTTTCATAGTGATCAACAAATATAAATCCCAAGTGACTCAGAGAATAGAGCTATAATCCCCAGCAACGTTGCCAAAAAAGGTCTTCATAATCCACAAGTATAGGGGATCGCAATTGTTTTCGAGGGTAAAGTATTCAACCTAAATTTATTGATTCCACACAAGGGTATCCAAATAATATTCTCGAGTATTCACAGCTGAGTAGTCAATTCAACCACACATGTAAGACTTAATATCTATAGGAAAGTATTCAGTAGCAAAGTAGTATGGAAGTAACGGTAAGGGTAGCAAAAGTAACAGTAGCAGTTTTGTAGTGATTGTAACAGTAGCAACGGAGAAGTAACTTAGCGAGGATCAATATGTGGAAAGCTCGTAGGTAATGGATCAGTGATGTATAATTATGCCAGATGTCATTCATCATGCAACAATTATAGCATAGGGTGACACAGAACTAGCTCCAATTCATCAATGTATTGTAGGCATGTATTCCATATATAGTCATACATGCTTATGGAAAAGAACTTGCATGACAACTTTTGTCCTACCCGCCCATGGTAGCGGGGTCCTAATGGAAACCAAGGGATATTAAGGCCTCATTTTAAAAGAGAACCATACCAAAGCATGAGCACTTAGTGAATAAATGACCTCCTCAAACTATGGTAATCACCGGAAAGAATCCCAGTTATTGTCACCCTGGGGGATGCGGATCATAACTCGTAATAGGTGTGTAAAACTTACAAGATAGGATCAAGAACACATATATATTCATGAAAACAAAATAGGTTCAGATCTGAAATCATGGCATTCGGGACGTAGTGACAAGCATTAAGCATAGCAAAGTCATAGCAACATCAATCTCAGAACATAGTGGATACTAGGGATCAAACCCTAACCAAACTAACTCGATTACATGATAAATCTCATCCAACCCATCACCGTCCAGCAAGCCTACGATGGAATTACTCATGAACGGCGGAGATCATCATGGAATTGGTGATGAATTATGGTTGGTGATGACGATATCGTCAATTTCCCCTCTCCGGAGCCCAAAACAGACTCCAGATCTGGTCTCCCAAGGAAGAACAGGAGGTGGCGGCGGCTCTGTATCCTGAAACACGATGAACTCTTCCCTCTGAATAGGTTTATATGGAGCTGGACGGGAGGTCGGAGTTGCCATGAGGGACCCACAAGCCTTCTAGGCGCGGCCAAGGGGGTGGCCGCGCCTAGCAGGCTTGTGGCCTGTAGGTGGCCCCCCTCTGGTTACTTCTTGCGCCAGTATTTTTTATTAAATCCCAAAATATTCTCCATACATTTTCAGGATGATCCGGGAAATTTTATTTCTGCACAAAATTCACACCAACACAATTCTACTGAAAACAGCGTCAGTCAAGGTTAGTTCCATTAAAATCTTGCAAAGTAGAGTCCAAAACTAGGGCAAAAGGGTTTGGAAAATTGGATACGATGGAGACGTATCAAGAGCTCACACGAGCGTGCCATGTCAGCCTCCGTCTCCTCCCTCTCCTATCCCTTGGTCATGGGACACCTCCACCTAGCCTACAGACACGCCCTCGAGACCACTAGTGGTAGTCCCGCCATGGCCATGGATGTTGTCCACGGTAGACTCGCGCCCGGGCCATATAAGCGAGCCCGAAGCTCCCCTCCTACCCTGTCTAGCTGCCTCAACCTCCCAAGAGCCTCACGGACTAGACCATTTCCCTCTCGAGCTCTTAATCCCTGTCAATGGTTGAAGCCTCCCGGTCGGCCTATGCTCAAATTCGCGCATCCCCGAGCTATTCCTCCTCCTCCCCTAACCTCTCGGGCGCCCTCACAGCACTCTCAGGAATCCCCATGGCACCTACCTCTCTTACCGGAGACACCATGCATCAAGGGAAATGGTGGTCAATGGCCTCCTGCGTCGCCCCCTGAGGAGGCACCGTTGCGGCCCTCCCCACGGGCATGCAGCACCTGGATGGACGTGGCACGATGCCTGAAGCTCTCTAGCGTGCGTAGCCTCGCCGGAGGTGGCCGGAGCCACCGGTCCGTGATAACCGACAAGTGTAGGGGATTGTTTGTAGACTTCTGTGACAATTAATTATGTCGAATCCAATGAGGAGCTAAAGGTAGAACAAATATTCCCTCAAGTTCTATCAAGCGCCAATACAACTCTAGGCACGCTAATGCTTGCTTTACATAGAACAAGTATGAAACTAGTTTGCGAGAATAAAACTATAAGTACTTTGCAAGATAATAAAGAACATGGAAATAAAAGTTAGGTGTTGTTTTAATAAAAGAACAAGAAAAGTAAATCGCTTAGTAGAAGGATTTTTTCTGTACGCGAGAGAAAGATTGTCCCTAGGCAATTGAATATAATATGATAGATACTTGTTATATGCAATGAGGGAGAGGCATACACTGACGCACTTTCTGTACATGGATCGTATGCACTTATGATTGGAACTATATCAAGAATCCCAACTACCAAAGTTCATTAAGGTAAAACCCAATCGTAGCATTAAGTATCAAGTCCTCTTTACTCCCATACACAACAACCAACCTACTCGGGTTGTGCTTCTATCACTCATGCAACCCGCCAGAGGCAAATCATGAACATATTGCAACACCCTACAAAGGGGATCCCTCACGTTTGCACGACATGGAGGGCACCATAGGACAACACCATATCAACATACAAGTCATATCAATAACATTATACCACAATTAACACATAGGACAAAAGGGACCTATGCAAACATCATAAGATTGCAAAATATCATTGGGAAATAATATATGGACTTGAGCTCCATGTTTAAGTAGAGATTACAGCAGGGAAGAGAGGTGTTACACCACTTCATAGAGGAGGAGAGAGTTGGTCTTGACGGCGGCGAAGTTGTTGGTTTAGATCATAGTCACGACGATTGCCTCGGCGGCCTTACAATGCCACCGGGAGAGAGGGGAGGAGAGCCCCCTCCTTCTTCTTCTTCCTTGGCCTCCCCCTAGATGGGAGGAGAATTCCCCCTCTTGTCCAGGGCCTCCATGGCGAGCGAGGGGCAGGAGCCCCTCCGAGACTAGATCTCCCTCTCTATTCTCTTTTGTTTCACATTCCTTTTTACGGACCGAAAACCGTTTCTTATATTCCTGAAGATTCGTAACTCCGATTACGTTTAGATTTTAACATAGTTTTTTTAATATAATATTCCATGCACCCAAAGTATAGCTCCAACGGACTTGCAAGGTGAGCACAACCCACCACCACACATATGGGCCCTAGCCCGCGCCCACGCGTCTTGTGGTGGCTGTGGGCCTCCTTTTGCATTCATTCGAACTCCCAAAATTCACATATATTCCAGAATAATTCTCTGTAAATTTTTATTTCTTTTGGACTTCATTTGACAAGGATATCCTGCAAAACAAAAAACATGCAACAAACATGAACTAGCACTTGGCACCATATCAACATACAACTCATATCAATAACATCATACCACAATTAACCCATAGGACAAAAGGGATCTACTCAAACATCATAGGATAGCCAAATATCATTGGGAAATAATATATGGAGTTGAGCACCATGTTTAAGTCGGGATTACAGCGGGGAAGAGAGGTGTTACACCGCTTCACGGCGGCAAAGTTGTTGGTGTAGATCATCATCACGATGATTACCCCGGTGGCATTCCAGCGCCACCGTGGCGGAGGGGCAACGGCCCCTCCGATATTGGATCTCCCTCTCTGTTCTCTTTAGTGTCGTGCTCCTATTTTCTGATCGAAAACCGTTTCTAATATTCTTGGAGATCCGTACCTCTGATGGGACTGAGATTTTAACATTATTTTTTTACATAAGTTTCCTTGCTCCCGAAGTAGAGCTCCAACTGACTTACGAGGTCAGCACAACCCTCCACCACACGCTTGGGCCCAAGCCCACACCCTCGTGTCTGGTGGTGGTTGCAGACCTCCTTTTGCGTTCATTACAACTCCCCAAAATCCCATATATTCCTAATTAATTCTCCATAAATTGTTATAATGTTTGTACTTCTTTTAATAAGTATATTCTGCGAAACAAAAAACATGCAACAAACAGGAACTAGCACTATGCACTAGATCAATATGTTAGTCCAATAAATCATATAAAATGTTGCCAAAAATATGTGAAAGTTGTATAATATTGGCATCAAACAAATAAAAATTATAGATAGGACGGAGACGTATCAGCATCCCCAAGCTTGATTCCTATTCATCCTCGAGTAGGTAAATAATAAAAAGATAATTATTGTAACATCCCAAAATTCCATTTTGGAATGTTATGAATATAGCTATGCATCTATTATCATCATTGCTTGATTGTATGAACTAGTTGAAATGCCTCTTCTGGTTTTCAGAAAGTCCCCTTCTACTTTTCCCTATGTTGCTTCCTCTATTTAAAATTTTTGGTTAAAAGTTCAAATAAGAGAGGAGGAACATGACACTCCACACCAGGGTCTAATTGGTGAATTATTTGAACAAAAATAACCAGGAGTTATTTTGAAAATATTTGCAAAAAGGGTTTAAAAACAATTAGGACATTTCTGAAATAATATTTTTTTCAAAGTGTTCAAATGACAGAATAGAAATGTTCATTAAATAGCATTTATTATTCTGTTAATTTTGATATATAATACCCCTATATTTACAAACGATTTGAATGCTTTAAAAGCTTTTGAATGTCTCCGGAAATTATTAAAAAGAAACGGTAACCGTTTCCGGTATTAAACGGGCCGGCCCACCGGCTTTAAAAGCCGAAACCGTTACCGGTCGGCCGACCGAGCGCAGTAATGCTCCCGCTCTCTCACTGACACCGGGTCCCACCCCGTCCGACCGTTGCCCCGGAACGGTCATCGTCTTCACTCCCCGCGCTCGCCGGATCCGACGCCGGCCGTTACTCCCCCTCACCGGATCTCTCCCCTCTCTCCTCCCCGCACCCCCCCGAGCGCCTATATAAGAGCCCCACGGCCCCGCATCCATTCCCCCCCCGAGCCCCCTTCTCTCTCTCGCCGAGACGCCGTCGATTGCTCGTCGGAGTTCCACCACCACCGGAAGTCGCCGTCGATCGTAGCCACCACCTCCGACCATCATTCGCCACGCCGTCGCCACCAATCGCCTCCGGAGGACCGTCCCCGTCGCCAGGACCACTTCCCCGTCCTCCCCGACCACCGGAACACCTCGCCGTCGCAATCGCCGCTACCGGACTCGCCGGAGTACCCCGACGCCGGCAACCTCCCTCCGTAAGCCCCCTCGACCGTCCGATCCAAATCCCACGGTCCAGATTAGAACGAACTTAAGTCCGAACCGTTTTCTTCTACCGAACGGTCGCCCGCTCTAATTCACCTACCGAACGCCCCCCTTAGCCAATCGGATCGCGCCACGTAGCCCCCTGACCGACGCAAACTTTTTTTCATTTTCTGTTTTGTTTTAATTAACAGAATGTTTTCCAATTTTGTTTTGCTTATATCTTTTAATCTGTTTAGAGTTTTGAGTTGATTCTTTTTGCAATAGCTCACAATTTTCATGTAGTTTCACCCTGTACTTTTAAATTTCAAATTTGAACTATGAAATTTGAATTGAATCAAATTTGCTTAAAATCTTCAAATCTGAATAACTAGAGTTTGAAAATAGATTTTGATATGAATCTTTTTGCTACTGTTTGGTATTAGTTAGGACTATCTTCAGGTATAGTTTGAGGATTTTCATGATATATTTGATTACTGTTTTACCCAAAAAACAGAATCTGCTTATTATTATAATATAGTTTTATAAACTTAATTTTGATTAGTTTGATTTAGAATTTGGTTTTATTTGTTTATTAGGTTCTGTTAGTAAACATTTAGTGTTTTCACTTACTGTTAATAAAAATATAAATTTGCCTAGTTTAATTTTATTTAACATAGGAATCAAAATTTCTTTTCAATTAGGCTTAATTTGACTAAAACAACTAACTAGTAATAGTTTGTTTTCAAACAAAGTTTTCTATATTTTGTTTCTGTTTTCTAAGACAGATTTAATAGTAAATTATTTTTTTTCTGTCAAGAACATGTTTTGTTAACAAATTATAAGTTTAGTTTTACATTCTTTTGTTAATATAACTATAGTTGATTCATATAGTGTTTATCAAAACTTGTATAAACTTCACTAAACTTTTCCCAACAAGCTTAAATTGATTATTCTGTTTATTAATAAAATATTCTATTGTTTTCCTTGTTGTCAACAATTGTTTTGCTATTTCAAAATAGTTTTATTATGTAGTAGTGTTTTCATCATCCCCTTTGGAAAAAAACAAAACTTTGTGTGTTTTACTTGCTAGAGACTTTTGTGCATTGTTTGCCTTGTTTGTTTAGTACTTCTTTGCTGAATGTTATGAGTACTTATTTTGGTTGTATGCTTATTTGAGTGCATTGTTTGTTTCGTTAGATTATCCGGAGTGCGAAACTTGTTACCTAGAGTTACTCAAGTACGAAGATCATCAATCAGGCAAGTCACTTTGATCATGTTTTACCCATGTTTTATATGCATTAGTTCTACCATCTCCCCAGTTGCATGCAAGATAGGTTAGTTGGAAACTTGGTTACATAGTAGTAGTATCATGTGGTAGATACCCCTCTCAACCCCTTTGACAACATTGGCCCCGGGAAACGTTGTTTTACCTTTTGCTATGCTATTAGTAGACGGGGTTGGTTGTGTGATTCATGAGAGTTGAGAGAGTTAATAATTTCAAGACCTACATAATGATCAAGATTTCAATACTCCAAGTTTTCAACATACCTCTGGGTGGATGATGGTTGAACGGCGCCCTGGAGAAACCAGTGGTTAGCCTAGGTGATGCTGGAGGTGGCCAGTATTCACGCGGAAAGGTCCACCCAGGCACAAAGGGATGGATGGGTGCTTCAAGACCCAAGGCTTACCTGCACAGCCACAAGTCATTATGGGCTCTGGCTTGGTTGGATATCGTGGTGACCCTGGACAGGCGGTGCTACGAGAGGTAGAAGAACGGTAGGAAAGGATGGGCATCGTCAGAGTCGCAGGGAAACCCTTTGGAAGACCATGTTTTGGTCATCCGTTTCTCAAACACCCTGAAGTGCGAGAAATCAAACGGAGGCGACCAAATCTTGTGGGGAACGTGTGCAAAAACTCTGCAGAGTACTTAAACCTAATCGATTAGCCGTGTCCACGGTTATGGACGACTTGAGCCAAAGGGATTGGAACTTCCGGAACTCTCAACACAAATAATATGATGATGTGGGAATTTAATAATTTTGGGTATGAGAATTGGTTGATGGAACCATCTCATTAATCAACCAACTTAGTAATGCTTTGCTTAGCCCTTTTTCTTGATGTAGGAAAAATTGGCTTTACGCAAAACTTACCACCCCACCTGCCATATAAGCATATAGACTAGCTGATTATTTTCACCCCTCTCTTGTGACTTTGCCGGCATACTCCATATGCTGACCTACACGGCTGCAACGTATCATGTTGCAGAGTATTTTTCCGACCAGGAGTGAGGACACGTTCTATGCTCAGTGAGATGCCCTTGGAGTCGGATGGACTCATCTACCTTCGACGCTTCCGCAAGATTTAGATATTCTCATGAGTTGGCCTTTGGCCACTTTATTGTAATTTTTATCGTAATAAAGAACTCGATATGAGATTTCGATTAATATAATGCTGTGTGATTTACCTTTGATATATACATTGATGTACCGTGTGTGTACCAGCATGATCTTGGGATGGTACGGAAACACCGGAGACTTGACCTTCCAGGTCGGGTCGTTACAGAAATGGTATCAGAGCACACGCTGACCGTAGGACGTAACCTCTAGGATTGGAAAGCCTTAGGATTGTTTCTCTTTGTCTTTAAATATCTTATACTCTCATCTATTCGTTTCTGACTCCTCTCCGATTATTTCAAAATTTATAGATGGCCACCTTCATCCCAGTGTTGATCACAGAGTTTTGCCAGCCTGACGCAACGATGCCCTTTGGTAAGGAGCTGATGAGGATCGTCAAGGACATAAGGATTGCTTTGCCGAGCATCACCGGGATTCCTATCATGTCATTTCCCCAAGATGGACGCTACAGGATCGAGGTGCATATTCCAGGGAAGACCTTTGGGAATCGGAAGGAACCCATAGATCTCAAGTTCGTGGCACCCAGTTGGATACTTGGAAGAGACATGGCCATTCATCGTGCCCTTGGACGTATCCAGGAGGAATACAGAGGTGGAACCATTTCACCAGGACTCAGCATGGTTTGCCGCAGAGATGCCCATGGCAACATCATCACCAATCCCACTGCAGACACCAATATCTCCTATATCCAGACCTTGGAGACTCACATCAGGACTCTGGAGCTTCGAGTTCGTGCTGACACGAAGACTATCAAGAATCTGATGAATCGTGAGCTGGACCTTGAAGCTGATCTGCGAGAGGCCAACTATGAACACGAGCATGAAGTGAAGGACTTCTTAGAGAGGATTGATGAGCAGAATGCACGCATCGCCACTCTGGAGGAGCATCTAGACATGGGAGAAAACCTTCACCCCGAAGGAGACATGGCACCCTTCATCAGCGACGATGAAGACTATGAGGAAAGCACCACCGGAGGACCTACGACTATGCACTTTTGAGGAGAACATTAGTTATGCCCTCCAATGTATCTTTATTTTAGTCGTTAAAGCGTAGGTCGATGTTTAGTTGTCTGAGATTTGTATTTTCCGATGTTTGACATTGATTGAATAAATGAATGAGTGTTTCGTGTGATATGTTTGTTGCATTGCATATGGGTAGTGAATTTCTTCCAGACCCTTGTTCTATTCTAATTCTCATCCCTCTGAAAACAGCAAGATGCCTCCACGACGTGAGACCGATTTCACTTTTCCACCGGAACTCACCCAACTCCTTCAGCAACAGAATGCACTGATGCAACTATTGATTCAGAATCAGACCAACAACCAGAACAACAACAACAACCACCATCCACCCCAGACTGACAATCTCACCCGTTTTCTGAGGTTGAACCCTCCAACTTTCTCCAGCAGCACTGAGCCCATTGTGGCAGATGACTGGCTCCGCAAGATGGAGAGAGAACTTGTCACCGCTGGATGCACTGACGCTGAGAAAGTGCGATTTGCCGCACATCAACTGGAAGGACCAGCAGCATCATGGTGGGAGAATTATACCACCACTTATCCTATTGCAGATGTGACTTGGGAGCAGTTCAAGCTTGCTTTCCGCACCGCTCATGTTTCAGCTGGAGCCATGAGTTTAAAGAAGCGCGAGTTTCGCAACTTGCGCCAGGGTAATCGTTCCGTGGCCCAATATGTGGACGACTTCAACACATTGTCACGTTATGCCCCAGGAGATGTGGCCGATGATGCGGCCAAGCAAGAAAAGTTTCTGGAAGGACTCAATGATGAGTTGAGCATACAGCTGGTAGTGGCTAATTTCAACAACTACCAAGAGCTGGTGGATAAGGCACTTATTCTGGAAGGTAAACAGCAGCAGATTGAGAACCGCAAGCGGAAGTACACTCAGGGGAAGTTCAACTCTGGAGCTCATCAGAAGCCTCGTTACTCCCCGTACTCCGGGAATACCGGATCAGGAAATGGTAAGTTTGGAAAGCACACTCATACTGTGCACAACCATGGAGGTCACCATCATGGAGGAAATGGGAATAACCGTCTCAACCATGGTAACTTCAAGAGTGACAATGGGAATGGGAACAACAACCAGCACCGTCAAGTTCCTGCTCAGAAGGATCTGAGTCACATTACCTGTTTCAAGTGCCAGAAGACAGGGCACTATGCTACTGAGTGTCCCCAGAGTAAGCAAGGCACTGGAAACGGCACTAACAACGGCAACTCCACAGCCAAGAAGCCCAATCCGTTTCCCCGTGCTCACGTGAATCACATCAACGTGGAAGAAGTCTATGATCAGCCCGAGACTGTGGTTGGTAAGTTTTTATTGCATTCACGTCCTGTTACAGTACTTTTTGATTCGGGTGCAACTCATTCATTCATATCAAGGGTAGTTGTGGATAAGTATGGTTTGCCCACCAAAACCCTTAGTCAGCCAATTCAGGTTAGTTCTCCAGGAGGTATGATGATGGCAGGGATAGGATGCCATGCCTTGAAACTCAATATAGGGAACCATGTTTTTTTCCACCGACCTCATCGTCTTAGAGTCACACGGATTGGATGTAATCCTAGGCATGGATTGGATGACCAAGTATGAAGGAAATCTTGATTGCCCTAGCAAGTCTGTTTCACTCACCACCCCGGAGAACAAGAGGATTAAGTATGTATCCCGACGCACACGTATGAGTGCTCGGTTAAATTCTCTCACAGGAGTTGTTCAGGAGGAAGTACCTGTGGTAAAAGAATTTCCAGATGTATTTCCGGAAGAATTACCAGGAATGCCACCAGATAGGGAGATTGAGTTCTTAATAGAGCTACAGCCAGGGACAGCCCCAATTTCCAAGAGACCCTATCGGATGCCCGCAAATGATCTGTTGGAAATCAAGAAGCAAATTAAGGAGTTATTGGACAAAGGTTATATTCGCCCAAGTTCTTCACCTTGGGGAGCCCCAGTTCTTTTGGTGGAGAAGAAGGATAAATCTTTGAGAATGGTAGTGGACTATCGTGCCTTGAACGAGGTGACTATCAAGAACAAGTACCCTCTACCGATGATTAATGATTTGTTTGATCAGCTCGTAGGAGCCAAAGTATTCTCCAAGATCGATCTTCGATCAGGGTATCACCAGTTGAAAATTCGTGAACAGGATATACCCAAAACAGCTTTCACCACGAGGTATGGCTTGTATGAGTATACGGTCATGTCTTTTGGATTGACTAATGCTCCTGCCTACTTCATGAATTTGATGAACAAAGTATTCATGGAATACCTAGACAAGTTTGTTGTGGTGTTCATCGATGACATTCTGATATTCTCCAAGAACGAGGAAGAGCATAAGCAACATTTGCGTTTAGTTCTGGAAAAGCTAAGAGAGCATCAGTTATATGCCAAGTTCAGCAAATGTGAATTTTGGTTGACGGAAGTCGGATTCCTGGGACATGTTATTTCCGGAGAAGGAATAGCCGTAGACCCCGCTAAGGTTGAAGCCGTCACCGAGTGGAAGTCACCCACCTCAGTTAAGGAGATCCGCAGTTTCCTTGGACTTGCTGGATATTACCGGAGGTTCATTGAAAATTTCTCCAAGGTTGCCAAGCCCATGACAGAGTTGTTGAAGAAAGAATCCAAGTATGTTTGGACTGTGGAATGTGAAGCCAGTTTCCGGGAGTTGAAGGAACGTTTGGTCACAGCCCCAGTGTTGATCTTGCCCGATATTCGGAAGGATTTCCAGGTTTATTGTGATGCTTCACGTCAAGGACTTGGAGGAGTACTTATGCAGGATGGAAAAGTTGTAGCCTATGCTTCCAGACAGCTACGACCTCATGAGTTGAATTATGCCACGCATGACTTGGAGCTAGCAGCCGTAGTGCACGCACTCAAGACTTGGAGACATTTCCTTATCGGAAATAGTTGTGATGTTTACACCGACCATAAGAGCCTGAAGTATATCTTCACGCAGAAAGAGTTGAACCTCAGACAGAGGAGATGGTTAGAGTTAATCAAGGACTATGACATGAGATTACACTACCATCCAGGTAAGGCTAATGTTGTAGCCGATGCCTTGAGTCGGAAAACTTATGTGAACACACTCACAGCTGGAGGATTACCTCAAGAGTTAGTCGATGATCTCAGAGAGCTCAAGCTAGAGATAGTTCCAAGAGGATATGTTGCTACACTGGAAATTCAGTCCACCTTGACCGAAAGAATTCGAGAAGCCCAGAAATCGGACAAGGAGATAGCTGAGATTAAACAGAGAATGAAAGATGGTAAAGCTAAAGGTTTTCGTGAGGATGAACACGGAACTTTGTGGTTTGAGAACCGAATCTATGTGCCCAATGAACCAGAGCTCAGGAAGTTGATACTTCAGGAAGCCCACGATTCACCTTACTCGATACACCCAGGCAATACCAAGATGTATCTGGATTTAAAGGAAAGTTATTGGTGGACAGGTATGAAGAAAGATATTGCAGAGCATGTTGCGATATGTGATGTTTGTCAGCGAGTAAAGGCAGAACATCAGAAACCAGCAGGGTTACTCCAACCTTTGCCGATACCCGAGTGGAAATGGGAAAAACTTGGTATGGATTTCATCACAGGATTGCCCAGGACCCGTTCAGGTTATGATTCCATCTGGGTAGTGATAGATCGCTTGACCAAGGTAGCACACTTCATTCCAGTAAAGACCACCTATACCAGTGCTAAGCTAGCCAAGATATACATGACCAGGATCGTATGTCTGCATGGAGTTCCGAGGAGTATAGTGTCAGATAGAGGAACACAATTCACTTCAAAGTTTTGGCATCAGTTACATGAGACTTTGGGTACGAGACTGGAGTTTAGTACAGCTTTTCATCCGCAGACAGATGGCCAGACTGAGAGAGTCAATCAGATTCTGGAAGACATGTTGAGAGCTTGTGCGCTAGATTATGGATCTAGTTGGGACGAAAACTTGCCTTACGCAGAATTCTCATACAACAACAGTTATCAGACCAGTCTAAAGATGGCCCCTTTCGAAGCTTTATACGGAAGAAGATGTAGAACACCACTGACGTGGGATGGTGTTGGAGACCGACAACTTTTTGGTCCCGACCTTATCCGAGATTCTGAAGAGAAAGTCAAGTTGATACGTGACAGACTCAAAATAGCTCAATCTCGACAGAAGAGCTATGCTGACAACAAGCGCAAGGAAGTGACGTATGAAGTGGGAGACCGAGCATATCTTCGTGTGTCCCCGCTTCGAGGAACCAAGAGATTTGGTGTTAAAGGAAAATTAGCACCCAGATTCATAGGCCCCTACAAAATTCTTGAACGTAGAGGTGAAGTTGCATACAAACTGGAATTGCCGGAAGGATTATCCGAAGTTCATGATGTGTTCCATGTTTCCCAGCTGAAGAAATGTCATGCTGAGATGGTTGACATCCCTTTGCGAGACACCGTGCCCCTAGAGGCCATACAGCTTGAAAGTGATCTGACTTATGAGGAGAAGCCTGTCAAGATCCTCGAGACATCCAACAGAGTTACCCGCAGCAAGATTATCAAGTTCTGCAAAGTTTTGTGGAGTCACCATACTGAGGAAGAAGCCACCTGGGAACGCGAAGAAGATCTTCGTAGAGACCATCCGCACCTATTTTCTAGCCAACCCGAATCTCGAGGGCGAGATTCATCTTAAGGTGGGTAGGTTTGTAACATCCCAAAATTCCATTTTGGAATGTTATGAATATAGCTATGCATCTATTATCATCATTGCTTGATTGTATGAACTAGTTGAAATGCCTCTTCTGGTTTTCAGAAAGTCCCCTTCTACTTTTCCCTATGTTGCTTCCTCTATTTAAAATTTTTGGTTAAAAGTTCAAATAAGAGAGGAGGAACATGACACTCCACACCAGGGTCTAATTGGTGAATTATTTGAACAAAAATAACCAGGAGTTATTTTGAAAATATTTGCAAAAAGGGTTTAAAAACAATTAGGACATTTCTGAAATAATATTTTTTTCAAAGTGTTCAAATGACAGAATAGAAATGTTCATTAAATAGCATTTATTATTCTGTTAATTTTGATATATAATACCCCTATATTTACAAACGATTTGAATGCTTTAAAAGCTTTTGAATGTCTCCGGAAATTATTAAAAAGAAACGGTAACCGTTTCCGGTATTAAACGGGCCGGCCCACCGGCTTTAAAAGCCGAAACCGTTACCGGTCGGCCGACCGAGCGCAGTAATGCTCCCGCTCTCTCACTGACACCGGGTCCCACCCCGTCCGACCGTTGCCCCGGAACGGTCATCGTCTTCACTCCCCGCGCTCGCCGGATCCGACGCCGGCCGTTACTCCCCCTCACCGGATCTCTCCCCTCTCTCCTCCCCGCACCCCCCCCGAGCGCCTATATAAGAGCCCCACGGCCCCGCATCCATTCCCCCCCCGAGCCCCCTTCTCTCTCTCGCCGAGACGCCGTCGATTGCTCGTCGGAGTTCCACCACCACCGGAAGTCGCCGTCGATCGTAGCCACCACCTCCGACCATCATTCGCCACGCCGTCGCCACCAATCGCCTCCGGAGGACCGTCCCCGTCGCCAGGACCACTTCCCCGTCCTCCCCGACCACCGGAACACCTCGCCGTCGCAATCGCCGCTACCGGACTCGCCGGAGTACCCCGACGCCGGCAACCTCCCTCCGTAAGCCCCCTCGACCGTCCGATCCAAATCCCACGGTCCAGATTAGAACGAACTTAAGTCCGAACCGTTTTCTTCTACCGAACGGTCGCCCGCTCTAATTCACCTACCGAACGCCCCCCTTAGCCAATCGGATCGCGCCACGTAGCCCCCTGACCGACGCAAACTTTTTTTCATTTTCTGTTTTGTTTTAATTAACAGAATGTTTTCCAATTTTGTTTTGCTTATATCTTTTAATCTGTTTAGAGTTTTGAGTTGATTCTTTTTGCAATAGCTCACAATTTTCATGTAGTTTCACCCTGTACTTTTAAATTTCAAATTTGAACTATGAAATTTGAATTGAATCAAATTTGCTTAAAATCTTCAAATCTGAATAACTAGAGTTTGAAAATAGATTTTGATATGAATCTTTTTGCTACTGTTTGGTATTAGTTAGGACTATCTTCAGGTATAGTTTGAGGATTTTCATGATATATTTGATTACTGTTTTACCCAAAAAACAGAATCTGCTTATTATTATAATATAGTTTTATAAACTTAATTTTGATTAGTTTGATTTAGAATTTGGTTTTATTTGTTTATTAGGTTCTGTTAGTAAACATTTAGTGTTTTCACTTACTGTTAATAAAAATATAAATTTGCCTAGTTTAATTTTATTTAACATAGGAATCAAAATTTCTTTTCAATTAGGCTTAATTTGACTAAAACAACTAACTAGTAATAGTTTGTTTTCAAACAAAGTTTTCTATATTTTGTTTCTGTTTTCTAAGACAGATTTAATAGTAAATTATTTTTTTTCTGTCAAGAACATGTTTTGTTAACAAATTATAAGTTTAGTTTTACATTCTTTTGTTAATATAACTATAGTTGATTCATATAGTGTTTATCAAAACTTGTATAAACTTCACTAAACTTTTCCCAACAAGCTTAAATTGATTATTCTGTTTATTAATAAAATATTCTATTGTTTTCCTTGTTGTCAACAATTGTTTTGCTATTTCAAAATAGTTTTATTATGTAGTAGTGTTTTCATCATCCCCTTTGGAAAAAACAAAACTTTGTGTGTTTTACTTGCTAGAGACTTTTGTGCATTGTTTGCCTTGTTTGTTTAGTACTTCTTTGCTGAATGTTATGAGTACTTATTTTGGTTGTATGCTTATTTGAGTGCATTGTTTGTTTCGTTAGATTATCCGGAGTGCGAAACTTGTTACCTAGAGTTACTCAAGTACGAAGATCATCAATCAGGCAAGTCACTTTGATCATGTTTTACCCATGTTTTATATGCATTAGTTCTACCATCTCCCCAGTTGCATGCAAGATAGGTTAGTTGGAAACTTGGTTACATAGTAGTAGTATCATGTGGTAGATACCCCTCTCAACCCCTTTGACAACATTGGCCCCGGGAAACGTTGTTTTACCTTTTGCTATGCTATTAGTAGACGGGGTTGGTTGTGTGATTCATGAGAGTTGAGAGAGTTAATAATTTCAAGACCTACATAATGATCAAGATTTCAATACTCCAAGTTTTCAACATACCTCTGGGTGGATGATGGTTGAACGGCGCCCTGGAGAAACCAGTGGTTAGCCTAGGTGATGCTGGAGGTGGCCAGTATTCACGCGGAAAGGTCCACCCAGGCACAAAGGGATGGATGGGTGCTTCAAGACCCAAGGCTTACCTGCACAGCCACAAGTCATTATGGGCTCTGGCTTGGTTGGATATCGTGGTGACCCTGGACAGGCGGTGCTACGAGAGGTAGAAGAACGGTAGGAAAGGATGGGCATCGTCAGAGTCGCAGGGAAACCCTTTGGAAGACCATGTTTTGGTCATCCGTTTCTCAAACACCCTGAAGTGCGAGAAATCAAACGGAGGCGACCAAATCTTGTGGGGAACGTGTGCAAAAACTCTGCAGAGTACTTAAACCTAATCGATTAGCCGTGTCCACGGTTATGGACGACTTGAGCCAAAGGGATTGGAACTTCCGGAACTCTCAACACAAATAATATGATGATGTGGGAATTTAATAATTTTGGGTATGAGAATTGGTTGATGGAACCATCTCATTAATCAACCAACTTAGTAATGCTTTGCTTAGCCCTTTTTCTTGATGTAGGAAAAATTGGCTTTACGCAAAACTTACCACCCCACCTGCCATATAAGCATATAGACTAGCTGATTATTTTCACCCCTCTCTTGTGACTTTGCCGGCATACTCCATATGCTGACCTACACGGCTGCAACGTATCATGTTGCAGAGTATTTTTCCGACCAGGAGTGAGGACACGTTCTATGCTCAGTGAGATGCCCTTGGAGTCGGATGGACTCATCTACCTTCGACGCTTCCGCAAGATTTAGATATTCTCATGAGTTGGCCTTTGGCCACTTTATTGTAATTTTTATCGTAATAAAGAACTCGATATGAGATTTCGATTAATATAATGCTGTGTGATTTACCTTTGATATATACATTGATGTACCGTGTGTGTACCAGCATGATCTTGGGATGGTACGGAAACACCGGAGACTTGACCTTCCAGGTCGGGTCGTTACAATTATTGATGTGGAATGCTACCTAGCATAATCTTGATTATATATCTAATCATGCATGAATATTAAGACATGACTGATTCAAATTGATAGTCTAGTTTTCATATGAAGACTTTAATACTTAGGCATCCTAACAAACAATCGTGTCTTTCAAAATATCGAGGCTAAAAATGCTATCCCTACAAAATCATATAGCCTTGTCAGGCTTTGTCTTCTCAACACAAAGTATAAATCATGTACTACCCCGGTGATAGCCAACTAATTTGTTCATACTTTTTAATGCGCTTCAGCATTTTCAACTCTCACGATATACATGAATGCAAGCAATGGATACAACACTATGGGTCGAATATAGTATGATGATAGGGGTAAATATAAAGAAGACAAAAAGGTCAGAAAGTCTCACATCAAAACAGCTAATCAATGGGCTATGGGTATGCCCATCAATTGATATCAATGTCTGAAGGAGGAATTGCCATGCAACAGATGCACTAAGATCTATAAGATTATGAAAGCTCAAATGAAAATTAAGTGGGTGTGCATCTAAATCTATAATGAAAAATTCACATTAGTATGTGAAAGTGACAACATAGGAGACTCTCTATATGAAAACATGGTTCTACTTTGAAGCACAAGTGTGGAATTAGCATACCCTTTCTCTCTTTGTCACTTTTTTTCTTCGTCCGGAGCCACATACCGACTTGTGGGGGAATCATAGTTTCCATGATCCTTCCCTCACTGGGACATGCTCTATTAATTAATAATGATGATCATCACACTTCTATTTACTTACAATGCAATATTACAATGATAGTAGAACAAATTATGACTCTACATGTATGCCTCTGGCAGTGTACCAGGATGTGCAATGATCGAGCATAGAAAAGATATCAACAACTCACAAGCCATGGAAACATCATGCTAGCCATCTTACGATCATATAAAGCAATATGGCAATGAATGCTCAAGTCATCAAAACGAAACCGGTGGAAGTTGCATGGAAGTATATCTCGGAATGGCTATGGAAAGGCCATAATAGGTAGTAATGATGGCTGTTTTGAGGAATACATAATAAAGCTTATGTCTGATAGACAGTATCATATCATGGGGTTTCGATGCACCAGCAAAGTTTGCATCGACTATCGAAGTGAGATATGCAATGCACGAACCGTAGATGCTAGCAAACTGCAAAAAGGTAAGAGTGTGTATATCCCATGGACTCACATTAGTCATAAAGAACTCACATACTTATTGCAAAATTTTATTAGCCCTCGAAGCAAAGTATTAATACGTATACGCCTAGCGGGAGGTTGGTACGGGTTAAACATCGCGCACCCCCGACCTTCACAGAAAGATAGACAATCAAGGATAAATTGTGCTCCAACTTCCTAGCATAACGGGAGACTATACATGCATGCTTTGGGAATCACAAACCTTAACACCAATATCCTACTAAACACAATGATCCACTAGTACCTCCCCCACATTATCATCTCTATATCGGAAAACTATTTCAAGGAATCAAACATATGATATTTAGTGATCCATAAGTTTTATGTAGGATTTTATGACTAACCATGCAAATGACCAATTCCTATTGACTCTCTAAATAGATATAAGTGAAACTAGAGAGGTTAATTCTTTCTACAAAATACCATGCTCTAATAAATACAAGTGAAGGAAAAGAGAATTCTAAAAATAATGGTATTCTATGTGAATAGAAACAGGCAATCCAAACTTCAAATGATATAAGTGAAGCGCATAAAACATTCTATAAAGCCATACTCAAAAGATATAAGTGAAGTGCAATGAGCATTCTATACATAAACCACAGAATATCTCATACTAGCATTGTGCAAAAAAGGAAAGTGAAAACTAGACACAAAAGATGCTCCTAGATTTACACATATAACATGAACGAAACGAAAAAGAAAACATACAAATACTTGTTGAAGAAAGATGGGATGCCTTCTAAGGCATCCCCAAGATTAGATTCTTGAGTCTTCTTGGATATTTACTTGGGGTGCCTTGGTCACCCCAAGCTTGAGCTCTTGTCGCTCCTCCTTCTCCTTATATCGAGACCTCCTCGATGTTTGAACACTTCATCCACACAAAACTTAAAACAAAACAGGTGAGGTCCATTAATATGAGAAACTAAATTAATACTTTAAGTACTGTTGTAGACCCATTCATATTTTGTATTTTTATTATCCCTGGTGTATTATAACTTCTCCATGGCTTATATAACCAATAAAATTGATAGTTTCATCAAAACAAGCAATACAATGCATCAAAAACAGAAACTATCTTAAAAAGGATTGTCTGTAGTAATCTAAACTTTGACCATACTTATGTAACTCGAAAAATTATGAAATATTAGGAAGAAATAATTTTTTTTATATAAATACTACGTAAATTCACGCACTACAACCAATGTTTCTGTTTTTACACCGCACATACCTACAAGCAATATAATCATCCTAAAGGAAAATGTTGGAACATTATTTTTATAATACAATGTACAAGGGGATAATTATTATTCTTGTAAAGTTTTTGTGATTCAAGATTCACAAATTTCCATGGGCACGAAAAAACTTCAACGCTAGCCCCCACTTCAACGATGATCATCATCTGTCCCACTTTCACCTTTTTGAAGGTTTAGGTTCCCCTCTATATTTTTTGGTTTTAAAACATTATAAAAGCGCTTAACATAATAAAAATAATCTCTAAAACTTCCGGGTTGTCTCCTAGTAGCCTTTTCTTTAAAACCATTAAGCTAGGCATAAAGTGCTCAAATAATGGATCCACTCGGATCCCAAGGTATATCAAATCTAATTTTAATTAACAATGATTTCTAATTTAGTAGTGATCACAAAGTGATATGTATCATGTGAAAATAGAGTCTAACTATCTTCCTATGCATTGGCATGTAATAAAAGAATAATTAATTCACACAAAGTAAAGGCCAATACATAGCATTAGTAGTTTCTTGCAATTTTATCGTATTGGAAACATAGAGAGGTGAAGATTTTATTCCTCTCTTATAGTAATTGCAAGTAGGTGAAGGAAGAACATGCATATTATAATGATCAAAATCATCATGTGTAGTATCAAAACGCAACCCATCAATATAATCCTTAATAAAATTAAACTTCTTTGATATAGTATAGTTGGTAGAATTCAAAAAGATAATAGCACTATCATGTGTGAGTGCAATAGGAAAAATTTCATGCTTAACAAAAGGAACTATAGAAAGTTCATATCCATAAGCATAATTCATATTGGCATCATGGCCACAAGCATAGAAATCATCAAGTTCATCAAAAAGGGATATTTCAAATGAATCCAAGGGATCATAGCAATCAGCATAGCATTCATGCTTCGGTATGCACGGAGGGAAATTAAATAATGTATGAGTTGAAGAGTTACTCTCATTAGAAGTTGGGCACGGGTAGCTAGACCACTCTTCCTCCTTGTGTTCTTTGCTCTCCTCCTCATCTTTTTCATCTAACGAGCTCACAATTTTGACAACTTCCTCTTCTAGAGATTCCTGCAAAATATTAGTCTCTTCCAAGGCAGTAGTCGTTCTTCCAATAAATTCTTTAACATAAACTTTACAAGCATAGTTTTCATAGGAACATTTAAGTATGAAAAAAATTCAGATTTGTAAAGAGTAGCATCATACTTTTCAATCAAAGTAGCAATTTTGTAAGCACCCTTAAAAGCAACAAATTCTTCAATTTGTTCAACATCAAAATAATAACAGGCTTCCTTGGCATAAGAATATAGTATTTCATTATCATTAAACACACATTGGTAGAGAAGGTGTTTTTTAGTTTCTTCAGAACAACAAGTGAAGTCATGTATTTCGCATAAATTCCAAGAATAGCAACACAAGTTGTTCATTTGATGCCACAAGAGTTTCCCTTTTTAAGATAAGTGGTGTCGCACATAATGAGCATGCTCATTTAATGATTTTCCCTCAACTAAGCTAGTTGAGGTTTTAGCACGAGGATAAACGGATTGAAGATAATCCAAGTAATAAGCTTCGATAGTAGGAAACACTAGTGGTTCGTCAACTTTTGGAGTAGAAAGTCAAACTAATTTTTTGGTATTTTGCATTTCCTACCCATATTTAAAGATATAAAACAACTAATAACAAAAAATAAAAATTACTTAGTGATAAAGAAAACAAGCCCACATGAGAATATTGACCCCACGCTATTTGTCACTAGCATAGGTGCTAGAGAAAGGTCTTGATAACCCACAAGTTTAGGGGATCATTTGTAGCCTTATTTGATAAGTAAGAGCGTTGAACCCAACGAGGGGATAAAGGTGGAAAAAATATTCCCTCATGTTCTATTGATTGCCAATACAACTCTACGCACACTAATGCTTGCTTTACCTAGAACAAGTATGAAACTACTTTGCGGTAATAAAACTAGAAGTACTTTGCAAGATAATAAAGGACGTGGAAATAAAAGTTACGTGTTGTTTTAATAAAAGAACAATTAATGTAAATAGCTTAGTACAAGGCTTTTTGTGTAAGGCAAGAGAAAGATTGTATCTAGGCAATTTAATACAATATGATAGATACTTGTTACATGCATTGAGGGAGAGACATGCACTAACACACTTTCCATACATGAATAATATGCACTTATGATTGGAACTATAGCAAGCATCCGCAACTACCAAAGTTCATTAAGATAAAACCAAACCATAGCATTAAGTATCAAGTCCTTTTTACTCCCATACACAACAACCCACCTACTCGGGTTTGTGCTTCTGTCACTCACGCAACCCACCATAGGCAAATCATGCACATATTTTAACACCCTACACCAGGATCTCTCACGTTTGCACAACACCGAGGGGACAATAGGACAACACCATATCAACATACAACTCATATCATTAACATCATACCACAACTAACCCATAGGACAAAAGGGATCTACTCAAACATCATAGGATCGCCAAATATCATTTGGAAATAATGTATGGAGTTGAGCACCATGTTAAAGTAGAGAATGCATCGCGGAATAGAGGTGTTACACCGCTACATATAGGGGGATAGGGTTGGTGTTGTCGGCAGCAAAGTTGTTGGTGTAGATTGTCATCTTGATGATTGCCCCGACTACATTCCAGCGCCACCGTGAGAGGAGGGGAGGTAGTCCCCCTCCCTCTTCTTCTTCCTTGTCCTCCACCTAGATGGGAGGAGAGTTCCCCCTCTGCTCCATGGCCTCTATGACGGCGGAGGTGCCAGAGCCCCTCCGATATTGGATCTCCCTCTCTGTTCTCTATTGTTTTGCGCTCCTGTTTTCTGGCCAAAAACAATTTCTTATGTTCTCGGATTACACTAAGATTTTAAAATGATTTTTTTCGTATATAACTTTCCTTGCGCCTGAAGTAGAGTTCCAACTGATTTACGAGGTCAGCACAACCCACCACCACTCACTTGGGCCCTAGCCCACGCCATCGTGTCTTGTGGTGGTTGCAGGCCTCCTTTTGCATTCATTCCAACTCCCAAAAATCCCATATATTCCAAATTAATTCTCCATAATTTTTTATCACATTTGGACTTATTTTTATAAGGATATTGGGTGAAATAAAAACATGTAACAAATCGGAACTAACACTAGGCACTGAATCAATATGTTAGCCCAATAAATCATATAAAATGTTGCAAAAAATATGTGAAAGTTCTATAATATTGGCATGAAACAATAAAAAATTACAGATACGATGGAGACATATGAGGGCAAGCGTCGGTGCCTGTCTGGTCGGGCTCCTCTGCCCCCCTTGCTCTAGAGGGAGGATGGACGTCAACGTGCTGGCGGGGCCTGTCGGTTAGTGGCTAAGGCCCTCCCCCCACCGCCGATTAAGTGGAAACGGCCCCGCGCACATCCGTATCTGACGAAAGTGCCTCCCGCAAAGGCACCATCGACGTAGCCATGTCCTCCCACCTGGTTGAGCCACTAGGTCGGCCCAGTAGCGGCTCTGCCCGTTGAGCTGCACGACCCATTGGTTTTGGCGCGTACGTATAACCTTTTTCCATTCTTTTTTTCTTTTCAGAGAGACAAATAAAATCCCACAAAACCCAATTCAACTCCAAATTTTCTGATTCAAATTTCTACAGATTCCTAAAATTCCGGCCTGACCAAATATGTACATTGCATATTTTTCCAAAAAATATTTTCTTCACCAACAATATTTTTGTCCTTTCTATTATTATAAAGCCCCCTTCTTAAATCCCTAAATATTCTTCTTAGTTTGCAATTTCATGATTTAAATTTCCAAAGAATCCAAAAATCTTGCTAGCAATGGATAACATTTCTCCTATCCTATATTCTGCTGGACCAAATAAATAGCCCATTTCCCTTCATTCCATCTCAGGAAAATCATAGGAAATGTACCCAACTCGAAATCAAGAGAAACCACTTTCTAAATTCTTCTAAAATCATGCCCTATTTGATGAGTGCATTCATAACCCACAAGTGTAGGGGATCAATTTTAGCCTTTCTTGATAAGTAAGAGTGTCGAACCCAACAAGGATCTAAAGGTAGACCAAGTATTTCCTGAAGTTCTATCGACCACTGATACAACTCTACGCATGCTTAACATTCACTTTACCTAGAACAAGTATGAAATCATAAGTACCTTGTAGGTGTAACGGGATAGGTTTGTAAGATAATAAGGAGCACATAAATAAAAACTAGGGGCTGCTAAGACAAAGAAAGAACTAAGTTAGTTTAACGAGTGTGGAAAAGGGGTGGTCGGAGTTGCAGAATTGTCCCTGGGCAATCGATAACTAGACCGGTCATCATTATTGTAATTTTATATGAGGGAGAGGCATAAGGTAACATACTTCTTCTACTTGGATCATATGCTCTAATGATTAGAACTCTAGCAAGAATCCGCAACTACTAAAGATCATTAATGTAAAAGCCAACCATAGCATTATGAGGTATCAAGTCCTCTTTTCTCCCATATGCAACAACCCACCTACTCAACTTTATGCTTCTATCACTCACGCAACTCACCATAGGAAAATCATGATAACATTTCTACACCCTACAACGAGGATCCCTCACGCTTGCGTGACACGGAGATCACCATAGGACAACACCAATAATAAAACATGCAACTCAAACCAATCATGATCATCAATCAACCCATAGGACAACAAAAATCTACTCACACATGATACGATGGCAACACATCATAATAATATGAAGCATAAATCACCATGTTCAAGTAGAGGGTACAGTAGGTTGCGGGAGAGTGTTCCGTTGTAGATAGATGGGGGAAGGTGATGGAGGTGTTGGTGAAGATGAGGGAGTTGTTGTAGTAGATCGTAGTCACGATGATGGCCCTGGCAGAGTTCCGATGCCACTGGGAGAGAGGGGCAGAGATCCCCCTCCTTCTTATTCTTCCTTGACCTTCCCCCCTACAAGGGAGAATGGTTTACCCTCAGGTCCATGGAATCCATGGCAGCGGAGGTGCGAGAGCCCCTCCGATATTGGATCTCTCTCTCTCTCTCTGTTTCCTTCTGTTTTTGCGCTCCTGGTTTCTGGCCTTGAACCGTTTCTTAAATATCCAGAGATCCGAAACTCCGATCATGCTAAATTTTGAGGGGATATTTGTCCAAAAATTAGCTTTCTTGCGGCCAAAGGAAGGCTCCAACCGACCTAAGGGGTGGCCACAAGCCTGCCAGGTACGGTCAGGGGTTGGGCCACGCCTGGCAGGCTTGCCACCTCCTCGGGCATCGTCTCATGTTGATTCTTTTTTCCCAAAAATCACATATATTCCAAAAATATCTCCATAAGTTTTTATCGTGTTTGGACTTCGTTTGGTATTCATATTCTACGGAAAAAAACATGCAACAACCAGCAAATGGCACTGGGCACTGGATCAATATGTTAGTCCCAAAAATAGTATAAACAATTGCCAAAAATACATGAAAGTTGTATAATATTGGCATGAAACAATCAAAATTATAGATACGACAGACACGTATCAGCATCCCCAAGCTTAATTCCTACTCGTCCTCGAGTAGGTAAATGATAAAAATGATAAATTTTTATGTGGAATGCTACCTAGCATAAGAATATTCATATAATCTAATCATGGCATGAATATTAAGACACGAGTGATTCAAAGCAATAGTCTATCATTTGACATTAAGACAATAATACTTCCAGCATACTAATAAAGCAATTGTATTTCTTCAAAATATAATGGTAAAAGAAAGTTATCCATACAATATCATGTAGTCTGGCTAGGCTCCATCTTCCCCACGCAAATTATTTATATCATGCACAACGTCGATGACAAATCAATCAATTGTTTTTTATTCTCTAAAACCTTTTCAACTCCCAGGCAATACAAGAGCGTGAGACATGGATATAGCACTATAGTTGGAATAGAATATGGTGGAGGTTGTGAAGAAAAATGCGAGGATTGTCTCACATCAACTAGGCATATCAACGGTCTATGGAGATTCTCATTAATAGATGTTAATGTGAGTGAGTAGGGATTGCCATGCAATGGATGCACTAGATCTATAAGTGTTTGAAAGCTCGAAAAGAAACTAAGTGGGTGTGCATCCAACTTGCTAGCTCATGAAGACCTAGGGTAATTTGAGGAAGCCCATCATTGGAATATACAAGCCAAGTTATATAATGAAAAATTACCACTAGTATATGAAAGTGACAAAATATAAGACTCTCTATGATGAAGATCATGGTGCTACTTTGAAGCACAAGTGTGGAAAAAGGATAGTAGCCTCTAAGGCCTCTTTTTTATTATTTGGGCTTCGTTGGCCTCTTTTATTTTTCATAAAGTCTAGAATATCATCCCAACTTGTGAGGGAATCATAGCTTCCATCATCCTTTCGTCACATGGGATAATGCTCTAATAATGATGGTCATCACGCTTTTATTACCTTACAACTCAAGAATTACAAATCGATATCTATAAAAAAATATGACTCTATAGGAATGCCTCCGGTGGTGTACTAGGATGTGCGATGATCTAGCATAGCAAATGACATGAAAAAAGGACAAGCCATGAAAACATCACACTAGCTATCTTACGATCTTACAAAGCAATATGAAAATGATGGTGCGTGTCATGATAAACGAAACGATGGAAGTTGCATGTCAATATATCTCGGAATGGCTACGGAAATGCCACAATAGGTAGGTATGCTAGCTTTTTTGAGGAAGGGTATGTGGTCGATTTAATGCACCGGCAAAAGTTGCGTAGTACTAGAGAGGCTAGCAAAAGTACAAGGGTCAGAGTGCGTATAATCCATGGACTCACATTAGTCATAAAGAACTCACATACTTATTGCAAAAGTCTATTAGTTATCAAAGCAAAGTATTAGAGGCATGCCCCTAGGGGAGAGGTTGGTAGGAGTTAACCATCACGCGCTCCTGACCCTCACACAAAGGTTGACAATCAATAAACAAATCATGCTCCAACTTTGTTGGTGCACTAGAGTTTTTGGGCCATCTAGTGCACCTTTACTCGTGCACGGCCAGTAATAGCCGCCCCGGCGGCAAGGCCCAGCAAAGACTTCTCAAGCACCAACACATAAGACTCAAGACTACCGGAAAGACCTTGCCGGGAGGGCTGTAGAGCCTCCAGGCGAAGCAAGGCCCCCGACAAGACAAGGTCCCGACAAGCACTGCCAGCACACAGGCCAGGTGTCAATTCACCTGGACGCGTGTCGGAGCGTCGATGTTGGAGGGAGGTAAGTGGCGCCGATGGGATGGGCCGCCGTCCCGTCCCACTGACGGACCGAGGCGCCTGACCGTGCATTGAACACTCTTGTCCTACTCTGTTAGAGTTAGGTACGATAGCACTATTGCACTGTGCATCCCGTGTGCACACTGTACGCCACTGTTGGGATCCCCTTAGGTACAAAAGGAGGCCCAGGGCGTTACAGAAAGTTTTTTTTTCAGACAATCAGACAGTGGGGCAGTTAGACAATAGGACAGCCCGACAGTTAGGCAAAAGCTCACGTAGCAGCCATTCATGGCACTTCTGTAGCTAGAACCCTAGAACACGATCAATATAACAAAGAAGGAGTAGGGTTTTACACACCCATGCGGCACGAACCTGGGTGAAACTCCCCGTGCACTACTTACCAGACCGGCTCTTTGTCCGAGCCTGCCCCCTCCCGAACCGAAAGGGATCCCCATGATCCCATAGTTGTTCATTCCCATGACATCTTTGGCGCGCCAGGTAGGGGGCGCGTGAGTGGTGCGAACCCGTTCTAGTAATCCGTGCTCTAGCTTCATCATCGTCATGGCCCCCAAGAAGAAGGTCCTAACAGCAGTTGGCCCATCCTTGTCCGCCTTCCCTGTATCTGTGTGGACAGGAGACGCCTTAGACGCGGGTGGAGGAGGAGGAGGCAGAGGTTCGGAACTTCCGTGACGCTTGATACGTCTCCAACGTATCTATAATTTTTTAATGTTCCATGCTATTATATTATCTGGTTTGGATGTTTTATATGCATTAATATGGTATTTTATATTATTTTTGTGACTAACCTATTAATCTAGAACCTAGTGCCAGTTTATGTTTTTCCTTGTTTTTGAGAATTGCAGATAAGGAATATTAAATGGAGTCCAAACGGACAAAAACCTTCGGAATGATTTTTTCTTGAACGAAAGGAAACCAGGAGACTTGAGAACCATGGCAGGAGAGCCACCATGGGGACACAAGCCCTAGGTGTGCGCCCACGGGGGTAGGGCGCGCTGGGCAGGGTTGTGGGCCTACGCAGCTCTCCCAACCCTAATCTTCAGCCTATAAATTCCCAAATATTCCATCATTATCATAACGAGCCACGAAAATACTTTTCCGCCGCCAGAAGTCTCTGTTCCCAAGAGATCAAATCTTGGAGCCTTTTCCGGTAATCTGCTGGAGGGGATTCGATCACAGAGGGCATCTACATCAACTCCATTGCCCCTCCGATGATGTGTGAGTAGTTCACCACAGACCTTTGGGTCCATAGCTAGTATCTAGATGGCTTCTTCTCTCTTTTTGCTCTTCAATACCATGTTCTTCATGATCTTCACGGAGATCTATTCGATGTAATACTCTTTTGCAGTGTGTTTGTCGAGATCCGATGAATTGTGGTTTTATGTTCGGATTATCCTTGAATATTATTTGAGTCTTTACTAAAGTCTTATATGCATGATTTCATATATTTGCAAGTCTCTTTGAGTTATTGGTTTGGTTTGTCCAACTACATTGGTAAATCTTGCAATGGGAGAAGTGCTTAGTTTTGGGTTTAACCTTGCGGTATCCTCACCCAGTGACAAAGTAGGGGTAGCGAGGCACGTATTGTATTGTTCCTATAAAGGATAACAAGATGGGGTTTTCATCATATTGCTTAGGTTTATCCCTCTACATCATGTCATCTTACCTAATGCGTTACTCTGTTCTTCATGAACTTAATACTCTAGATGCAGGGAGGAGTCAGACGATGTGTGGAGTAATATTAGTGGATGCAGAATTGTTTCGGTCTACTTGACACGGACGTGAAGCCTATATGCATAATCATTGCCTTGGATATCTTCATAATTAGTCGCTTTTCTATCAATTGCTTAATAGTAATTTGTTCACCCACTGTAATACTTGCTATCATGAGAGAAGCCGCTAGTGAAACGTATGGCCCCCGGGTCTATTTTCCATCTTATGCTTTCAGATCTAAAACAAAAATACCAAAAATACTTTGCTTCATTTACCTTTTGTTTTACTTTCCGTTCGAGCAATCTATCTCCATCATATCTCATCCTTTCAAGTAACCTTAAAGGGATTGACAACCCCTTTATAGCGTTCGGTGCAAGAGTTTGATTCCTTGTGTAGGTACACCTATTGGGGACTTGCTTGTATCTCCTACTGGATTGATACCTTTATTCTCAACAACTCAATGAAATACTTATCTACCCGTTCCTCTTCACGGAAACCAACTCATGCTCGAGAAGTAGCAATGCTCCAGTGACCAAGGCCAAGCAAGCGGCGACGCTTGCCGCGGAGACGCCCATGGCAACGGTGCGAACCCCCGCGCCCCTGGGTCTCAGGATGGAGTGGTACCGCCTGTGGGTGGTACGGAGAACTCCAGGGGTAGAAGAGTATCTTCCAGGGCACCCACACTATGGCGCCTGTAGTTCTCAATGTCCCAATAGAAAAGCTCCTGCGCATAATTCATAAGATGCGCGGGACCAGCATGCTCACGAGCATGCAAGCGGGAGTGGAATGCCGACGCGGGACCACGGTGGTGCTCCTTCTAACACGGTTAGGAGGCAAAGGAAGCGATGGCGCAAGCGCATCTACTCCTGAACTTCCCTCCTGCTGTAGAGAATCTTGACAAATGGAGACCCACCATTCAGAGCCTCCTCAGCCTCGTAGATAAACTTCGGCCCACAAGACCACCTCAGGCCAGTGGTGAAGCACCCAAAGTCGACGCAACCTCGATGCACTCTCCTCCACGACAGCATCAACGGTCACCGACCTGATGAACCGACGCCTACATCGGTTACTGAATGGCATCGCCTGACTCACGGACGCGTCATGATCAGCGTCATGTTCTTAGGGAACGTGTCAAGGAAGACGCGCAAACCGCGATCGAGCGACGACGGGAAGCACGCCTCTAGTCAGACAGGCGTGCGGCGCCCACTATAGACGAGCCCGCGTTGGGGTACCCTATCAGCCTACGTTACAAGGTGGGTTGTCCAACGTTTACCCATGAGTTGCGGCAAGTCTAGTGGCCCAACTCCCGCACGTTCAAACCAGAAGTCCCGGAGAAGTATGATGGCAAGACCGATCTATCAGAGTTCCTGAGCGTCTACACCATTGCGGTACAGGTTTCTGGGAGCCGCAATGACAAGATATTGGCCAACTACTTCCCATTCATGCTTAAGCCCAACGTTAGGTCATGGCTGATGCACTTGCCAAAGGGGTCCATCGCTTCCTGGGCGGACCTGTGTCACGAGTTCGTTGCCGCCTTCACCAGAGGTCATTAAGCTCCTGGTCAGGAGAGCCATCTGCACATCATCCCCAGAAGGAAGGCAAAACTCTGCGCGACTGCAGGATGTGGGAAGAGTTGGCGATGAACACAGTCAGGGATGTCACCGAGCATTATGCTTTTGCACACAAGTGCGCTCGGGCTGAAGAAGGAAGAAGACTCCCCAGCGAACATGCCGGCATAGAGGTCGACTCTGAATATGAGGATACCTTTTCCCAACAAAGAAGAGCCAGCGAGGGAACAAGAAGCGCAAGGGAAAGAACATGCTTGCCATTGAGGCATCCGGCAACCCCGACGCCAAGAAAGGAATGGTCGATGACCCCGGCAACGATGTTGTCAGGTGCACCTCCTGCCATGCCCTGGCGGCTACCGGCAAGCCAGAAGACTCCGGCAAGAAGTATTGCAAGATCCAGCGCACCAAAGGCCATGACCTCCAAGACTATCGGTAAGTTGAGCAGCTTGCAGAGAAGCAGAGGGCCAAATATGAGAGGCGGGACAAGGCGAAGGATCAATATGGTGCTGAGGAGGTCGTTGTGGCAAGCCCAAGCAATAGAAGTACCGGCCGCCCATGGTCGTGACAAGCAAGAAGAGGATGATGATGCCAAAGACAACAGCCAATCCAGTGGGAATGAGTTTCAGAAGGCTACAGAGATTATGTGCATAGAGGGAGGCACCTCGTCACACCCTTCCCACCATCAACTCAAACATTGGGTGCACGAGGTTAACATGGCAGAGCCCTCTATCGATACCCAGAAACCTCTGAAATGGTCCAACACTCCTATCATCTTCAACGCTGAGGACCACCTGGATCGCGTAACTGCGGTAGGATGCTTGCCATTGCTGGTTTCGCCAACAATACTCAACCTCAAGGTGATGAAGATGTTAATCGACAGTGGGGTCAGCCTTAACCTGATCTCGCCATGTGTCATCCAAAGGCTGCAAATTCCTGATGAAGATCTCGAGCCGACAGGCGCCTTCCAAGGGGTCAACTCAGGAAGAACTCAACCGAGGGGCAACATCATGCTGCCGGTGACGTTCGACAGTGATATCAACTTCAGAACGGAGAAGATTGTATTTGACATTGCCGAGATCTCGTTGCCATACAACGACATTCTCGGTCATCCCGCACTGGCCAAGTTCATTGCGGCCACCCACTTCACTTACAACATGCTGAAGATGTCCGAACCAATGAGCGTCATTACCATCAACTCCGAAAGAAAAGCGAGCTTATCTGCGCCGACCAACTCTAATGGGGTGCAGCCGCAGCACCTGCCACCAAGGCACTTGCTCCTGCTGCTAAAGCTCCTGGGGGGAAGAAGACCGGCAAGTCCTCTGGCGCACAGTCCGGCAAGCGCAGCTCTTTGGGGTGTTGCACTACTGATAACGATGTGCTAGAGAGCTCCACCGGCAAGAACAAAAAATCCAAGGCTGCCCCGCCAGAGACCAAGAAGGTGCCCACCAAGGAGGATGGCATGGGGGGGAACTTTCACCATAAGTTCCACCCTTGATGACAAATAGGAAAGCACGCTCGTTGCCTTCCTGCGGGCGAACGTCGATGTGTTTGCGGGGCAACCATCTGATATCCCTGGTGTTCCCAAGAAGGTGATTGAGCACCACCTTGCCATATTGCCACATCCGCAGCCCGTCAAACATAAGGTCCGGAAGCAAGCTTTGGAGCGGCAACAATTTATTGTTGAACAGATCAAGAAACTAGAGGTAGCTGGCTTGATTATAGGAGTACTCCATCCGACGTGGTTGGCCAACCAGTTGTAGTGGGCAAGGCAAACGGTAAATGGAGGTTGTGCATTGATTTTACAGACATCAACAAAGCCTGCCCCAAGAATCCTTTCCCCTTGCCGCGCATCGACCAGATTGTGGACTCCACTGCCGATTGTGAACCGTTGTCTTTCCTTGATGCCTATTCCGGTTATCATCAGATTTTTATGGCCAAGGAAGATGAAGAGAAAACCGCGTTAATCACCCCATGTGGTATGTACTGCTTTTTGCGTATGCCTTTCGGGTTGATAAGTGCTAGTTCTAGCTTTGCAAGAGAAGTCGAGATTGGTTTTGAGCCCCAGCTACATAGAAATATGGAGGCTTATATGGACGACATAGTGGTCAAAACCAAGGATAAGGCCACGCTCATATCAGACCTAGAAGAAACATTTGCAAATCTGTGCAAGATCAACATGAAGCTCAACCCCGAGAGATGTGTGTTCGGCATCCCATCCGGCAAGCTTCTCGGGTTTTTTGTGTCTCAATGAGGAATCGAAGCAAATCCCGACAAGATCAAAGAAATTGAGAAAACTGAGGCACCAAGACGAGTCAAGGACGTGCGATGCCTTGCCGACTGTGTTGCTGCTCTGAGTAGGTTCATCTCGAAATCTGCTGAACGCGCCCTGCCCTTTTTCAAAATCTTGAAGAAGGTAGGTCCCATGAAATGGACTCCGGAAGTGGAGGTGGTGCTGCAGGATTTGAAGAAGTACCTTTCCTCTCCACAAGTCCTGGTCCCACCAAAGCCACAAGAGCCATTGCTGCTGTACCTAGCGGGAACGAATCATGTGGTGAGTGTTGCACTAGTGGCTGAAAGAGAAGTTGACGAAGAAGCAGTAGCAATGATACGGACGCCAAGCGACGAGCCAGGATGTTCCCTGGCAGGGTTTGGTGCTGGCAAAGAGCTATCTACGTAGTTGAAAGAGATAGTCCACAAGAAGAAAGCGGTGCAGCAACCAGTCTATTTTGTCAGCTCCTTGTTGCAGGTGGCTAGATCACCGTTGTCACCCGCTTCCTGCTATTTGCGAAACCCAGAAGCTATCGGCAGGATTGTGGAGTGGGCCCTGGAACTATCAAGCTTTGGTCTTAAGTTTGAAAGGACATCGACCATTCAGAGCAGGGCCTTGGCAGAGTTCATTGCAGAATGGACCCCAATGACCGATGAAGAGATTCCAGAGTCAACTCTCCCCTTCAAGGAGACTGATCGAGAATGGATCATGTATTTTGATGGAGCTTTCTCGCTGCAAGGCGCTAGTGCCATAGTGATGATTGTCGCACCCACCGGACAACACCTAAGATATGTAGTCCAGATGCACTTTCCCTGGGAGAGATCAACGAACAACACTGCTGAGTATGTAGGGCTGCTTGCCGGTCACAGGATCACGACGGACCTTGCGATCAAGAAACTTATTGTCAGGGGTGATTCTCAACTTGTCATGAGGCAAGTGAACAAGGATTACGAGAGTCCATTGACGGAAGCTTACGTAGATGAAGTGAGGAAGTTTGAAGAACGTTTTGACAGCCTACAAATGGAGCACGTTCCACGTGCAAAGAACATCATTGCCGATGGCCTGTCAAAGTGTGCTGCCCATGAGTTACCTGTGGAACCAGGAACTTTCATGCTCCAACTAACTCAACCCTCCATAACATCATCAACTGGACAAGATATCAGAAGAAAGTTATGTTCCGGCAAGTATTTCCCGGTAGAGCTCCCCGAAGCCGCCGGCTAGAAAGTTGCCAGAGAGCCTAGCCGGCTTGTCGGTGAGCACTATGCTCTGGCAGGGGCCCCTGGCTCATTTCATATAAGCATACACTCCCGCCAGGCTTGCCGGGGCGCAGCCGACTCCGACAGGCCCTCAGGCCCTTGCCGTTGAGGCAAATGCTACCCCGACAGAGGATACACCTTTAGTCCTTGTTGTTGAGCCCTAGGCTCCAGCGTGGGCACATCACATTGTCCAATTCCTTCAAATAGGAGAACTCCTCGAGGAACAAGAAAAAGCAGAGAAAGTAGCCCACTGGTCTCATATGTACTAGTTTGTAGACAACGTCCTGTACAGAAAGAGACCATATGGCGTGAAAGTCAAGTGCATTTCTCGGGAGGATGGACAGGAGCTGTTGGTAGTGATACACGAAGGCATATGTGGTCCCACATAGGATCAAGAGCACTTACCAGAAAGGCATTCAGGCAAGGTTTCTTTTGGCCCACTGCCCTCCAAGATGCAATTGGGTTAGTAACCATGTGTGAAGCATGCCAGTTTCATTCAAAGAAACTACATCAACTAGCTCAGAACTTCAAATGATCCCTCTCTCCTGGCCATTCTCGGTCTAGGGGCTCAACATCTTGGGCCCTTTCCCCCGTGCTCCTTAGGGCTTTGAGTACTTGTACGTCGTGATCGACAAGTTCACGAAGTGGCGAGAAGTGCTAGCGGTGAGAAAGTTGACAGCACAATCAGCCATCAAGTTCTTCAAAGGACTACTTTGCCGCTTTGGTGTTCCCAATAGGATCATCACTGACAACGGCAAACAGTTCACGAGCACACCTTCATGCAGTATGTGAAAGACCTTGGTAGCAAAATCTATTCTGCTTCTGTTGCCCACCCAAGGAGCAACGACCAAGCGGAAAGTGCTAATGCTGAAGTGCTGTGAGGCCTCAAGACGAGAACTTTCGACATGCTGCACAAGTGTGGAAGGCACTGGGTTGATGAGTTGCATGTGGTTGTTTGGTGAATCAGGACGACACCAAATCGAGCTACATCCAGACACCCTTCTCCCTTGTCTATGGAGTGGAGGCAGTTCTCCCCACGGAATTCATATACGGGTCTCCTCGAGTGCTCGCTTATGATGAGCTGGAGAAAGAGCAGTTGCGGCAAGACGATGCGACGGTCCTTGAGGAAGACCGTCTTTAGGCCAGTATGAGAGTTGTCCGCTACGGGCAAGCTTTGCGCCGCTACCATAGGCTCAAGTTCAATGCCAGAAGTCTTGAGGAAGGCGACCTTTTCCTTTGGCGAGTTCAGTCCGCCAGGAATCCAAACAAGTTGACGCCAAAATGGGAAGGCCCTTATCGGGTAGTACGAGTCACTAGGCCCACGGCGTAGTTCGCCTGGAGACCAAGGATGGCATTCCGGTGAGCAACTCCTGGAACATCTAACATATTCGAAAGTTCTACCCATGAGGCGCGGTTGCTAGGACAGCCCCAGCAACCACCTTATGTACAAGTATTGCCGCTAAAGCATGTAATCCTTGGTACAAAGCCAGGCCCAGGCCCTGTGTGTAGTTAAATAAATATAAGTATTTCACAACCTTGTCTCATTCTCATGTTTATTACGTACATGTCTATATGAAGCATTACGCTATACTTAATCCCGACAAGGGCTGATGGACCGCCAAGGTTTCATACCTATATCTTCTCTTATTTCCTGTTGTAAAGGATAGAAGGACACCTCGTGTGCAGCTTTGCCAGGGGGGTGGGAGTACAGATACCTATGAACGAGGATGTCCCAAAAGCAAAACTTGTCGAAGGAGAAAGTCAACAAAAAGATAAGTTGCAAAAACCCATGTGAATCCTTGCCATAATGTTATTTTCCTTGAGCAATTTCGACTTCTGTATGGAAAACCCGCACGCGCGGAAACCTTGCCATGATTGGACGCGCCCTCACTTCGTTCGAGACCGCTCAACGGCTTAAGTGGCTTCGCCCATGATCCTTTTTTCGTTTCGAGTCTGCTCAACGATCCAAGTGATAGCGCTCGTGCCCTTATCCCGTTTTTGAGTAAGACCGACAACTCAAACGGCTATGCCAAGGACGCCAAGGTATCTTGCCGGTGGTGGCACCGCTAGTAGGCTACTAAGACCCGTTCCTCAAAGCGCTTGCAGTAGGGCTACACACGCCGACAAGATTCTTCCACAAAGGGCGTAGGGTAAATTCCATACACAGAAACAGTTTAACAAGGAAGATAACATACAGTTTTTCAGATGGGGTGAAATTTACATAAGATATCGCTTTTCCTCTAAGAACATCTTTATTTAACTTTCTCCCCTAGGGGAGATTACAAGAAGAAAAGGATGGAGAGGAGGGGCAGATTACAAGAAGACAAAGATGGTGAGAGCCCCCGGGAAGAAGGCCGACCTGACCCCTCTGGACAATAGGAGAGGGCCAGAGCAAGGTGAAAGGGGGATGGACCCCAGAAGACGAAGTTCACGGGCCTGTTGGAAGACCCAGCTGGAAGATGAGGCAGTGCCCAGGACTGAAGCACCCGACAAGGATAGCTTGCCGAGAGGGGGAGAGGCATGAAGCTGGCGATGATGGCACGGACAGCGGTCAGTCCGAGATTGAATCTTCGGACTCCAACTTGACTACCCGAAGACCGGGCTCATCGCCGCTGTCTGCGCCACTATCCTCCCCGACACTCTCGTCAGAGGGAAAGCTTTTGGCACTGCTCGCGATCTCTTCGCGGTAGCTGAGGTGGATGCTGGAGCTCCCATAAATCTTGATGGAGAGCGTATTGGCCTCCGTCATTTTCAAATGAAGAACATGCCCCACCTGGAGATTGTGGGCACGGGCGAAGGTCTTCCAACCATGCCCAAGGAACATGACGCGGCACGCTGGGTACTCAACTTCCACCCGCGTCGTGCCATTACAAGACCCTGCCACCCGCAGCCACAGGAAAGGCGGTTCGTCGTCCTCCACCGCCCTGGGAAAGAGTCGTGGGAGGCACACATGGCTCTGGAGGGGACCGCCTAGCTTGAGGATGAAGTCCAGTGTCGTGCCCTCGGCATGGGCCTCTTCGATGGAGATGTCTGGCATCGGTGGAGTGGGTGGAGCAGCGCTCCGCCTCCCCCGACGTCGGCCTTCATGGCGTCCATGGCCCCTCGTGCATCCTCCACCATGCGAACTCGAGCATCCCTCTACCTCCGTGGCTGAAGCGGTGGCATAATCCCGACGAGAGCTCCTCCTCGCAGCCGAGGAACGAGGTCGCCCCCGCCCCCTACACATGGCGAAGGGCGGGTACTGCCTGAAGATTGATAAAATGAGGGGGAGGCGGACTACGGAGTTTTGCACTCGAAGGGCGGAAGAAGGATGGATGAGCTCCGCTCCTGCTGTCCCCTGCTACTTCTCGAGCATGCGTTGGTTTCCCGTGAAGAGGAACGATTTGATGCAGCAAAGTAGATAAGTATTTCCCTCAGTTTTTGAGAACGAAGGTATCAATCCAGTAGGAGACACAAGCGAGCCACCAATAGATGTACCTACACAATGAATCAAAATCTTGCACCCAACGCTATAAAGGGGTTGTTAATCCCTTCACGGTTACTTGCAAGGATGAGATCTAGTAGAGATAGATATAATAGGGTGCTTGAACGAAGAGTAAAACTAAAAATAAAAATAATGCAGCAAGTATTTTTGGTGTTTTTGGTTTTAGATCTGAAAATATAATATGGAAAATAGACCCAGGGGCCATAGGTTTCACTAGATGGCTTCTCTCATGATGGAAAGTATTACCGTGGGTGAACAAATTAATGTCGAGCAATTAATAGAAAAGCGAATAATTATGAAGATATCCAAGGCAATGATTATGCATATAGGCATCATGTCCATGTCAAGTAGACCGAAACGATTCTGCATCTACTACTATTACTCCACACATCGACCGACTCATGCCGGCATCTAGAGTATTAAGTTCATGAAGAACAGAGTTACACATTAAGTAAGATGACATGATGTCGAGGGATAAACTCAAGCAATATGATGAAAACCCCATCTTGTTATCCTTGATGTCAACAATACAATACGTGCCTTTGTACCCCTACTTTGTCACTGGGTGAGGATACCACAAGATTGAACCCAAAACTAAGCACTTCTCCTATTGCAAGAATTACCAATCTAGTTGGCCAAACCAAACCAATAACTTGAAGAGACTTGCAAAGATATGAAATCATGCATATAAGAATTCAGGAACGACTCAAATAATATTCATGGATAATTTGAACATAAACCCAAAATTCATTGGATCTCGACAAACATACCGCAAAAGAGTATTACATCAGATAGATCTCCATGATGATCATGAAGAACATGGTATTGAGAAGCAAACAGAGAGAAGAAGCCATCTAGCTACTAGCTATGGACCCGTAGGTCTGTGGTGAACTACTCACGCATCATCGGAAGGGCAATGGAGTTGATGTAGATGCCCTCCGTGATCGAATCCCCTCCGAGAGATTACCGAAAAACGCTCCAAGATTGGATCTCTCGGGAATGGAGGCTTATGGCGGCGGAAAAGTGTTTTTGTGGCTCGTTCTGATAATGATGAAATATTTGGGAATTTGTAGGCCGAAGATTAGGGTTAGGGGAGTTGCCAGGGGCCCACAAGCCTGCCCGGCGTGGGGTACCCCCTGGCCATGGCAAGCAGGCTTGTGGCCCCGTGGAAGCTCCTCTGCCTTGGTTCTCAAGTCTCGTGGCTTCCTTTTATTCCAGAAAAAATCATTCCGGAGGTTTTATTCCGTTTGGACTCCGTTTAATATTCCTTATCTGTAATTCTCAAGGAAAAAACAGAAAGTTGCACTAGGCTCTAGATTAATAGGTTAGTCTCAAAAATAATATAAAATAGCATATTAATGCATATAAAACATCCAAAATAGATAATATAATATAATGGAACAATCAAAAATTATAGATACGTTGGAGACATATCAGCATCCCCAAGCTTAATTCCTGCTTGTCCTCGAGTAGGTAAGTGATAAAAACTGAATTTTTGATGTGGAATGCTACCCAACATATTTATCCATGTAATATTCTTATTGTCGCATGAATATTCAGATCCGTAAGATTCAAAACAATAGTCTAATTTTGACATAAAAACAGTAATAATTCAAGCACACCAACAAGGTAGTCGTGTCCCTTTGAAATAACATGGCCTTACAAAGTCATCCTTTATTGTCGCATGAATATTCAGATCCGTAAGATTCAAAACAATAGTCTAATATTGAAATAAAAATAGTAATACTTTGAGCACACCAACAAGGTAGTCGTGTCCTTTCGAAATAACATGGCCTTAGAAAGTCATCCCTACAAAATCATATGGTCTGGCTATGCTCCATCTTCCCCACACAAAGTATCTAAATTATGCATTACCCCGATTAACAAGTCAAGCAATTGTTTCACACTTTTGGTGTTCTCAAACCTTTTCAACTCTCTCGCAATATATGAGTGTGAGCCATGGATATAGCATTATGGGTGGAATAGAATATGGAGGGGGTGCAAGGGAAAAAGGAGAAGATAGTCTCACATCAACTAGGCATATCAACGGGTTATGGAGATGCTCGTCAATAGATATCAATGTGAATGAGTAGGGATTGCCATGCAACAAATGCACTTAGAGCTCTAAGTGTATGAAAGCTCAAAAAGAAAACTAAGTGGTCGTGCAAAATGAATATCCACTAGTTATAAGAAAGTGACAAAATAGAAGACTCTCTATCATGAAGATCATGGTGCTACTTTGAAGCACAAGTGTGGAAAAAGATAGTAGAAATTATCCCTTCTCTCTTTCTCTAATTTTTTAGTTTGGTGGGCTTCTTTGTCCTCTTTTTTTAATTTGGGCTTCACCGGCCTCTTTTATTTTTTTGTAATGTCCAGATACTCATCCCAACTTGTGAGGGAGTCATAGCCTCAATCATCCTTTTGTCTCATGGGACAATGATCTATTAATTAAAACTCATCACACTTTTATTTACTTATAACTCAAAGGAAAATAAATTACAACTCGATTCCTATGACAATATATAACTCTATATGCAATATGAAGTGATGATGCAAGTCATAGAAAAACGACATGGTGGAAGTTGCATGGCAATATATCTCAGAATGGCTATGGAAATGCCATAATAGGTAGTTATGGTGGCTGTTTTGAGGAATATATGGTGGCTGTTTTGAGGAAGGAGGGATTGATGTACCGGTGAAAGTTGCGCGGTACTAGAGAGGCTAGCAAAGATGGAATGGTGAGAGTGTGTATAATCCATGGACTCACATTAGTCATAAAGAACTCACATACTTATTGCAAAAGTCTATTAATTATCAAACAAAGCATTAGACGCATGCTCCTAGGGGAGAGGTTGGTAGGAGTTAACCATCGCCCGCTTCTGACCCTCACACAAAGGTCGACAATCATTAGAGAAGTCATGCTCCCACTTTGTTACATAATGGTTCACCATACGTGCATGCTATGGGAATCACAAGCTTTAACACACGTATCTCTTCAATTCGAAACTACTCACTAGCATGACTCTCATATTACCATCCCTATTATCTCGAAACTATATGCAAGGAATCCAACTTCTCATAGTTGTTAATGCACTTAATATGAAAGTTTTTATTATATCCCTCTTGGATGCCATTATTTTAAGACTAGATTCATAACGTAAACAAATTACAATGCTGTTTTAAGAAACTCTCAAAATAATATAACTGAGGAACGAGATTTCAATAATTTCCATAAAATATAACACCACCATGCTCTAAAAATACATAAGTGAAGCACAAGAGCAACATCACCTAGCTCAAAAGATATAAGTGAAGCACATAGAGTATTCTAGCAAATTCACGATTTAGTGTGACTCTCTCTAAAGATGTGTGCAGCAAGGATAATTTTCGCAAACTAACAAGCAAAGACTCATATCATACAAGACGCTCCAAGCAAAACACATATTATGTGGTGAATAAAAATATAACCTCAAGTAAATTTACCGATGGATTGAAGACGAAAGAGGGGATGCCTTCCGAGGCATCCCCAAGCTTACGCGTTTTGGTATCCTTTAATATGACTTGGGGTGCCATGGGAATCCCCAAGCTTAGGATCTTTCCACTCTTTATTCCATAGTCCATCAAATCTTCACCCAAAACTTGAAAACTTCACAACACAAAACTCAACAGCAAACTCATGAGATCACTTAGTATAAGAAAATAAATCACCACTTTATGTACTATTGTGAACTCATTCCTTATTTAGATTTGTGTAATACCTACTGTATTCCAACTTTTCCATGACTCATAACCCGATATGACCCATAGATACATCAAAATAAGCAAACAACACAAAGAAAACAGAATCGGTCAAAAACAGAACAGTCTGTAGTAATCTGTAAACTTAGAATACTTATATAATTATAAAACTTCTGAAACATTAAGACAACCAGGGAAATTCGTATATAAATGCTGTGTAGAATTTCAGATCAATTTGACTCTCTTAGAAATTCCGCAAATTCCTGGACTAAGCTCAAAAGTTTCTGTTTTCCAGCAAGATCAAATCAACAACTACCATAGATGACCCCAAAGGTTTTACTTGGATCAAATACTAATTTAAACACAAAAACACAATTACTACAGAATTAATAATGTGCCAAACACACAAAAACAGAAGCAAAAACAAGAAAGCAAAATAAAATTGGGTTGCCTCCCAACAAGCGCTATTGTTTAAAGCCCCTAGCTAGGCAAAACACAATAGATCTAGGTATTCTCATGATAAAAATAAGGTAGAACATTCATGCTCATCTCATACTCCCTTATTTGAGCACCTAATTTCTGTTGTGGCAAGCAAGAGTAATCAAAAGGGCTGAATTTAAGAGGATTGGGATCATCAAGATCAAGTGCGGCAGGGATATGTTCCTCCTTATGTCCCTTATATTGTATAATCAATTCATCATTATAAGCTTTCCTTTTGTTGAAGGCCATGAGCCTTTTCTTAATAATGGACTCTAATCCGTTGTTTTGTATAGCAAAATTGTCATTGAGTTCAGAAATCTTATCAACTTAAACCTCGGTAGGGACTTTCTTTCTCAAATTTTCATTATAAGCAACTTGATCCTGAGATCATAGTCTCAATATCTCTTCTTGATTTAAAAGGATCTCCTCAATAGGGGGACATCCACCATTAATTTTATAATGAGCGAAGATTTCACTAGCCTCTTTCATGATACATCTAAACTCGTGAGCTAGGAATATAGTGGCGGCACGGTTAACAGAAGAATGTTGAATATTAGAAAACTCAAGGATAATCATTTGTATGAAAGGGTGCACGTGCAAGAATTGTCTCTCAAGTTCACTTATTAACAAAGTTATAGCGTCTGCAAGACTATTAGTTTTATTGGGAACGGAACCTCCTAAAGTAGGAAGCGTTCCAGCACAAGTGAAAAAATCTTGAATAACACCTTTTCCAATTATATTACCACTACCTATACGGAACCTTTTTGTATGGATGATAGTGGGTTCTTCTTGAGGGTTATCATTAACAAGGGCATCAAGATTCCCCTCAAGATTATTAC
The DNA here is from genome assembly GCA_022496015.1 of Hordeum marinum. NCBI lineage: Eukaryota > Viridiplantae > Streptophyta > Magnoliopsida > Poales > Poaceae > Hordeum > Hordeum marinum. The sequence goes on from CM039672.1 coordinate 144,797,520, forward strand.
TATCTTTATCATTAAAAAATTTCGACATGGCGGCAAAGCAAATACACAAGCAAAAGAGGGTCAAATGAAAGAAGGGCGAATAAAAAGGCAAATTTTTTTGGTGTTTTCTGAAAATTGTTTTAGAAGTGGGGGAGAGGAAAATGAGAGGCAAATGGCAAATAATGTAATTGCAAGCGATGAGTTTGTGATGGGTACTTTTTATCCTTGACTGGCTATGTATCTCCCCAACAACGGCGCCAAAAATCCTTCTTGCTACTTCTCGAGCATGCGTTGGTTTCCCGTGAAGAGGAATGGTTTGATGCAACAAAGTAGATAAGTATATCCCTTAGTTTTTGAGAACCATGGTATCAATCCAGTAGGAGACACAAGCGAGCTGCCAATAGATGTACCTGCACAAAGAATCAAACTCTTGCACCCAATGCTATAAAGGGGTTGTCAATCCCTTCACGATTACTTGCAAGGATGAGATCTAATAGAGATAGATATAATAGGGTGCTCGAAGGGAAAGTAAAACTAAAAGTAAAAACAATGCAGCAAGTATTTTTTGTGTTTTTGGTTTTAGATCTGAAAATATAATATGGAAAATAGACCTAGGGGGCATAGGTTTCACTGGATGGCTTCTCTCATGATGGAAAGTATTATGGCGTGTGAACAAATTACTGTCGAGCAATTGATAGAAAAGTGAAAAATTATGAAGATATCCAAGACAATGATTATGCATATAGGCATCACGTTCGTGTCAAGTAGACTGAAACAATTCTGCATCTACTACTATTACTCCACACATGGACCGACTCCTGCCTACATCTAGAGTATTAAGTTCATGAGGAACAGAGTAATGCATTAAGTAAGATGACATGATGTAGAGGGATAAACTCAAGAAATATGATGAAAACCCCACCTTGTTATCCTTGATGGCAACAATACAATACGTGCCTCGTTACCCCTACTTTGTTAGGGTCAGGACACCACAAGATGAACACAAAACTAAGCACTTCTCCTATTTCTAGAATTACCAATCGAGTTGGCCAAACCAAACCAATAACTCGAATAGACTTGCAAAGATATGAAATCATGCATATAAGAATTAAGGAAAGACTCAAATAATATTCATGGATAATCTGAACATAAACCCACAATTCATCAGATCTCGACAAACACACCGCAAAAGAGTATTACATCGGATAGATCTCGAGAAACCCACAATTCTATGGTGAACTAGTCACGCATCATCAGAGGGGCAATGGAGTTGATGTAGATGCCCTCCGTGATCGAATCCCCTCCGGCAGATTACCGGAAAAGGGCTCCAAGATTGGATTTCTCGAGAACGGAGGCTTCTGGCAGCGGAAAAGTATTTTTGTGGCTCGTTCTGATAATGATGGAATATTTGGGAATTTATAGGCCGAAGATTAGGGTTAGGGGAGTTGCCAGGGGCCCACAAGCCTGCCCCACACGGGGTACCCCCTGGCCGCAGCAAGCGGGCTGTGGCCCCGTGGCAGCTCCTCTTCCTCGGTTCTCAAGTCTCATGGCTTCCTTTTATTCCAGAAAAAATCATTCCGGAGGTTTTGTTCCGTTTGGATTCCGTTTAACATTCCTTATCTATGAAACTCAAAAACAAGGAAAAAAAGAAACTAGCACTAGGCTCTAGCTTAATAGGTTAGTCCCAAAATAATATAAAATAGCATCTTAATGCATATAAAACATCCAAAATAGATAATATAATTGCATGGAACAATAAAAAATTATAGATACGTTGGAGACGTATCATCCCCTATTTATAGGAGGAAGCACGGCGGCTGGCTCTCCCCACTCCAAAGGACGACACCCACCTCCTCCAATAGTGGCGCCCTCAATCATGGGGAGAACAACAACCGCCCCATCGCCCCGTTGCTAGCTTCCCACTATGCATGCGGCGCGTGTGGCGGAAAAGACCTGACATGGTAATTGAAAACTCGGCGGTCGCGCCGCACACGTATCCCACTACCCACATTCGGTGGGCATCATGGGGAAGCACATCGAGCGCAATGATCACAACTGCAAGGCCCTACCACGCATGCCCGTGCACTAGTTGGGCCTAGCCCAACAACGCCTCGCGACATGTATGGCCAAGGCCCGGCGGCTCCTGTCGATGCACTAGATTTTTGGGGCCGTCTAGTGCCCCTTTACTCATGCACGGTCAGTAGTAGCCGCCCTGGCAGCAAGGCCCATCAAAGACTTGTCAAGCACCAGCACATAAGACTCAAGACTACCAGCAAGACCTTGCCAAGAGGGCTATAGAGCTTCCAGGCGAAGCAAGTCCCCCTGCAAGACAAGGTCCTGGCAAGGCAAGACCCTGGCAAGCACCGCCAGCACACCGGCCAGGTGTCGATTCACCTGGATGTGTGTGACGGCGGCACAGATGGGATGGCCCCCCATCCCATCCCACTAACGGACTGAGGCGCCTAACAATGCATTTAACGTGCTTGTCCTATTCCGTCAGGGTTAGGTACGATAGCACTGTAGCATTATGCATCCCGTGTGCACACTGTATGACACTTTTGGGATCCCCTTAGGTATAAAGTGAGGCCCAGGGCGTTACAGAAAGGTTTTTTTCAGACAATCGGATAGTGGGGTAGTTTGACAACCGACCAACCTGATAGTTAGACAACTAGGGGTTATCAAGCTCACGTAGCAGCCCTTCATGGTGCTTCTATAGCTAGAACCCTAGAACATGATCAATATAACCAAGAAGGAGTAGGGTTTTACGCACTCGTGTGTCCTGAACCTGGGTAAAAACTCCCGAGGCACTGCTTACCAGACCGGCTCTTTGTGTGAGGTCGCCCCCTGCCGAACCGAAAGGGATCCCCGTGATCCCATAGGTGTTCGTTCTGACGACAGACGTCCTTACATAACGGTTCACCATACGTGCATGCTACCGGAATCACAATCCTTTACACAAGTATTTCTACCAATCCACAACTACTCACAAGCATTACTCTAATATCACCATCTTTATATCGCAAAACTATTGCAAGGAATCAAACACATCATATTCAGTGATCTACAAGTTTTATGTAGGATTGTATGACTAACCATGTGAATGAACAACTCCTGTTAACTCTCTAAATAAATATAAGTGAAGAATGAGAGTTTAATTCGTTTTAAAAAACATATCCCACGCTCTAACAAATATAACTAAAGGAAAAGAACATTCTATAAATGGCGGTTTTCTATGTGTAGAAAAACAGGCAATCCAAACTTCAATTGATATAAGTAAAGCACGTGAAGCATTCTATAAAGACATACTCAAAAGATATAAGTGAGGTGCAAAGAGCCTTCTATAAATCAACAAAGGACTTTCTCATACCATCATGGTGCATTATTAAAATTCAAATAAAAACCACACAACGCTCGAAGATTTACGCATATCATGTGACGAATTAAAATATAGCTCCAAGTAAAATTACCAATGGTTGTTAGAAGAAAGAGGGGATGCCTTCCAGGGCATCGCCAACCTTAGCTTCTTGGGAGTCCTTGAATATTACCTTGGGGTGCCTCAAGCATCCCCAAGCTTATTCTCTTTCCACTCCTTATTCCTTCATCCATCGTGATCTCACCAAAACTTGAAAACTTCGATAACAAAACCCTCGTGAGATCCGTTAGTATAATAAAGAAAATTACCACTTTAAGTACTATTGCCAACCAATTAATATTTTGTTTTTGCATTTTAGCTACTTTAATATAACTTTTCCATGGCTTCTACCACTGATACAATCGATAGTTTCATCCAAACGAGCAAAACAATGCATCAAAAACAGAATCTGTCAAAAACAGGACATTCTGTATTAATGTGCACATTCACCATACTTCTGTAACTCTACAAATTATGAAAACTTAGGACAGAATTTTTTTTTTCATATAAGTACTGTGTAAAATTTTCAGAAACTTTTGACATTCCGAGAAAAAATGTAAATTCACGGACTACAACCAAAGTTTCTATTTTTGCACTGCACACACCAAACAAGGAATCAAATCATCCTAAAGGCAAATCTTGGCACATTATGTTTATATTATAATGTAATTGTACAAGGGGATAATTATTTTTGTTGAAAAGTTTCTATAATCAATAATCACAAAGTTTCCATGGGTATGAACAAAGTTCAAGGCTAACCCCCACTTCAATGTTGCTCGTCTTTCTCACTTTCACTTTTTTTTTGAAAAATTTCTAAGTTCCAAAAATTTATTTTGTTTTCTTTTTTAACCTATAAAAAATCACACAACAGAATAAAATGACTCTCTAAAACTTCCGGGTTGCCTCCCTGGCAGCGCTTTCTTTAAAGCCATTAAGCTAGGCATAAAGTGCTCAAGTAATGGATCCACCCGGATCCCAAGGTATATCAAAGCTAATTTTAATTAGCAATGATTTGTAATTCAGTAGTGAGCACAAAGTAACATATATCATGCAACAATGTAGCCTAACTCTATTCCTATCCATCGGCATGTCTTAAAATAACAATTCATGCACACAAAGTAAAGGCCAATGCATAGTATAAACAGTTTCTTGCCATTTTATCCTATTGGAAACATAGAGAGGTGGAGATCTAGTTCCTCTCTCATAATAATTGCAAGTAGGAGTATAAAGCACATGCATATTATATCTATCAAAATCATCATGTGTAGTAGTAAAAGGCAACCCATCTATATAATCCTTAATAAGTGCAAACTTCTCCGATATGGTGTAGTTGGGAGAATTCAAAAAGATAATAGGACTATAATCTGTCGGTGCAATAGCAACAATTTCACATTTATCATAAGTAACTATAGCAAGTATCAAGTTCATCAAAAAGGGATATTTCAAACGAATCCAATGGATCATAGCAATTATCATAGCATTCATCCTTCGTAAGCACGAAGGGAAATTAAACAATGCATGTGTTGAAGAGTTACTCTCATTAGACGGTGGGCATGGGTAGCTAATCCGCTCTTCCTCCTTTTGTTCTTTGCTCTCCTCCTCATCTTTTTCATCTAGTGAGCTCATAGTTTCAGCAATTTCTTCTTCCATAGATTCCTGCAAAATTTTAATCACTTCCAAGGCAGCGGTCATTCTTTCAATAAACTATTTAACATAAGAATTAGAAGCATAGTTTTCATGGCAATATTTAAGTATGGCAAAAATTTCAGAATTGTAAAGATTAGCATCATACTTTTCAATTAAAGAAGCAATTTCATAGGCACCCTTAAAAGGAACAAATTCTTCAATTTGTTCAACATCATTATAGCAATAGGACTCCTTGGCATAATAGGATAATATTTCATTATCATTAAACACACATTGGTAGGGAAGGTGTTTCTTAGCTTCTTTACAACAACATCTAAAATCGTAAATTTCACATAGATTCCAAACGTAGCAACACAAAGTATTAATTTGATGCCACAAGAGTTTCCCTTTTTGATATATGCGGTATCGCACATAATGAGCATGCTCATTTAATGGTTTTCCCTCAACCAAGCTAGTTGGGTTTTTAGCATGAGCACAAGTGGATCAAAGATGACCCAAGTAATATTCTTCGGTGGTACGAAACACTAGTGGTTCCTCTACTTTTGGAGTAGCAAGTACATCTATTTTTTTGCTAGTTTGCGTTTCCTACCCATATCTAAATATAGAAAACAAGTTCATAACAGAAAATAAAAATTACTTAGTGATAAAAGCAAACAAGCACACACAAGAATATTCACCCCACCCTATTGCTCCACAGAAACGGCGCCAGAAAAAAGTCTTGATAACCCACAAGTGTAGAGGATCAATTGTAGCCTATCTAGATAAGTAAGAGTGTCGAACCCAACAAGGAGCTATAGGTAGAACAAATATTCCCTCAAGTTCTATCGACCACCGATATAACTCTACGCACGCTTAACATACTCTTTACCTAGAACAAGTATGAAACTAGAAGTACCTTGTAGGTGTAACATGATAGGTTTGCAAGATAATACGGAGCATGTAAATAAAAACTAGGGGATGATAAGATAAAGAAAAAACTAAGTTAGTTTAATGAGTGTGGAAAACTGGTGGTAGGAGTTGCGGAATTGTCCCTAGGCAATTGATAACTAGACCGGTGATCATTATTGCAATTTTAAATGAGGGAGAAGCATAAGCTAACATACTTTATTTACTTGGATCATATGATCTTATGATTGGAACTCTATCAAGCATCCGCAACTACTAAATATCATTAAGGTAAAACCCAACCATAGACTTATAAGGTATCAAGTCCTGTTTATTCCCATATGCAACAACCCACCTACTCGGGTTTATTCTTCTGTCACTCACGCAACCCACCATAGGAAAATCATGAAGAATTGCTACACCCTAGCTTGAGGATCCCTCACGCTTGCGCGACACAGAGATCACCATAGGACAGCACCAATAATAAAACATGCAACTCAAACCAATCATGATCATCAATCCATCGATAGGACAACAAAAATCTAGTCAGACATTATAGGATGGCAACACATCATCGGATAATAATATGAAGCATAAGGCATCATGTTCAAGTAGAGGGTACAAGGGGTTGCCGGAGAGTGGACCTTTGTATATAGACAAGGGAAGGTTGTCGGGACCCCGATCCTAATCCATAAGAATCCAGCTTGTAACACATGACATCACTTTGCGGTCTCATGCACGGTTATCTCCACGGCTGCCACCTTACCTGGGCCGGGACTGTTTGCGTCTTTTGACTCACCTATGTGAATGTGTCGCTAGCATTCAAATGTCAAAGTACCTGGGCCGACATGACTAGTCGTAGAACCCAAGTGGCACATCCATACAGGGATAGGCATACGTAACCCAGCAATGCAGGTGTGAATCTCTAGCATTCATAGACGAGTCATAGCAAGCTACAAGGACTCCATTACACCGTGGGACATAAATGTCATCACTCCACATAGATGAGTCATAGCAGGATATAGGGACTCCATTGCACTGCGAGACATTTCCCCGAAGGGACAGACACAACAGCAAAGAAGGATACATGTCGGTCAATCAATATGTCCGGAGCAGTAGCAAGCTACCAAGGTTCGGTGGAAGCACAAAGAGGAATTTCCTTGTAAAGAGTACTGCTAAAGGCACAAAACTAGGTGTCGGATCCCATACATCCTGTTGCATGTCACACGTACGCACGACATGCCCGATATGCATAGATAGAACTATGGCATCACAACATAACCATACAACATTACAATATTTACTTAGAAGGCTCGGAAGAGCCTATACAATAAGATGTTACAAACAGGGGTCACAAGACCCACCATTCAGAGCATTCAAACCAGCAGGCGGAAGTTAAAACATGTCTGGGTATAGACATCTAGAAAAGTGGCTGGAGGAGCCTGAAAAGCTACAACAACCCTACCAAAGGAACCAGACCTCTGTCTGGGATTCCCAAGATAATCTGATCAACATCGAACTTCACGTCATAAGTACCACTAATGAGACCGACGTCTCCTGTGCAAAAACATAAATTAAGCAAACGTGAGTACAAGGGTACTCAGCAAGACTTACATCAGAACTAACTACATATGCATCAGTATGAATGGAGGGGGTTGTGGTGTTTATTGCAGCAAGCTAGCTTTCACTCTTGGCTAACCTGTACTATGACTACAAGTGATTTCTTTAAGGTGGGATAGCGCACACGACTCCACATATTCACCAAAACAATACACCACTATGGATCCACTTCCGTCTCCCTACGAGAAGGCCAACCATAACACTCACGCTTATCTTGCGTATTTTAATGTATCCACTTCAACTTATCTATGAACCACATAAGTTCTCCAAGTAGTACATATCCGAGGACGCGGCTATTCAAATAGATTCATAACCCTGTAGGGGTGCACTTCTTCGCACATGCTCCCACCACTTATCCCTATGTGCACATAAAGGGCACCTCAACAACCTTCAAGCGGAAGCCCAGCAAGGGAGTCGGCCATGACCGCGAATCACACAAGACCCTAGTCTAGGTTTATTGCCTATTTGAGACTGAACCCGCACGGAAGTCTTGTCGAAGTTCTGCTACAGCCTCAAACGATGTGCGAAAGGTTCCCAAGCCCACCATTTGGGTGCCACTTGGAACACCGTGCCACTGTGCCTATACCGCATCACAGTCCACCTCGTCGGTCAACGCTATGCACGGCCGCCAACAATTTTCCTACAAACACTAGAAACTAGTTGCAATCCCTGGACAGAGATCTAGGCGATTAATAAGTCGAGCGGGGTCATATTTCAGGGCCCAATGTGTGGTAGTAAATGTGTTGGATCACAAACACAGAACTCAGTTCTTAAGGATAGTCCCAATGAGACAACCCACCATGTACTCCTACATGAACTCTCATCGCTACCTTTACCAAGCCAGGTTCACACACTTAGCTCTCCCACAGTAGGACATGAACACTACCATTCTGATTCATCGCCTAGGTGGATCAGACCCGACACGACACGACTCTAAGCATATCAGGCATAGTAAGCAAGCATTGATGAGTAAGCACAACAAGGCTCAAGCAGTTGCTACTCATGCTACGTGGTTTCAACAATTTACTGTGGCAAAGACAGGTCATGCAAAGGAATGGGTTCAACTACCAAGAACATGTAAAAGTTGAATTGTTGTTGTCCTAATGCAATAAAAGAGAGCAGGAACGAGAGAGTGGGTTCATTTCAGTATGCTCAAGGGGGTTTGCTTTCCTGACAGTCATGAAGATATCACTTCTCTTCATTAGTGTCAATGTTCACATCGTTAGAACCATCATCTACCGAAACGGAACACCACCGGTAAAACAAGGAAGGAACATATTCAATGCAATGCAACAAACCTGATGCATGATATGACAAGTTAAGGTACTGAATTGACCTAGAGGAATAATTAGCCATGTTAATTGAAGTGGAATTCAAACAAGTTTGAATTCCAACTCCATATGATATTTTATATATTGCCCTAATCATAAAATGTCCTACTTATGGTTGAATTTTTCATATATAAATTATTTTCATATGACTTATGGTTGAATTTTTATGATTTTTTTGAAAGTTTTAGTATTTCCTGTAATTAAATAAATTCATAAATCAAATACTACGTCAGCACTACGTCATCATTGCATCAGCGGTCAACAGGGCCAGGTCCAGGTCACACCTGACCAGTGGGGTCCACTAGTCAGTGACCCAGGACCAGTCTCGCGCTGACCGGGTGATTGACCCACTCCAGGGCCCATTGGTTAGTGGCTGGGGGTTGGTTAGCAGAGGGATTAGCACTAATTGTCGTGCCACGTCAGCACCCACCGGAGCTGGGCCGGCGGCGACCAAAGTAATGGCGGAAGCTCGCCGAACATGGCCAGAATGGCGATAAAGGCCACGACAGCGGCGGCAGAAGGCAGCCGTAGCCCGTGCTCCCGCACATCCAGGGGAGGCAACATCAGGGCGCGGGCTGGTCGGAGCTGACGACAGCAGCGATTTTGTCGCCGGCCAGAGCTCGGCAACGGCTGGGATGGCGGCAAGAGGGCACAGGAGAGCAGGGCGCGAGGGGGCAACGGGCGGTGGCTCATCGCGGGGCTCAATGGCGTCAAGGGCGGGCTCGGAGAGGCCGTAAGGCGAGCACATGGTCGCCGGTGATCTTTGCCGTCCAGCGATGGAAACGGTGATGGTGAAGGCGATTAGGCGCTCCCGGCTTGATTCTTTGGCGAGCGGTAGCAGGGGGATGTGGCGGTTCTGGTGGGCTCACTGGCTGGGCAAGGGGAGGCCGGAGGCCACGGCAGGAGCGAGCAGCGGCGACGGTGGCCTTCGCGTCCGGGAAGAGGGAGCAAAGGGAGAGAGAGAGCAGGGAGAGAGTGGATAGATCTCGAGGGGGTATAGGGGGTCGTGGCGCTCTCAGGGTGAAGGGGGAGACAAACAGAAAGGCAGGAGGTGGCCGAGCGCGTGGCGAGGCTCGCCGGGTGCGTGCCCCTGTCCTCCTGGCGAGTGGTCAGGGGTGACTGGCAATGGGCCAGATGGGCCACCTCCCTCGTGGGCCAGGTGAGATATCTCTCTCTCCTTTTGTTTTTGTTTTCTATTTTCTTTTTTTTTGACATTTGTTTATTTTTTCATGGGCCACAATTACTTAGGACAAAAATACCAACACATTTTTCTGGAGTGTAGTTTGAATATTTCAAACCTCCTAAAAATGTTTCAGAATTTCTGGATGACTAAAATAATTGAGATGATTTATTATTGATTTTCAGAAACTGTCCTATTTAATTTAATTTACCAAAATATTTGTTAAAATATAATTCACCCATGATATGTTGTTGCCAACATTTATCAAAGAGGGGGAACATTTTTGAAGAGCATTTTGGATTCACTCAAATATCTTAATAGTTTAACTATTTGAATTTTATCTATGCTAGGGTTTGTTCACCCCCATTTCAAATGAATTTTAATTTTTAACATCATGACATGATGCACATGCTGATGTTGATGCAAAAAATTAAAGCAAGTTCTAGGGCTATGACAAAGGTGATGGAGGTGTTGGTGAAGATGACGAAGTTGTTGGAGTAGATCGCTGTCACGATGATGGCCCCGGCGGCGTTCCGGTGCCACCGGGAGAGAGGGCAAGAGAGCCCCCATTCTTCTTCTTCCTTAAACTTCCCCTTAGATGGTAGAAGGGTTTCCCCTCTGGTCCATGGCCCCCATGGCGGTGGAGGGGCGAGAGCCCCTCTGAGATTGGATCTCTCTCTCTCTCTCTTTCCTTCTGTTTCTGTGCTCCAATTTTCTGGCCTTTCACAATTTGTTCAATATCCGGAGATCCATAACACCGATCAAACTGAAATTTTGAGGGGATTTTTATACAAAAATTAGCATTATTGCGGCCAAAGGAATGCTCCAACCGACCTGAGGGGTGTCCACAATCCTGCTAGGCGCGACCAGTGGGTTGGGCCATGCCTAGCATGCTTGCCACCTCCTCGGGCATCATCTCGCATTGATTCTTTTTCCCAAAAATCACATATATTCCAAAAAATCTCCGTATGTTTTTATCGCGTTTGGACTTCGCTCGGTATGGATATTCTTCAAAACAAAAAACATGTAACAAACAGGAACTGGCACTAGGCACTCGATCAATATGTTAGTCCCAAAAATAGTATAGAAAGTTGCCAATAGTATATGGAAGTTGTACAATATTGGCATCAAACAATAAAAAATTATAGATATGACGGGGACCTACCATGTATCCACTCATTTTTATAAAAATAGTTTCTGTAGACTTTTCACAATACCAATATTACCCCTATTTCCACCATTCGAAGGACCTCATTGATGCAACTCGAATAGAGCCATTTTAGGTTTTTTTTTCTTATGATCATAGATATACAATTAAAATAAAAATCCTATTTATAGAGAAAATATATTTCTCTGCTTCTTGTGTTGCTTATTATGGTAGTTTTTGATGGTAGTTCACGAAGTAGATGAAGTGCTCAGAGTTGGACGAGAAGCGTGTCAAGACCTTGAAGAGTTTGCTGAGCCAGGCAAGCAGCCCTTTGGCCATAAATATGAAACCATTTTATGCATGACATATGACACTTTATTTTGTTGCATAGAATCATGATGAAACGGTGACCATCGTAGTGGGTTACCTCCGTTACTTTCGTTGTTGAACATGCACTGAGCATGAACCTACCTTCTTATGAGGGTTATACGGGTGGGAAATAGTTAGGATGCTAAGTATTTTCTGCGCAGGTGGTATGGGAATATACATGGTGTCAGAAAAGAAACGATTTCAATGACTTTTCAAAAACTCCATCGGGTGCCACTAATGGTCAAGGGAGATGATGTTGATCTTGGTAACCCCTTGTTAAAGAAGTGGTGTACCGGGGCAAGTGTGAGTGTTGTTTTAAAAAGGGATTGGTTTAAGTTGTGACCGTTACTCCAGACTTACATGTACAACCACTCTACCCCTATATGGGAAGGGTCTTTGTTAATTACTTTGGTTGATGCTAGTAGAGAGCCCAAATTACAAGTGGCGGGACAGAATGAGTTACTCTCTTGATATGGGGTCATGCGAGGTAGGGCGACCATGTACAGTTTTTACAGACACCGGCACACTATGTATCCCTTCGTGGATGGTACTATGTTGATCAAGGCTCGTGTTTGTACAACATGAAGACGTGGGCCAATGAGTGGACTATTTGTTTAGTGTCAATAGGTGAAAGGCATTGTTTGGTTGCTTACCTCGCGTATGTAATATACCGCGAGTCGTGGCTTGACACGGAAGTTCCCTGAGTATTATGGGTAAAGTGTCCATGCTCAATGATAATTGGATGACCGATCTTGGGCTAAATCCATGGTTCCCAAACTTGGTGTGTGTGTGTGTGTAACAAAAGATTGTACGTGAGCTAAGTCGAATGACTTGAATGAACTAAACGAACATGAGATGTTCAACCCCTTCTTATGATGCTATATGTAACTTGTTCATATGGATATCTGCCAAATGTTGATTCATGTTTACATAAGTTATTTGATCATGTCACTACACTCATAATTTTCTATCTACAAAATTACCTACTTAGTGACATATCATGCATTGTTGCTACCTTGTTCCAAACATGGGTTGCTTGCGAGTATATTCAAAGTACTCATCGGCTTGCCACTCGTTATTTTATTAGCCAAGCATGGAAGAGAAGGGATTTGTGAAGAATTTTTTGGTGAAGAACATGCGAACTAGGACGCTTCCCAGTTAGAATGCATGTAGGGTTAAGGGAGATGGCATAGGTTCATGCTATCATTGAAGATTTTCGCTACGAGTTTATATAGACTTTGTCATAAAGGACATTTAGGACAGTGAAACTAAGCCACTTCCCTGCCCTCTCAGGCCACCACCGATTTTGTCCGTCAGATCATGTGTATAGAACACTTTTGACCATTCGATCCTCCATCTGTTCAAAAGTGAACCGGCTGTCCAATGGGCAGCTATTCTGCTAGAAATTTTGGAGCCTTGTGGTTGATTAGGGCTTTGTATCTCCCGTAAAAGGCCCATTTAGCCTGATCGCTTAAAACAACTCGATGTCTCTCTCTACTCTTCCCATTCCTCTTCATCCACCCCTCGGCGCCACAATGCTTATAGTGGAAACCCAATCGGTGACCTTATTGCCAGGTCCAACAGAAACCGTAGGAATAGCGGCCGCGTCGGGCCTTGCGCGCCCTTAATCTCTACAGGCACACACGTGGGACTGATGACGAGTCCTCCGTCGAGGTTACCGCGATGATTCCATGCTAGGGTTCCAGGTACTACTTGAGAGGGTAGGACCAAACTTTGGCACTTCACGCCATCACCGGTGATGGCAGGGGAGTGATCCACCAGTAGGGTAGGAAATCACGTCTAGCAGTTTTTGAAGCTGAGCCACTGTAAAATATTATATGCCCACTGCCACCATATTGTTGATGCTTTGTGGTGTTTTTTTATTAGTACAGAAGGTTAGGCTGTTTGGTAATAATAACAGAAATTGGACTAATTTTTTGCAATCATGAATCAGTGAATCACGACTGTGTAAATTATGAAGAGTTCCATTCTATTTATTTAATATTTTCCTGAATATGCTTCAAACTGCAATGAAGTCCAGTGAGATAGTTGCTTCAAACTGCAATGAAGTCCGAGCACTCTGTATAAAAGCTGCTTCAACAATATGGGGCATTTTAGGAGGCCGTCCTCTCAATCACACTACACTGGTTCTTTCTAACTCTTTCAAAAAGTATGCTCCATGTCTTACTGATGAAATTACCCTTCTCATAGAGATACCAAAGGAGCAGTTATATCTGTGAGATCTTATTGGTGATATCAAAGGAGCAAATATTCTATATATTATCAATGGTCTTCTTGTATTTATACAAACATCGTTTTATTTAATATGTATTAGATTCTTATAGAGATATAGATCTATCAATGTAACGACCCGACTCAAAACGAGTCAAGCCTCTATGTGTTCAGTGCCATCCCTGGATCAGTATGCTGGCACACACAATACATCAATGTATATATCAAAGTGCAACACATGTAATTAACGTAAAACTGATATATACCTTAAAAATCTCAGCGGAAAACAGTCAACGGGAGCGTAGTCCCAATAACACCAATGGCAGGTTGAGTGTAGACCGTAACCCTGAATCGTACTCTTACTCGTCGAAGAAGAGTATCTACAACATGAGACGTTGCAGCCGTGTAGGTCAGTACATTGAATGTACTGGCAAGATCACCATAGTAGAGCAAAAGAAAAAAAACTATGCTATATGCAAAGGCTTTGCGGCTCTGTGTCTGAGTTTTTGCATAAAAGCTGATTTTGTTTCTTTTCCTACAAACAAAGGAATATCAGGAAATTCACTATAGAGTTCCCTAACAAGACATGGTTCCGCCAACCGATGTCTTAATGCCCACAAGTATCATAAGTTGCCCACAATTAATTATCAGTCCAGTGTTGAGAGTTCAGAGATAGATCCAAGTCTACAAGCTCAAATTTTCCGTAACCGGGGACACGACTAATCGATTAGGTTTAACTGTGCAGAGTGTTGTGTACTTTTCCCGCAAGATTCGTTCCCTCCTGGTAAGTCCTCACACTGCCGGGTGTTTGAGAATAGGATGAACGAAACAAGGTCTTTGAGTGTGTTTCCCTGAGTACTGTCAGTGCCCATCCATTCCCAACATCGACTACATCTCGTAGCACTGCCCAGCCAGAGTCACAACAAAGATCAACCAAGTCAGAGCCCATAATGACTTGTGGCTACATAGGTAAGCTTCCGGGCATAGAGTATTCATCCGTCTCTTTGAGTCTAGGTGAAGCTTTTCGCAAGATGTCATGGCGCTTCTCCATGCATCCCGGCCATCCACTGGTTGCTCCAGGGATGCCCAATCAACCATCCTACACCCAGTAGTGTGTATTGAAAACTTGTTTCTCGAGTCTCAAAGTCTTGAGGTCTTGAAGATGTAGGACTTGAAGATGCCTTCATGAAGTTGTCGTATTGACATGGAGTCCTCCATTCTCACACCACTCACGAACACCCATACCATACCCCGTATACATTAGCATAGAATTGAAATAACTAACATTCCCGGGGCTTTAGTAACAAGTGGTGGGTTCCTACCTCATGCAATCTACTCAACTACAAGAATTTCAATAACACTACGGGAGGGATTTGTAGAATGATGTCACTATATGCAATAAAACATAGTTATGAACAAAATGGTCAAAGTGAACTTGCCTGTACTGTTGATGAAGAAAAAATATTGCTCTCAGAAGTAACTTGATAGACTATTTGTCACTCTCCGATAAAATTCTATATAATCAAACATTGCATTCTTATAAGCAATCATACTAGCAGTCAAATACTAACAATCAAAAAGGCAAGACAAAACCAAAAGCAACATGGTTGTGATGAAGGAAATACTTAAGACAAAACTCAAAATAACAAAACTACATCAACACAACTAAGGTGGTGATGAAGGAAATACTTAAGACAAAACTCAAAATAACAAAACTTCATCAACACAACCAAGGGTTGGTTTTCTCTACAAATGATCCTATTTTCAGAAGTAACTAAACAAAAACAAAGTAAAATATAACAAACGTATTTTGGTAAATATTTTACTAGAAAAAACAATTACTTTTGAAGAACAACTAATAATTTAGAAAACAATACTCTAGCAACATAAGTTTTTAACTACTAGAACATATCAGCAGAAAATACCAAGTTAATAAATGAAAAGAAGTTTTTAAAACAAATAGAAACTATTTTCTCATAAGTCTTTATTTTTTAAAAAGAACTAATTGAAAAGCTTTTATAAAGATTCTTATGTTGATATAAAACAAGCTCATCCTTGGCTTAAACCACAAACAATCTCAACTATAATACAAATTGTTTCTTGTCTAAACTTAGATTGATAGAACATACAAATTATAAAACAATTTGTGGAAACTATTTTAAAATAGTGGATCAAGCTAGCAATGAAAATCCAATTGCAAGTTATAATTGAACTGGAATTGATTTTCATGCAACCAACTAATAAAATATTATTTGTTTTGAAGGGCTACTATTATCAAACAGAAAACTTTATAAATCCACCACTAATATAAAAGAAAATAATAATTTAATATAATTTAAACAAAAGGGAATATAAATAAACCTAATAAAACTAAACAGAATCTGTTTTGCTTGAAAAGACTTCTATGAAATATTCTAAAAAATTCCAAACTCTACCTGTTTTTAAACTCAAAATATATTTTGAAACTCAAGATATTCAGAAAATAAGATTTGAATCAAATCTGTTTGAATTCAATTTTCAGATATTCAAATATGGTCAAACTTGATATCTATAGAAACTACATAAAATTTGTGACATAATGCAAAAAGAATCAAATTAAAAAAACTAAAAGATATTAAAAAAATAAAAACAGAACCTATTATGTTTTCTAAAACAAAAACAGAAAAGAAAAAATTAACTAACGGACAGGGGGTGACGTGGCAGGTTCTGATAGGCAATGGAGGGGTGCGTGCTAGACTGAAATGAGCGGACGGCCGATAACTAAAAGAAAACGGTTCGGGTTTAAGTGACCGAATCCTAGCCGTTGGAATGAAATCGAATAGAGCATGGCGTTGCCAGTGACTTACAAAGGGGTGGGGAGCTCCGACGAGGTCTCCGGCGAGGCAGAGAAGGCGGGGGCGAAGGGGATGGCGCTCGGGTGGTTGGGGACGGCGTCCGGGGGGTCCAATCGATGGCGGCGGACCTCCGGCGTTTGTTGGTGGTGACGGCGAGGCGAGGGAGCGTCGGGGGCGATGAGCAGGTGCTCTGGGAGTTTCGGGAGGTGGCCGAACTCACGCAAGGTGGCGGTGGAGCATTCTGGCGAAGGAGACTCGGGGGTTTGGGGTGGAATGGAGCGCGGAGGGAGGCAGGGGCTTTTATAGTCCAGGTGCGGGGTCGGGAGAGGGAGAGAGGGGCGAGATTAGCAGAGGAGAGATCTCCAGCGAGGTCAGGGGCGCGGTGGAGGGGATGACCGCGAGGATGGCTCGGTCGGTCTTGGTCCCATGCGTCAGAGAGAAAGGGGGCGGTGTTAGTGGCGTCGGTGACCGATGCGGAGGAGTTTCGGGGAGGGATTAGGGGCAGGTGGGCCATGGGCTTTAATACACGTTAAATTGTTTCCTTTATTAATTTTACAGAGCATTAAAATAACATTAAGGCAGTCAAAACCTGTCCAAAAAATAAAGTTGTATATGCCTAGACGGTCAGGGAAATAAATGACATTTAATGAACATTTTTCCACGGCCAAATTAAACACTTTGAAAAAAATATTTTTCAGAAATTGCCTAAATGGATTTATTTATTTTTGCAAATATTTTTCAAATAACCCCTTGGGTTTTATGGTTCAAGAACTTCACAAAAATACCCCTGGTTTGGAGTGTCATATTACTCCTCTCAAAATTTTTGTCAAGGGGTTTGAATGCTTACAAATTCAAATAGGGAATTCAAATATGGAAGGTGAACCTCCATATGTGAAATTTTCAAATGGTTTTCAAATTCCCTTCCCAAATCTTTTCATGGTCAAGAAGTCATGTCATCTTCTCTCACTGATTTGAAAAGTAAGAATTTGAATTCAAAAGAAAATGGGAAAGTCATTTTATTCCCTCTTATTCAAAAGTTTTCAAAGTTTCAAATTTCACTCAATTTCAATCACTCAAGCAAACAAGCATTCATTCTAATATTAATTATAACATTCCAAAATTTGGGATGTTACAAACCTACCACACTTAAAATGAATCTTGTCCTCGAGATTCGAAAGGGCTAGAAAGAAAAGGTTAGGGTTTGGGGTCTTCTAGCAATTCCATTGACCAAGAAGGTATGGGGTCTACCACACTTAAAATGAGAGTTACTGGTTCCTCAAAATCATGGAAGTCCTCTGGGGGCATCTGTCTCTTTACATTCCTCATGATGGCTCCTTCGATGAGGCTCCTCCATTAAATCAAAATCTTGTGATCTCATAACAACATGTATTTCCTCCGATTACTGGGTCTTCTTAAATGACAGGTCTCATGATCATTCTAAATAACTTATCGATGATCTCATGGTGGTCTACCATTAGTGGTTACCGTGCAGTGAAATGGGTCTTGGCTTCATTGGTCACCGTAAAATTCCTATGTGTGACAGCAACTGCCATGTACAAGGGGTTTTCTTCATACCATTGTAGGGCTTAAACAAAAGCTTCGAAGAACGTCGTCTCTTTACTATAGGTAAGTCACGCAGATTTACCATTCCGAATAGCAAGAGAAATGATAATGGTAAGTCGTCATGGTGGCCAAGCCATGTCACACTAAAATCATTACCTTGTATAAGGTTTGGTGAATCTCGTATTCTAGCACTTGGGCTTTCTCACAAGCGTTGCAGAAAATTTCTCTTGTCAACGAATGAAGTTCGGATAAATCCATTGATTCTGCAAGCTGAGCAAAAACATATAACGTTTCTTCACAACTGTCAGGTTTTCGTATACTCCTAAGAAAAACGTTTTGCTAAACAGTGATAGCTTATCCCAAGTGTCTTCCTTCACAGAGGTAGGGCTTGATCCTTATCAATTCTGAGGTCAGTGAGTTGTGGGTTCACTTGAATACTTGGATAGCTTTAACTCCCTCTTGGGGTTACTATTGTTCCATATTCCAACATTATCTTTCGTTCACTCCACCATACCCTTGAGGTAACAAATTCACAGACTTATCCTTGTCTAGATCCCACTCTATGGAATTTATTTTCCTTTCCATTGGTCTGTTTAACCTTGGGTATGGTTTCATCACAGTCATTCCTTTTTTTATTCCAACTTCAAAAACACGTTGTCACAAAGGTTATCATCCACATAGTTTGGATATGGTTCCACATTCTCTTCACCTGTATTCACTTATCCAAACTCCTTAATATGAATGGTATTTTCTTCATTCATTTGTCCCTGTGGTTACTACCACACTTAAAATGAAATGCACATATGCCTTCATAAACCATATTTTCTCATATCCTTGAAAATGGTCAGAGATCTTTTTCATAGAGTACAACTCATATAATTCAACACAAGAGAATCATGACCCCATAAATTCCATTGACTCATGAATTTATTACAAACTATGAGACTTCCGTTATAAAATAATCTCATGAAAACAAGAGTGCTTCATGATACAGTTATTGCCATCTTAACTACTCCATTCTAGCTTTCGTCTCCTTTGGACATTTACTAGCATAATATCCTGCTTCCTTGCAATGAAAACAGATGATTTCTAACAAATCTCGGGGCTTCTTGATGTTGGTGTTTGCTCCTTAGAGTTTTGGTTCCTTTCTTGGGCACTTATTGGCGTAGTGGCCCATATCCTTACACTTGAAACATCTGATATGACTCAGGTCCCTCTTTTCAGGGGCTTGTCTCTTCCTGAGCTTCTTTGTTCCGATCAAACCTTCAATTTCCCCTAGATCAAACTCCACTTCTTCTGTCGGGAAGTTTCCCAGATACTCTTTTGTTTCCTTCGTACAATCCTGTGAGAAATGTCCTTCTTCTCCACATGAATAGCAGGCAGTGGAGTAAAATTTGGTTAGGCCTTCTCCATTAGGGTCTTCAACGTCTTCCTTCATCACAAGTCCTCCTAATTTTTCTCTGAAGCCTTCCTTCATGGCTTCCTTCTGCTGCTTGATGACTTCTTGTACCTTGGGGTACATTTGGCATTGAGCCGGGTAATGCGTAGTTCCTTCACACAAGAAACATGTGACCTGCCTAGTTGGGCATTCCTCAGCTCGGTGATTTTCTTCACAATGAGGGCATCATTCCTTGTATTCTTCCTAGGTGTGTCCTATCTCTCCACATATCTTGTATGCACAAAGCTTCTTCACTTCTTTGCAACGGGGCTTCTGGGTGTTGGTGACAACATGAGATTTTTACAGAGTCATCTTGAATTATTCCCAAGCGATTGTTGCTTGCGTATCATGGGTAGCTTCATGCATCTTCCACCAATGTGCACCACCTTCTCCAAAGTACTGAAAACATGCTAGACCAGCTCGTTCCTTGCAACATGGTTACTCCTTAGATGATCCTCCATTTTCTGAATCCATTCTTCTGTATCTAACCGAGTCATCGATCCAGAATACACGAGTCCAGCTTTACTCATCATCTATTGGGTTCAAGGTTTTGGGGATGAGATGGGTAAGAGATAGAAAGGAGGGGAGTACACACAATACAAACAATGGTTTTAAAAAAATAGTTGTGGTTGTCGAGAAATTTACACACAAATGACCGCTCACAAATCATCATATCTAACGTAAGTATACAACAGGGGTTTGGTCTTCTAGGGCATAATATCTTAGGAATTCTTCATGGTCTTCAATTTCTTCGGGTCTTCACAGTCTTCAACTCGTGTAGCTTCAACCCTTCTAATGCATGGTGAAATCTCCTTTACTTTGAAGTGACCATTAGTTGTTACGATATCTTGTCCTCCTCGAAGTGGTCTGAGTTGATCCTTAGTGTGGTCAAAGGGGAACGGGTATTTTCTAACTATTTGAGGTAAGAGAGATCATTTGATAAAGCTCAAATAAGATGAGAAGTAAAGGGTCTTTTTAAAACAAAGTTTTTCGAGAAATCGTTTCCTAAGGGCTTTCCAGTTTCTAGGGTCACGTCCTATAGTCAACATGTGCTCTGATACCATTTCTGTAGCGACCCGACTCAAAACGAGTCAAGACTCTGTGTGTTCTGTGCCATCCCTGGATCAGTATGCTGGCACACACAGTACAACAATGTATATATCAAAGTGCAATCACATTTAATTAACGTAAAACTGATATATACCTTCAAAATCTCAGTGGAAAACAGTCAACGGGAGTGGAGTCCCAATAACACCAATGGCAGGTTGAGTGTAGATCGTAACCCTGAATCGTACTCTTACTCCTCGAAGAAGAGTATCTGCAACATGAGACGTTGCAGCCGTGTAGGTCAGTACATTGAATGTACCGACAAGATCACCATAGTAGAGCAGAAGAAGAAAAACTATTCTATATGCAAAGGCTTTGTGGCTGTGTGTCTGAGTTTTTGCATAAAAGCTGATTTTGTTTATTTTCCTACAATAAAGGAATATCAGGAAATTCACTATAGAGTTACCTAACAAGACATGGTTCCGCCAACCGATGTCTTAATGCCCACAAGTACCATAAGTTGCCCACAATTAATTATCAGTCTAGTGTTGAGAGTTCAGAGATAGATCCAAGTCTAGAAGCTCAAATTGTTAGTAACCGGGTACACGGCTAATCGATTAGGTTTAACTCTGCAGAGTGTTGTGTACTTCTCCCACAAGATTCGTTCCCTCCTGGTATGTCCTCGCTCTGCCGGGTGTTTTAGAACAAGATGAACGAAACATGGTCTTTTAGTGTGTTTCCCTAACTACTGTTAGTTCCCATCCATTCCTAACGTCCACTACATCTCGTAGCACTGCCCAGCCAAAGTCACAACAAAGATCAACCAAGCCAGATCCCATAATTACTTGTGGCTACACAGGTAAGCTTCCGGGCATGAAGTATTCATCTGTCTCTTTGAGTCTAGGTGAAGCTTTCCACAAGATGTCATGGCGCTTCTCCATGCATCCCGGCCATCCACTGGTTGCTCCAGGGATGCCCAATAAACCATCCTTCAACCAATAGTGTGTATTGAAAACTTGTTTCTCGAGTCTCGAAGTCTTCAGGTCTTGAAGATGCAGGACTTGAAGATGCCTTCATGAAGTTGTCGTATTGACGTGGAGTCCTCCATTCTCACACCACTCACGAACACTCATACCAGACCCCGTCTACTTTAGCATAGAATTGAAATAACTAACGTTCCCGGGGCTTTAGTAACAAGTGGTGGGTTCCTACCTCATGCAATCTACTCAACTACAAGAATTTCAATAACACTACGGGAGGGATTTGTTGAATGATGTCACTATATGCAATAAAACATAGGTATGAACAAAATGGTCAAAGTGAACTTGCCTGTATGTTGATGAAGAAAAAATATCGCTCTCAGAAGTAACTTGATAGACTATTCGTCACTCTCCGATAAAATTCTACATAATCAAACATTGCATTCTTATAAGCAATCATACTAGCAGTCAAATACTAACAATCAAAAAGGCAACACAAAACCAAAAGCAACATGGTTGTGATGAAGGAAATACTTAAGACAAAACTCAAAATAACAAAACTACATCAACACAACTAAGGTGGTGATGAAGGAAATACTTAAGAGAAAACTCAAAATAACAAAACTTCATCAACACAACCAAGGGTTGGTT
Organism: Hordeum marinum; assembly: GCA_022496015.1. Lineage (NCBI taxonomy): Eukaryota > Viridiplantae > Streptophyta > Magnoliopsida > Poales > Poaceae > Hordeum > Hordeum marinum. Next base: position 144,819,835 of record CM039672.1, read on the forward strand.
TTCTCTACAAATGATCCTATTTTCAGAAGTAACTAAACAAAAACAAAGTAAAATATAACAAAAGTATTTTGGTAAATATTTTACTAGAAAAAACAATTACTTTTGAAGAACAACTAATAATTTAGAAAACTATACTCTAGCAACATAAGTTTTTAACTACTAGAACATACCAGCAGAAAATACCAAGTTAATAAATGAAAAACAAGTTTTTAAAACAAATAGAATTTTTTTTCTCATAAGTCTTTATTTTGCAAAAATAACTAATTGAAAACCTTTTATAAAGATTCCTATGTTGAGATAAAACAAGCTCATCCTTGGCTTAAAGCACAAACAATCTCAACTATAATACAAATTGTTTCTGGTCTAAACTTAGATTGACAGAACATAAAAATTATAAAACCATTTGTGGAAACTATTTTCAAATAGTGGATCAAGCTAGCAATGAAAATCCAAGTGCAAGTTATAATTGAACTAGAATTGATTTTCATGCAACCAACTAATAAAATATTATATGTTTGAAGGGCTACTATTATGAAACAGAAAACTTTATAAAATCCATCACTAATATAAAAGAAAAAATAATTTAATATAATTTAAAACAAAAGGAAATATAAATGAACCTAATAGAACTAAACAAAATATGTTTTGCTTGGAAAGACTACTATAAAATATTCTAAAAATTTCCAAACCCTACCTACTGATAACTAAGGTCTCTAGTGACAAGTAGCAAAAAGAATCAACTCAAAATATAATTTTAAACTCAAGATATTCAGAAAATTAGATTTCAATCAAATCTGTTTGAATTCAATTTTGAAATATTCAAATATGGTTAAACCTGATATCTATAGAAACTACATAAAATTTGTGACACCGGTGAAATATTCAAATATGATCCTAGCCGTTGGAATGAGATCGAATGGAGGATGGCGTCGCCGGTGACTTACAGAGGGGTGGCGAGCTCCGGCGAGGTCTCCGGCGAGGCACAGGAGGCGGGGGCGACGGGGATGGCGCTCCGGTGGTCGGGAACGCCGTCCGGGGGGGCCATTCGATGGCGGCGGACCTCCGGCATCCGTTGGTGGTGACGGCAAGGCGAGGGAGCATCGGGGGCGACGAGCAGGTGCTTTGGGAGTTTTGGGAGGTGGCCGAACTCCGGCGAGGTGGCGGTGGAGCGTTCTGGCGATGGAGACTCGGGGGTTTGGGGTGAGATGGAGCACGGAGGGAGGCAGGGGCTTTTATATTCCAGGTGTGGGGTCGGGAGAGGGAGAGAGGGGCGAGATTAGCGGAGGAGAGATCTCCGACGATGTGAGGGGCGCGGTGGAGGCGATGACCGCGGGGATGGCTAGGTTGGTCGGGGTCCCACGCGTCAGAGAGAGAGGGGGCGGTGTTAGTGGCGTCGGTGACCGATGCGGAGGAGTTTCGGGGAGGGATTAAGGGCAGGTGGGTCGTGGGCTTTAATACACGTTAAATTGTTTCCATTATTAATTTGACAGAGCATTAAAATAACATTAAGGCAGTCCAAACCTGTCCAAAAAATAAAGTTTTTATACCAAAATGATCAGGGAAATTAAGTACTTTAAAAAATAACTTATTTTTCAAAAATTGCCTAAATGGCTTTATTTATTTTTGCAAATATTTTTCAAATAATCCCTTGGGTTTTATGGTTCAAGAACTTCACAAAAATACCCCTGGTTTGGAGTGTCATATTACTCCTCTCAAAATTTTTGTCAAGGGGTTTGAATGCTTACAAATTCAAATAGGGAATTCAAATATGGAAGGTGAAACTCCATATGAGAAATTTTCAAATGGTTTTCAAATTCCCTTTCCAAATCTTTTCATGTTGAAGAAGTCATGTCATCTTCTCTCACTGATTTGAAAAGTAAGAATTTGAATTCAAAAGAAAATGGGAAAGCCATTTTATTCCCTCTTATTCCAAAGTTTTCAAAGTTTCAAATTTCACTCAATTTCAATCACTCAAGCAAGCAAGCATTCACTCTAATATTAATTATAACATTCCAAAATTTGGGATGTTACAATCAATCAAATGCTCTAAAGGAAGCTCTTGTGGAGATGATCCATAGGTAACTATACCAACTTTTTATATATATTTTCGTATGTAAGTTGGGCATAAACTAATGTCTATTCATTTCCTAGGTTATCTTGAATACGAATGGATATAATCTTTGGTTGTAGCATTTTTGAGATCACTACTGCTAGGCCTACTTGGAGTAAGTACTAAGGGGTGAGTTCATTGTGAAAATTTTATATATCTATGGCGGTTGTTCTTCTGATAATTTTCTCCTTACCTTTCATAGTTGATTTCAAAGGTGGCAAAAATATTTAAAATTAGAAAACATTGACATACAATATATTTTAGATCATCTTTCTTTCGAAGCAAAAAAGGTGTCTTAAACTTTGCTTGCAAGGTTTGCATGCCTTTGTTGGATACCTGCTATAATCAAACCTCTCATTTTCTATCTTAATGAAGCGACACGAGAGCAAAAAATCTGCTTAGAGTGTGATCCTACTTTGCGTCAAACTACTTCTCAATTAATAGAACATCATGGATCAAAGGCCAAGCTTCAGTTAGGAACTTCAGGTCTCACATTACTAGTTATATGTCTCAAACTACCATCTACAACATTGAAAGAGCATGTTGGCCTTAAAGGCCAATTCTGCCACTCTAGTTGTAATTTTGGTGAAGTCAAGTATGGAGTTATCATCCTATAGAAGATTCTTACCTTTCTAGGCTACAATTGTCGGATTAGAAGCTTAATTATGAGTGCTAGCATCTTCCATTCCTTCAACTTTCAAAGACTCTTACCATTTATACTCTCTTTTATTCCTTGTTTTAAAAAACTGCTAAATTCTCTTCCATTGTCAGCCTGACATGTTACAGTCACTAATGCCTCTGCCCACTTACAGGAACTGTATGATCTTCATGCTATTTGTGGCGTCAACCATAATATGTCTGGCCTTGTGTACTGTGATGATGCCGACAAACCCCATTTCATATTCCATCACATTCGTGTTAATTTTCTAGCAAGTCCAAGATATATAAATACAAAACTCTTCTACATATACTTATGAGATGAAAGTCCTGTAGATCAACCCTGTGAAGAAACACTAACAACACAACCGACTTGACATGAGCTAAGCTGCAGGATTTGTACTTTTGATAATAATTTTGTAAGCAAATCTAGGACCCATGGAACTTACGGTATTGTGAAAATACATCTACTAGTCAAATCTACCTATTACTACATGGCACGATCCGTGCATGCTAACCACCAGCGCGTTGGAAGAAGATTCGTTGCTTACTGATTTCCTTGTCCCTGGCTCGGCCTTGGTCGCGGTTGGCAATTGGTTATCTTGTCAATATTTCACAATTAGGATGATGCATTCCCCTACTTCTCTTAAATTGGTGCTCATTCCTGTACTATTTTATTCAATTACAGAGATGTGTTTCTTGCCCCCGTTCTGAATTTCTCTAATTCTTTGGTTTAAGTGGGCATGTAGATGTTTTTATATTGTATATCTGTTAAAATATTCATTGGAGAAAAAATGACAAATAATTAGAAATTTAGTTTAGCTAGATTTTCCAAGTTTAGTTTAGCTAGAAGTGTTCATTTCCTCATCTCATTTTTAGGCTGCAAAAAGTGAAATTTATGGGGTAGTTGTACAGGGAACCAAAGGCATGGATTTTGCCAACGGCCACAAGGAAAACTAATCATGTCATTTTTATTGGCATAATTTGGTTGGTGTAGCCAGCAAACCATGGAAGACTTTGGGCACCGAAAAGTAACTAACCAAATTCATAATTCACAAGCAGAGAAGATTTCATTGAAGCACTATATACGGTTATTGGTACATGTTTATTTCATATTTCTATGCTTATTATCGGTCTTAACGATATTGATTAGCTATATTTGCTACATTTTGTTGTCATACCAAAGCCCATTTATAGATATGATATTTCTCTCTATTTGTGCAAAATTTCATACTATGTTTCATGCATGCATATATTTATTGTACAAATAGATGGGCGTGGCAACGCGCGCCATCAGTGATCTAGTATCTGAGTAAAACGGTATATAATGGATGTAAGACTATTGTTATTCAGTTTTTGTGTATTTAGACACCATTGATCTTTGGGATCACTATCCACAAACATTCGGTGATCATGACTTATGAGTCGGGGTCCCCAGAGTATGTGACTTATTTGTGAGACTATATGTTGTATGATGATTGTTCTAATAGTCCCTAGTTGTTAAGGTTATGCGGATACATATTCTTAACTAGTATACGATTCATTTGATGACTACGTTCCAAAAGCCATGTGCATGGAGATGCTAAACTGATAGTATGGACTGCGGGCTTGAGCTTATCGAGTCAGACAAACCCACTTTGGCACACAACTAGATAATGTCGTCTGTTAGTTTCAAGTAAAATGTACATGCCATGTCCTATACCTGAGGTCCTCGCATGTTCTCGGGATGAGGATTGACTCACTTAGCGTCTATCAAACGCTAGTCTGTAACTGGGTAGTTATAAATGTAGCTTTTGGTTGAGTCGTGAGACATGCCGCAAGATATGGTTGGCCAAGTTGGGATTTTCCCCTCTGTAAGGAGAGGTATTCTCTGGGCCCTCTCGAGTTATCAGATTCAAAAACCACAACCATGTGATATCGATTATGTGTTAACCTGGTTCGGGAATCTACATCACGATTTTGGGAAGAGATGTCAAGCTACCACAAGGGTGACAAGTACTCGCCTTGATCTCGACAACATATATCATGAGGCAAAAGGAATATTTTATATGACACATTGTCGAGGTTCGTCTAATGACTTTCCACACACATGTTCTGCTAGGAGCCGCTAGACTATCGACTCGAGTCAAGTCCATGTGTACGTGAACCTATAGGGTCGCACACTTAAGGGATTGTAGCCCATTCGGATTGGTTCCGAATGGAAAATGTGACTACACTCATCATGGGCCTCAAGTGTTGAGACCACCTCAAAGGTCTATATAAAGGGAGTGGGCTCACCTTTCAGGGTTGATCTTTTTCTCCCCTCGGCGGCGAGCGCCACTCCCCAAGCCACCATGTCGTGCGACCAGACCTACAAGTAGGCCGCCCGATGCTGCACCTGTAAGTGTGGATACCTTGGAGGCATCGCATCTATGGTGCTTGGATGAACTGTTTGAGGGATTCGCGAGGAGCTTGTCATGCGAGGTGACTGCTGACGGGAGATCAGCTACACGAGGAGGATACAAATCGGCGACTACACGCATCACCAAATCTACCTCCATTGCAGTGATGACATGTCTAGTGGTAAACCCGATCCCGCGATCTGTATCTTGAAGCAAGTTTTTGGGTGCGCGACAAAAAAATTTAATAGTGGTATCAGAGCCTCCTCCGCATGGTGATAGATTTGGTGATTTTCATATGAGATATGTAGATCGATTCAGGTGCAGGTCGATGAGGTCAGCCGTGCATGTCAGTGTTGAAGGCTGGTTTCATGATCTTGTTGCCGAGATCGTGATGTAGAGGTCATGACGCGAATTACCCATACCAGTTAGTTTCAGCCATTCGGGTAGATAGGGGAACATAAGTCCAGATGCAACAAGTGAAGATCAATGATATTGATCAAACCAAAACAAAGATCGACACCATGGAAATATAATTTCCACAGTAATGAAATATGTTTGAGCAGTCTCAGTAAAATGGGCAGAACTTTTGCATCCAAGATCTGTTTTTGCTCCACGACCTGTCAAACCGAAGGGAACAGAAATATGCATTTGACTTTTAGTCACTTTGCCACTTTCGTCCAAAAATTTGTGGTCAAAATCCTCTTATAAAATATAGTTTTAAATGGTTTTATTTTTGGTGGTAGAATGTCTGACTTGTTTTTGTGGGGAATGCACGTGAATTGGTATAGCCCATGAATGTTGCTTGCAAATTATTATACCATGACTTGCGTGTCATGAGTGCGGCAAATGGATGGATCCATATGGTTATCCCATTATTGTTTTAATGACCTATGTGTCAACATGAGAGGCCTTGTAATGAGATTTACTCTCATAGCTAGTAGTTTGTAACAGCATATTATCTTATGTTCTTAGCGGTTGACATCATTGTGTGGAGATGGAGATCACCACAGGGGAAATCATGCATGGAGATGGAGATCACCATGGGCATGCAGCGCACATGAAGATGGAGATCACCATGCATTAAGGAAAGGGTCAATACCATATCACACATATATAAACTGCATGTGAAAGTTTATCCCTTTTATGCGCCCTCTTTTGCATGGCACATGTATTAAGTGGGGTGATCTTTCAAAGAATGTCATGTAAAATTTCCTCCCCAATTTCTACACCATTGCATGTTAAGTATTTTCAGTTGTGGGCCTATAAAATTAGGGTGCTCATTCTCCTTAATATGGTGTGTTTGTGTCGGACACTTATGAGCAAGCATTGGTTGACTTGTCATGACTATCAATACAATTATGGACCTCAAGGTATTAGAGTTGACATGGCATGACATGTCTCCAACAAAAAATAGTCATATAGAGATGTGATTAGCAAGTCTTGCTTACCGAGTGGTCAAGTCTTCTAGAGGTGATGCAAAAGCTCACTAGTTGGCATGTGGATCTTGGATCTTGAATTGCTAAGGATCAATAGAGGGATGTTCATTTTAGTGGTTGTAATGTTTGATACGTCCATTTTGCATCGTGATTTCCTATTGTTATTTATAATGTTTTTATGCATAATAATACTTTGTGGAGTAATTCTAATGCCTTTTCTCTCAAAATTTGCAAGGTTTGCACAAAGAGGGGGAATATCAATAGCTGGAATTCTTGACCTGAAAAAGCATACAAGAGATACCTATTCTGCACATCTTCAAATGAGTTGAAACTTTAGAGAGATTTATTTTGGAATACATAATAAATATTGGAGCGAATAACTACATGAGGGGAGTACCTGGTGAGCACAACACACCAGGGCATGTCAGGCCCCCAGGCGCGCCCTAGTGGGTTGTGCTCAGCATGGCCCACCTCCGGAGCCCATCTTCTGGTATATAAGGTGTTTTGACCTTGAAAAAATCAAGAGAGGACTTTCAGGATGGACCGCCGCCTTCTCAAGGCGGATCTTGAGCAGGAGCACTTTTGCCCTCCGGTTGAGCGATTCCGCTAGGGGAACTTCCCTCCGTGAGGGGGAAATTGAAGCCATCATCATCACCAACAATCCTCTCATGTTTGGGAGGCTAGTCTTCATCAACATATCAACAGAACCATCTCCTCTCAAGCCCTATTTCATCTCTTGTGGTCAATCTTTGTACCAGAACCTCAGATTGGTACCTGTGGGTGACTAGTAATGTTGATTACCTAGCATAGTTGATTACTATATGGTTTATTTGGTGGAAGATTATATGTTCAGATCCATTATGCTAATTCAATACCCCTATGATCTTGAGCATGCATACTATTTTGTGAGTATTTACCTTTGTTCTTGGGGTCATGGGGGAAGTCATGTTACATGTAACCATGTATTTAGGGAGTTCCACTTGAGTGACCATTTCCATCATATTAGAAGCACTTAGACTCGGGTTTGGGTTCAACCTCGTGTTTCTTCACTGGAGAAAGCAACAGGCTTGCCATTCATGAAGTTTCCCTTCTTGCCCTTGCCCTTTTTGAAACTAGTGGTTTTACTAACCATCAACATTTGATGTTCCTTCTTGATTTCTACATTCGTCGTGTCAAACATTGCGAATAGGTCAGGGATCATTATTTCCATCCCTGACAAGTTTATAGTTCATCACGAAGCTCTAGTAGCTTGGTGACAGTGACTTGGAGAACCATATAAATCAATATCTTATTTGGAAGATCAACTCCCACTCGGTTCAATTAATTGCCGCACCCAGACAATCCGAGCACATGCTCACCAATGGAGCTATTCTTCTTCATCTTGTAGGCAAAGAATATTTTTGGAGGTCTCATACCTCTCAACACGGCATTAGCCTGAAATCCAATTGCAGCTCTTGGAACATCATATATGCTTCATGTCGTTCAAAACGTATTTGGTGCCTAAATTCTAAGCCGTAATGCATGACGCACTGAACTACCAAGTAGTCATCAGAACATGCTTGTATGTTGTTCACAACATCCATAGTCGCCGTTTTAGGGGATGGCCTTCTCTTCAGCGACTGAGGACAATCCTCTAATTATGGACCTAGTCCGCACAATTGCTACCGTCATATTTCAAATCTAGTTTTTCTAGGAACATAAAAAACACAGGGGAGCTACAACACAAGCTATTGATCTACAAGATAATTTTGCAAAGACAACTTAGACTATGTTCATGATAATGAGTTCAATTAATCATATCTTACATTCTTAAGAAGTTGGTACCAATTCTCTTAACATGCAAGGTGTCCACCTCATTTTTCCACTAAGCAATGCATTTAATTTGTTTCTTCCACTAAGCCATGCAAAGTGTTCCACATAAACATTTTCAACATGCAAAGTGTCCTCCTCAACATCCCACTGAGCAATCCATTTAAATATTTTCTCCCCCTAAATCATGTAAAATGTTCCACATAAGAAAATCATAAATATAACTTATAAATTACAAGTATTTTTACATTACTCTATGCATGTAACGATGCCACGTCATATATTCATGTTAGTCATCCTTTACATTTAATTCAAAAGTTTTTATTCTATTTTTAGACACTTTATTTTTTATTTTTAAGTTTATAATTTCTTTTGTTAGATTTAGCAACTACTTACGCATGTTTCTAATAAAGTTATCGCAACAACGCGCGAGAATAGAGTCATCCTCACTATTCATGTACACTTTTCCCTCAATGAAAAAGACACCCATGTGGACAACTCCAAAGAATTTTAAACTTACATTATGCTACATATGTTCCAAATTTTTTTGCAAATATATACTAATCAAGTGTAATAAATCTCATATATTTGTATTTTTATGCTCATACTTTTAACTATAATATTCACATTCACATACGCAAGTATCATCTAGACATATTATCAATAATTCCCGCAGCAACGTGCAGGGAATTGTCTAGTTACTAAAGAACTCCCAATCAAATCAACATCCCTCGGGTTGTCCAAGTGTGAGATGATCCAAATCCAGCAACCCTAGTCTGATCATCACGTGAGATGAGGTGGTTTCAATTGTCAACATCTCCATGTTGATCATATCTACTATATGACTCATGTTCGACCTTTCGGTCTCTTGTGTTCCAAGGACATGTCTGTACATGCTAGGCCCATCAAGTTTCACCCGAGTGTTCTGCACATGCAATAGTGGCTTGCACTCGTTGTATGTGAACGTAGAGTCTATCATACCTGATCATCACATGGTGCTTCGAAACAGCGAACTTTCGCAACAGCGCACGATCGGGGAGAACACAATTTTATCTTGAAATTTTAGTGAGGGGTCACCTTATAATGCTACCGTCGTCCTAAGAAAAATAAAATGCATAAAGGGATTAACATCACATGGAAATCATAAGTGACATGATATGGCCATGAACTTGTGCTTTTGATCTCCATCTCCAAAGTGTCGGCATGATCTCCATCGTCACCAACATAACACCATGATCTCCATCATCATGAGCTCAATCATTGTGCTCCATTGGGGTTATCGCACCCACCATGCTACTAATACTATTTCTACCGCTTAGCGATAAAGTAATGCACTACATAGTGCTTATTGATTGGCATGCAGGTCATACAATAATTTAATACAACCCTATGGATCCTGCCGGTTGCTGTATGCGTCGACATGGAAAGTCGATATGTACTATTACAAACATGATCATCTCATACATAAAATATTTCCCATCATGTCTTTATCCATATCATATCACAACAGACCTTGCAAAAACAAGTTAGATGTCCTCTAATTGTTGTTTCATGTTTTACATGGCTGCTATGTGTATCTAGCAAGAACAATTCTTACCTATGCAAAATCCCAATCTTTATACACAAATTGCTATTCAACCTTCTCAAGGACCGACTTTGTCGAATCCTATCCAAATAAGATGGGAGAGACAGACAGCCGCAAACCATCTTTATGCAACAAAGTCACATGTCAGTTGATGGAACCGGTCTCTCGTACGTGGATGAGTAAGGTTTGTTTGGGACGCTTCATCCCACAATACCGCTGAATCAAGAAAAGACCAAGGGAGGAAGCAATCTGAGCATCAACGCCCAAAACCTCCTTTCTGTTCTACACGTGATCTCATCTACGAATAGACCTAGCTCATGATGCCACTGTTGGGGAACGTTGCATGGGAACCAAAAAATTTCCTACGCACACACAAGATCTATCCATGGTGATTAGCATCTATGAGAGGGAGAGTGGATCTACATACCCTTGTAGATGGCTAAGCGGGAAGCGTTAAGAAACTCGGTTGATGTAGTCGAATGTCTTCACGATCCAAATCGCAATCCATTCAGCGATCCAATCACGATCCGTCCCGCGATCCAATCACAGTCCTTTCGATCTAGCGCCAAACATATGGCTCCTCCGCGTTCAACACAAGTATAGCTTGATGACAATCTCCATCTCATTGATACAGCAAGCAAGGGTGGAGAGGTAGATGAGTTCTCCGAAAACACAATGACATGGTGGTCGTGGTGGTGAACTAATCCATTTGGGCTTCGCCGAGATTTTGCCGAACTAATCTAGAGGAGAATTATGATCTAGAGGGAAGAGGGCAGCTCACGGATCTTTCAGGTAGTCGCTTCCCTCAAAGCCCTCCACTGTATATAGGAGAAAGATCAGGTAGGTGGGGCGCACCCTAGGGTTTCCCCCAGGGTCTTGGCGCATAAGAGAGGGAGGAGTCCACCTCCCACAAGGGAGGTGGAGTCCTAGTAGGACTCCCTCTCCTCTTGGGCTCTCCCACACCTTGTGCAAGGGCCTGCCAAGGTTTGTCTGCCCAGCTGACCTAGGGCTGGTGCACCACCTCCTAGGCCCATGTGGCCCCTTGGGTGGGTGGGCCCATTTGGTGGACCCCCGAAACCCATTCTTCACTCTTGGTACACAACCGAAACTGCCCGAAACTTTTCGAGAGCCTAGAAACCACTTTCCTATATATGAATCTTTACCTCCGGACCATTCCGAAGCTCCTCGTGACATCCGAGTTCTCATCCGGTACTCCGAACAACCTTTGGCCTCCAACATACATAACTCAATACTACCAAAATGTCACCGAATGTTAAGTGTGCAGACCCCACGGGTTCGAGAACTATGTAGACATGACCAAGACACCTCTACAGTCAATAGACAAGAGTGGGACCTGGATGCCCGTATTGGTTCCTACATAGTCTATGAACATATCGATCGGTTGAATCTCTATGTCAAAGATTCAGTTAATCCCGTATGCAGTTCCCTTTGTTGTTTGGTATGTTACTTGCCCGAGATTTGATCGTCGGTATCTCTATACCTAGTTCAATCTCATTACCGACATGTCTCTTTACTCGTTCCATAATACAAGATCCCGTGGCTAACTCTTCAGTCACTTTGCTTGCAAGGATCATCGTGATGTTTTATTACCGAGTGGGCCCTAACACTACTAGGAGAAACCTTATAGGTAGGACAATATAAGTAGCGGTGGAAAGTAACATGCGTTGCTAGTAATTACCAATAGTGCTGCATTTCAGTAGCGCTACAAGTAAAGACTTAGCAGTAGTGCTAGAAACATAAATATCGCTACTAATAAGCGGGACCTGGAGAGCACAACGACACTATTGGTAGTAGCAGCGCTGCCCACAATAACGCGCTACCGCTAAGCCTCATAGTAGTAGCAGTTGTTGTGAGGAAACTTGATGCGGAGCATCCTATGGACATCACCATGACAAGAGTCTATTCGGCAAGTGACACGTGCCATGACTACTTCACATATATAAAAGGTGAATCTTCTCCTTTAGACGTGTTCGCTTGACCCCTTCGAGGATGGTATACTACTTGACACTCCTCCCGTGTGCATGCATAAGTATTGCCGGAGTTCCACGGATGAGGAGGAGGAGTGCAAGCACCTACGCACAACTACACCATCCGCGAGGGACGCTTGGAAGATAAGAAGGTAGAAGAGGACTTGCAACAGCCCAGGAATTAGGGGTACAATCGGTTCACCACCTGTCCGCTGCCCCGGTACAACTGGTCCACCGCCGCCAACAACTGCTCCATACACGGCCAGGATTCTGTTATGGAGCGGTTCATGACTGATACTACCCCGATTGTATCGGTTGATGCCTTAATACCGGTACAACCGGTCCAACAACCGGTACAACCGGTCCGACAATGCATAGGTTGAGCTTTGGTCCATGTATCCCCCTCTCCACTTACCTCTTCATGGCCAAGACTATATGTACTCCTCTCCCACATCCATTCTAGGGATAGCTATGGTTTTGCTCTTAGTAAGTTGAGCCTAGCTCCTTCCACTACCTCTCCCATGGAGAAGATGCCTCTATGGGAGAAGATCCCCTAGTGGATGTCATGGCCCCTCACGAGGGAAGATCCTCCGAGATATCAAGGCCCCATCTCCCCATGGGATTTGGGATGAACTCTACCATGTATCCTATTTCCCTTTGTTGTTTATGCACCTTTGTGGATCTTGTGTGTGGTGAGTCTAGTGGATGTATGATTGGACTTGTTCTTGAGTGTTTCCTCTGGTGATTTCTCCTCGTTCATTACTGTGTTCTTCGTGTTCTTCGTGGAATTCCCCTCCAATTCATGAAAGATCTACACACATGGGTTTGCCTCGTATCATATTGGTATCAGAGGCACGTTGATCACGAATTTGGAGTCTTCCCAACCATTTTCTAGCCAATTTTTGCTTTGATTTGACCTAATTTCGAATATGCCCACAAAAAATAGCCTCACCAAAATTTTTGTGATTTGTATGTATAAAAACCGCTACTTCTATGGGGCCCCACTGAGTAGTAGCGTTGCTCCTAGAAAGTGCTACTGCTAAGCCTCATAGCAGTAGCACGTTGTGGAAAGAAGCGCTACTACTAATCGTGGCAAAGCCACCTTTTCACCCACCCCAATCTCCCCCTTCTTTCCCCCTTTTCCCTCTCCCCTCCTATCCCCTCTCCCCTCTCTAAGTTTATTCTACACCATTATTGACCTTCTTCTCTCTTCCTTCTACCTTCCTTATCTCCCCATTAATGCCCGCTCCACCATAATTCTGCTCCATATAAATGGCCTTTTCTAGCTCTACCATCCACATTTATTTGGCTCTACCTCCTTCCATACATATAGATCTATCTAGATCACCTCTCTCCCTCTCCATTTGTTAGCTAAAGTCATCTCTCCTCCCAACAACTAGATCTAGCTAGCTATATTGCCATCCACTTTCGATCCGTATAGGTCACGAAGGCCTAATGATCTAACCGTGCACAGTCTCTCCTGAGATATAGGTGAGTAAAAAGTTATGCATTTCAAGAATTGGAATATGTGTGTTTGCGATATGAAGGGATATTGTGTGAGTGACATGCCCTGTGAGTTGCTTATGTTTTGCCGAAATGTTGATTTATTTCCATGTTGGTGAATTTTGAGCAAACTCGATATATTCATCATATTTTTAGGAAAGGTCATGCCAAATTTTTATATGAAGTTTTCTTGTTATACCATGCAGTCATGAGAGTGATTGGAAGGAAGGTCGAGTGATACTTGCAATACGCGGTGATGGACATATGATCGGATTGGGATTAGATGTTTGTGTACAAAATGTAAAGAAGGAGTCATATTGGACCCTTTTGGTCATGCCAGTTTGAAGTAGCACATGGTGATGAATGGTTTCATAGATGGCAATACTTAGTGGATAAGTGAAGATGATGATGAGGATGTCCACATGTATGCCAAAATTTATACAATGACGATGGCGGCCGGGAAGAGTCTGGACATGGCGACGGGGAAGATTCGATACACGGCCAAGAAGAGTCTGAACTTGGCGACAAAGAAGATTCCGGACACGACGAAGAAGAGTTCGGCCATTGCGGCGAATAGGCAACAAACACGCTGCAGTCTTCAACGCTACTAAGTTCAGTCGTGCAGGACCCTCATGTTTGAGACCTCCTTCGCAAGAGTACGACTAGGGACAGTGCTGCTTTTAGAGAGGAGGTCCAGCAGGCAAAACTTGAAGTAGACTCGAATACTCCATTTTATGACGGTTGCGAACCTGAGGTCACCTGCTTGAGTGTCACGCTCAAACTTCTAAAGACGAAGGCCAAACCAAATGGACAAACAAAAGCCTCGATGAGCATTTGAAGTATCTACATAATAAAGGTCTTCCCACGGGAAACCTGTGTCCAACTAGTGTGGAGGAGGCCAAGAAAATTGTTTGCCCTCTTGATCTGCCGCACATTAGATACCACGCATGCATCAATGGTTGCTTAATTTATCGGGGAGAGCACGTAGAAAAAACCAGCTATCCCGTGTGCAATGCTTCTCAATACAAGAAGGCAGGAAAGAAAGCTCCTCAGAAGTTGTATGGTACTTTCCGACCACTCCCCATCTGCAGCGGTATTTTGTAGATCCTAAGGAAGCAAAGCTCATGCGCGAGCACACGGAGAGGAAGAAACCCGATGATGGAGATCATCTGAAGCTGAGACAACTCGCAGATGCTAGCTAGTGGAGAGCATTCAATGACGACTATCAATTTTTGAGATAAGATGCAAGGAACATCGTGCATGGTGCGAGTACCAATGGCATGAATCCGTTTGGAAACCAGGGCACCAACCACAGCACATGGCCCGTCTTTGTATGGATTTACAACCTCCCCCCATGGTTGTGCATGACAACAAATTACATACACATGAGCATGCTGATTCAAGGGCCAAAACAACCGGGAAATAATATTAACCTGTATATGGGGCTTTTCAAAGAGGAGTTAGATATGTTATGGAAATCCCTGGTGAAAACATGGGACTCTAGCACAGGAGATTATTCTATATGAGAGCTGTGCTGGTGACGATGGTGCACGACTATCTCGGTTACGGATACACTTCAGGCCAGGTGTGCCATAGATATTGTGGATGCACGAGGTGCATAGATGATACAACATCTCTGCAGCTTACATTAATGAAAGATGGCGGGTCTGGGAAAATCGTTTACATGGGACATCATAGATGGCTCGAGAAGGATGACCCGTGGAAATACATGGAGATCTATTCAATTGTTTAGCTGAGCATTGAGCACCTCCACGTAAGCGGAGTGGCGCCAAAATCAACGAGCTGTTGAAGAACCGGGAATAGTGCCCAACATCGGGAATAATGGTAAAGGCGCCGGAGCCGCTGCTGAAGGTATGGAAAACGAGTCTATTTTCTGGGACTTGGAGAACTGGCACATGGCAGAATCACGACACGACTCATTGCCTTGATCAAATGCATATCATGAAGAATATCTTTGAGAGGTTTCTTGGCACACTACTGAACATGTAGGACAAGAACAAGCATGGGCCGAAGGCAACGAAAGACTTGGAAGATTTGGAGATCAGGAGAGATCTCCACATGCCCCATAAAAAGTCGACGGAGGAGACGGAGATGGAGGCGAAGGCGGGGCCAAGGGGCAGAAAAGTCAAGAAGAAGGAGGAGAATTATAGCCCCCCTCTTGCTTCACGTTAAGACCGAAGGAGAT
Source organism: Hordeum marinum (assembly GCA_022496015.1). Classification (NCBI taxonomy): domain Eukaryota; kingdom Viridiplantae; phylum Streptophyta; class Magnoliopsida; order Poales; family Poaceae; genus Hordeum; species Hordeum marinum. Next base: position 144,835,510 of record CM039672.1, read on the forward strand.
CGATCAATTCATCGAGTGCCTTACAGGGATCAAAGTCAGTTCCGGTTACTGTGGGAAGCTAAGCAGAATTCTAGAAACGAAGAAGAAAAGGTTCGGTGGGATGAAGTTTCATGACTCCCACGTGATGATGACACAAATACTCTCGATTTCCATTTGAGGACTAATGGAGAAGCACGTCTGTGACACGCTTACTAGTCTCTTGTCAGGACCCGGATCCTCAGTCATATGAATCCAGACTGTAACATATCACATCACTTTGTGGCCTCACTCACGGTAAGCTCCACGGCTGCAGCATTACCTTAGCCGGGACCATTTGCGTCTTTTGGCTCACGTATGTGAACATGTCGCTAGCAATCAAACGACAGAGAACCCGGGCCGACATGACTAGTCATAGAACCCAAGTGGCACATCCATATGAAAGCAGGCATACATAACCCAACAATGCAGGTGTCGGCCTCAAGCATGTGTAGACGAGTCATAGCAAGCTACAAGGACTCCATTATGCCATGGGACATAAATGTCATCACTGCACGTAGACGAGTCGTAGCAGGCTACAGGGACTCCATTACACCATGAGACATTTCCCCGAAGGCACAGACACAGCGGCAAAGGAGGATACATGTCGGTCAATCAATGTGTCCGGAGCAGTAGCAAGCTACCATGGCTCGATGGAAGCACAAAGAGGCAGTTTCCCGTAAAGAGTACTACTAAAGGCACACGACTAGGTGTAAGATCGCATACATACCATTGCACGTCACTCGTACACCTAACATGCCCGATATGCATAGATAAAACTATGGCATCACAACATAACCATACAACAACACAACATTTATTTAAGAGGCTCAGACAAGCCTTGCATAACATGTTCTTACAGATAGGGGTCACATGACCTGACACTCAAGTCATACAAACAAGTTCATACCAACCAAGCGGAAGCATAAAGCTGTCTGAGTACAGACAGCTGAAAGGGTAAAAAGTCACATGGCCTGACTATCTACATCCTGCCACAGGGCATAAGGTCATAGCTGGGACACAAGCTATTCGACATCGTCGACATCTAGATAGAACCCACATGATGGGTCTTAGGTCTCATCTGCAACATTTATTAAGCAAACGTGAGTACAAACATACTCAACAAGTCTTTAGAACAGACCTAGTCTATTCATGCTCATGTATCAACAAGGGGAGTGGTGGAGTTTATGCAACAATGCCAGCTTTGACTCATGGCTAACCTACACTACACAAATTTAACTCTTTGTTTAAATTTTAGATATAGCACACGAGTCCAATCACTCCATGACAATACACCACCATGGATTCACTTCCCTCTCTTGGGAGGGTGCCATCCATGGTACTCACACTTGTCTTGATATTTTTATGAGTATCCATTTGATTATCTATGAACATCATAAGCTTTCCAAGTAGTCCATATCCGAGGACGCGGCTATTTGAATAGTTTCATACCCTGCAGGGGTGTACTTCTTCACACATGCTCTCGCCACTTATCGTTGTGTGATCATAAAACCATGCACCTCAGCCTCCTTCAAGCAGAAGCCCAGCGAGGGAGTCGGCCACGACCGTCAATCACATAATACCTCTAGTCCAGGCTATCGCCTATTTGAGACTGAACCCGCACGGAAGTCCGTCCGAAGTTTCCGCTACGGCCCCAAACGATGTGCGTAGGGTTCCCAAGCCCACCATTCGGGTGACCCTTGGTACAACGTGCCACTGCCTACCACGTCGTAACCCACCACTAGGGTCAGTGCTACACACGGCCACCAGCATGCTATAAACACCAGATACTACTTGCAACTCCTGGACTAAGGACTAAGCGACTGATAAGTCGAGCGGGGTCATATTTCAGGGCCCAGCATGTGGTAGTATCTAGTGTTGGATCACAAACACGGAACTCAGTTCCTAAGAATGGAACCAATGAGACAACCTTCTATGTACTCCTGCATAGTCTCTCATCGCTACCTTTACCAAATCGGGTCCATCATAAGCTTATCACATCAAAACAACATTGTTTGACACCAGTTCATCACCAGATGAATCAGACTTGACACAACTCTAAGCATAGCAATCATAGCAAGTGAAGTAAGCTAAGAACATCATGGCACAAGCATCTACCAGGTATGCTAGGTTGCAAGTTTTAGCTATTTACTGTGACAATGACAGGTCAAGCAAAAGAATAGGTTCATCTACTGTGTATGACAGACAAGTGAATGTTTGTCCTAATGCAATAAACAAGAGCAGGAGTGAGAGAGTGGGATGTTATCGGAATGATAAAAGGGGGTTGCTTGGCTTGCTGGGTAGCGGGAAAGTTCTCTCCTTCGTTGGAATACTCGGGGGTATCCTCAAAAGTAGGGCCTACCGCAATGCAGATAAATAGCAATCAATACACGCAAATGCAACAATATGATGCATGATCATGACATGGCAGCATGTATGGATGAGCTAATGCAACTATTGTCCAAGTTAATTTGAGGTGAGTTTGAATATAGGTTCAAGTTATTCTTCATTTCATATTCCGTATATTAGCCTATTAGTAAATGTCAATGTTCATCTACATATCTTGCTCTAATATGCATGACAACAGCACCATTGCATTCATTGGATTTTTCTGATAAATTTTCATATATAAATTGTTTTCATCTGATTTATAGATTAATTTATATGGATTTTTGAAGTTTTGAACATTTTCTCGAATTATTTGAAAACTAGAAAATGAATTAGGGCGTCAGCCTGACGTCACTACGACGTCAACAGGTCGGCCGACCAGGCCAGGTCAAACGTGACGTGCATGGCCCGCACGTCAGTCACACGGGCCTAATGCCCGCGCTGACCAGGGTTTGACCCGCAGCTGGCGCCCACTGGTCTGTGCCTCTAGGGGCTGATTAGGTAGGGGGATTAGCCCCTAATGACCCTACCACGTCAGCACGCCGGAGGCCAGCCGGCGGTGACCAAAGGCATGGCGGTGACTCGCCGGACTTGCGCATCCAGCGACCATTTGGTGCGTGGAGGGCACCGGGAGGTAGCCCGTGCACGCGCGCATCCAAAGCTACGACAGAGGGGGCTCGGGGGCCACCGGAGCTATGGCCGGCGACAAGCCAAGCGGCGGCGGGTTTCGGGCAGCTTGGGCGCGGCGTCTACAGCGAGGGGCAGGCCGCTAGAGGAGGGGGAAATGACGCAGGGCTCACGGCGGGGTTGTTGGGGAAGACGGCGAGCTCGAGAACGCGCAGGCGGCCGCGAATCGCCAGAGAGGAGCTTTGGTGGCTGGCGGGGGAGATACGGCAGAGGCATGGCGTAGAGGGCTCCGGACGTCTTCTAGCTTCACAGGGAGGACGAGGGGGACACGACGGAGCTTTGGTGGGCTCAGGGGGCACGGGGTGGCTTGAACTACAGCGATGCAGCGGCGATGGGCTCGGCCATGGTGGGCAGAGGGGGCAGAAGCGAGATAGAGAGCGCGGTGAGGGAGAGAGGGAAAGGAGAAAGGGGCCACGGTGAGGGGGGTCTCATGCTGGCGCTCTCAACGGCCTCCAGGCCAGCAACCAGGCAGGGAGGAGCTGGCCTGGCGCGTGCTCACGTGCGGCGAGCACATGGCCCTGTCCTCCTGGCAAGAGGACAGGGATGACTGGCATGGGCCAGCTGGGTCGGCTTCTCCTGGGCCTGTTCCCTCTTTTATTTTCTTTTTTCTCTTTATTTTCTAATTCTGATATTTGTTTTATTTATGTTTTAGGAACAAATGCTTTTATGAAATATCCCAAAAGTTTTATATAATTAAGTTTGAATATTTCAAACTCCTATAAAAAGTTTTAGGATATTTTGAAATATAAAGTAATGATAATGCTTTATTTGGCATTTTTAGAGGCTTTATTATTTATTTTTAAATTGCCATAGTTGTTCAAATATTTAAAATGTCCATATTTATCAGACATAGGGAACATTTTGTATGGGTATTTTGAGTTTGTTGAGTTTTCACAAACTTTTAATTAATTTGTTTCCAATGTGAGCTTGGGGTTTCTTTTAATCCCCATTTCATGTTGATGCAAAATTGAAATATGATGCACACACATGCTGTCCTATAACATCTAGCTAGGGATGTGACATCTCTGCAACTTCTTCAACGTTATCTCTCGAAAGTCCATCATTGTGTAGCAGCTCCGAAGGCTACAGGAAGATATCGTTGTCATACTATGTGAGGTTGAGATGTGTGTTCTGCCCGCGTTCTTTGATGTCATGGTGCATCTATGTGTCCGCATCGTGGACAACATCATTGACCTCGGGCCGACATTCCTTCATAGCATGATGTCGATCGAGAGGATCAATGGGGTCATGAAAGGATTCGTTCGTAGCATGTCCTGTCCCGATGGGAGCATCGTCTAGGGTTACCTGACCCAAGAGTGCACCTCCTTTGGCGAGAATTATATAGGTTGCAGAGACCTTGTTGTTGGTTTGCCCATCAATAAGCACCATGGCAGGCTCGGAGGAGATGGTCACAACAACGGCCGGAGGGAATTGCACGTGGACTACCTGGATAGATGGGGTGACTTTGACAGGGCTAACTTAGTAGTGCTACCACACCTAGATGAGGTAGATGATTATGTGACACTGCACAAAGAAACCATCGCAAAGAAGTATCGTGATCAAGGGATGCGCAAGACGGTCGACTGATAATCCCCAAGTGCAAGGAATCATCGTAGCAATTTCTAAAGGTGGAACTGATAAGTATGGAGTGTTGAACCCACAAGGAGCTGAAGGTAAAATCAATATTCTCTCAAGTCCTACCTGCCACCGATACGACTCTACGTACACCGAACGTTTGCTTCCATCTAGAAATGAGATATAAAACTACGTTGTGGGAATGAGGAGAACAACTTTGCATGAAATTGGAGAACTAAAATATAAAAATAGGTGCTGTTATCATAATATTACAATATATTACAAATAGTGAGTGTGGAATAATGACGGGTCGGTGTGCGGAATTATCCTAGGCAATTGTTAACAAGATCGGAAATGATTATTGCAATTTTATATGAGGGATAGGCGTAAGCTAACATACTTTATCTACTTGGATCATACGCACTTCTGATTGGAACTCTAGCCAGCATCCTCAACTACTAAATTTCATTAAGGTAAAACCCAACCATAGCATTAAAGCATCAAGTCCCCTTTATCCCATACGCAACAACCCCCTTACTCGGGTTTACGCTTCAGTCACTCCAGCAACCCACTATAAGTGACATATTGCAACACCCTACAATAGGGATTCTTCATGTGTGCACGACATGGAAGGCACTATAGGATAGCACCAAAATAAACATACAACTCAAACCAATCTAGTTCATCAATCAACCCGACGGACAAAAGAAATCTGCTAAAAACATCATAGGATGGCGACACATCATTGGATCCTAATATGTGGCATAAAGCACCATGTTCATGTAGGGGATTACAGTGGGGTGCGGGAGAGTGGACCTATAAAAGGAGACGAGGATGGTGATGAAAAAGGTGATGTTGATGAACACGATCACCGCGACGATGGTTCCTAGGGTGGCACTCCGGCACCACCAGGAGAGAAGGGGAGAAGTTCTCCCCCTTGTGCTTCCTCCTCCATGGCATCCCCCTGGGTGGGCAGAGATTCTCCCTCTGGTCCTTGGCATCCATGGTGTTGATGGCCCCTCCAAGGTGATGAAGACGGCCTCCGGTGATGGTGACCCCCTCTGGCAGGGTGCTGGAGAGGTCCAAGAATGTTTTTTCATGGCTCTGGAGATTTTCGGTGGTGGAACTCCTGATCTAGGTTTCTTTTCCAAGGTTTATATATTTATAGGAATTTTTTTGCATCAATCTCATGTCAAGAGGGTCCACGAGGACGTCACAAGCCTGACAGGCGCGGCCACCCCCCTGGGTGCGCTTAGGTGGCTTGTCACCTCCTCGCGGATCTCCTAGCCCAGTTCCAATGCTTCGTCGGTCTCTTTTGGTCCATAAAAAATCATACTAAATTTTCAGCCCATTCAGAGTACTTTTATTTCGGTACAAAAACGACGCCATGGTAGTTCTACTGAAAACATCGTTAGTCCGGGTTAGTTCTAATAAAATCATACCAAAATCATATAGAACTATTGTAAACATGGCATGAATACTTCATAAATTATAGATACGTTGGAGACATATCAGCATCCCCAAGCTTAATTCCTGCTTGTCCTCGAGTAGGTAAATGAAAAAATAAATAATTTATGAAGTGTGAATGCTAGCAAGTGCACAAGTTTGATCAATGATAATTCCAATCACTTTTTGTAGCATCATTATGTATCACAAACAGTAGCTCATCTCATAAAGCTTCTCATGATGAAGTAGCAAGCTATTCACATGTTAAAGTATAGACCATAATGTTTCTTGCAATCCATCTTATTTTTAGGAAGGGTCTATGTAAGAGCTTTGATTTAGCAAAGTCCACATACTCAACTATCATATAGTATTCCATGATTCCTAACACTCAAAGGAAATTTATAGAGAAAATGGCATCTGTCCAACACCGAGAAACATAGGGGCTTAAATTTTTGCCTCACAACTTATTTATCATATAGATAATTATCAGCAATAATAATTTGTGATCAAATATATTTGAATGGCCATATATGCCTAGATCATTCCCCAACACATGATGCTTGCCAAGAGAAAAAGGCGAAATATAGGAAATGGTGAAGATCACCATGACTCTTGTAAAAAGGTAAGTACTAGAAAGTAAGAGATAGGCCCTTCAAAGAGGGAAGCAAGGATTTGCATATGTGCTAGAGATCGAGCTTTTAAAACAGAGATGAATAATAATTTTGAGCGGTATGATTTCATTCTCACCATAGCAACTAAGAGATCTCAGTATCTTCCATGTCAGATACATTATAGGAGGTTCACAAACAGAATGGTAAAGCTTTTTACTCCCCCTCCACCAATCAATACACTCCACGGCGAGCCGAATCCATGGGTACCATCCATACCAATAACATTCCTGGGGGAGTTTTGTTTAATTATTTGCATTTTTTTTCTTTGATTTCGGGACTGTGAATCCCTATTACCAACAACTTTCTCGTGCATGATACTGAATCAACACATATCTTGAGAATAACCCACCTATAGGTAGGTATGGTGGAATCATATGGAACAACTTTGGGTTTGATGGTGTTTGGATGCACAAGTAGTATTTCTACTTGGTGCGGAAGTTTTGGCTAGAATGAGGTGGTAGCAAGCACCACACATTGGAGGATCCATAACAATATAACTTCTATAAAAATAAACCCAAGCATAAGTAATTACGTTGTCTTCCTTGTCCAACTTCAACTAATTTGCTCAAGTTTAAAATAATTAGTGGGTATTCATAATCAAAGAACATGTCCATGATAGTATTTTTATATGTTAAATCTCTCTTCCTTCAATATTCTTTGATGAATGGTTCAAGTGACCAATGCGGTGGTTGCTAACTTTCAATAAATTTTACCACCTATACACCTTATATGTAAATTCATTACTCCCGATGGGATAATTATATGAAGCATTTTTAATTTCAGATTTATGATATTCAATTCATTTAACCTTTTACTCAAAGGATATAAGTGAAGCATGAGAGTGAATGACAAACTACTCCAAAAAGAAATAAGTGAGATCAATGCATAGTCAATTAATTAAATAGCCATGTTAGGACTCTGTTATTCAAATTTCAGATCTTATGATTTTATTGAGACATCAAACAAAATAAAATGGCATTCCAAGAATAGCACGCATCATGTGCACGAATAAAAATTTAGGGTCAACATAGGCTAACCGATATTTGTCGATGAAGAGAGGTGGGATTCGTAGCATCCCCAAGCTTAGATACTTGAGAGTTCTTGAAATATTTTCTTGGGGTGCCTTGGGCATACCCAATCTTGAGATTTTGTATCTTGTTCAATCCTCTCATATCCCGGTTTCACCTATTCTCGAAAACTTCACCCACAAAAAACTCAAAAAGAACTCGTGAGATAGGTTTGTACACATAAGAACACATCATCACTTCATGTACTACCAAGACAAGTTGAACAATAATTTTCAAACATTAGGTACTGTATACTATCATTTCCACAATTTATATCTTCCAATATAGGCTATGTAAACTATAGGATAAGTAGATAACAAAACTATCATAACAATCTCTCTAAATAGAACAGTATGTAGCAATTTATTAAACCAGTGTACCTATGTAACTCTAAAAAATATGAAAATTTAGTACGTGCTAAGAAATTTAAATTATAACACTATGTAAAAATTTCAGAAACTTTCCACTTTCCAGTAAACTATTAAAATTCAAACACTACAGCAAAAGTTTTTGTTTTTTACACAACGCATGTCAAACATGCAATGCAAGCATCCTAAGGCAATTCTTTGATATTTTAATTGAGAAATATATTATAAATAACACCTAACAGGGGCCAACAAAATAAAATGACTATCCAAGAAAAACTCATATTATGTGACAAAGAAAAATATAGCTCCAAGTAAGATATACCGATAATCTTGAAGACGAAAGAGGGTATGCCTTCCGGGGCATACCCAAGCTTAGATGCTTGAGTATTCCATGAATGTTATCTTGGGGGAGCGTTGGGCATCCCCAATCTTGGGTTCATGTCACTCCTTAGTCCCCTCATATCGATATCTCACACAAAACTTGAAATCTTCAATCACAGAAAACTTAACGGAACTTGGTGAGAAGGGTTAGTGTAACAAAGATAAATCATTCACTTAGGTACTGTCAAGACAAGATTCATAATTACTCCCACATGATAGCTACTTTATTATATCATTCACATAATTTATATTACTCAATATAATCTATAGGTACACTATAAATATTCCCATGCATGCAAAACAGGATCTGTCAAAAACAGAATAGTCTATAAAGATCTGAATGATCATGAAAATTACCTACCTCTATATATTCTGAAAAATAGTAAATATCACATAATTTCCATAGAAATGTTGTGTAAAAATTTCAGAATTTTTTGACTATCCAGCAAAATGAGATAATTCATATACTGGACGCAAAATTTTCTGTTTTTGCACAGAATCAAACAAGCAAGTATCCACACTATCCCAAAGGCTTTACTTGGCACTTTATTGAAATAAAAGTCACAAAACATGATTACTATAGTATGTTAATCATGTGAACAAATCAAAACATAAAGTAAAATTTTGGGTTGTCTCCCAACAAGCGCTTTTCCTTAATGCCTTTTTAGATAGACATGACATTTTAATGATACTCTTCCAAGCCAAATTCCGATGATCATTTTATTCATTCTCTAGAATATATAACTAAAGTTCATAGAGAATTATAAAATTAATATATATGAAACAATATCCAATCTCAAAATATATAAGTGAAGCATACGAAGTATTCTATAAAGCCATACTCAAAAGATTTAAGTGAAGCACAAAGATATTTCTACAAAGCCATAATCAAAAGATTTAAGTGAAGCGCATGAAGCATTCTTGTGGGTACCCCGACACATAAGTGGTGGTCACCGAATGCACGTGTACAGTGATCCCAGGGATAAATGCTCATAGAACACGCAAAAGCTAAATAAAAAGAGTCTTACATCCACACTTAACGTCATACACAAATAATGACCATGACGGTCTTAGTCTTACATAGATAGGACCACGAGGGCCAAAAACATAAATAGAACAAGCAGCGGAATCTTGATCGAAAGAGTGAACCCATGCCATATGCCTTAACCTACAGGCACTCTGACTAGGAAGCGTCCTAGTTCGCATGTTCGTCTCCAAAGAACTCTTCAACATACTCCTGTTCTTCCATGCCTAGCCAATTAAATAACCAGTGGCAAGCCAATGAGTACTTTGAATGTACTCGCAAGCAACCCAAGTGGTGGAACAAAGTAACAGTGATGCGTGATATAACACTAAGTAGGTAATTTTGCGGGAAGCTAATTTTTGTATCCAAATGACATGATCAAATAACTTGTAAGCATGCATCAACAATAAGCAAGTATCCATATGATCAAGATACCGATATCATCATAAGTAGGGGTTGAACATCTCATGTTCATTCATCATGCTAAGTCATCAGACTTAGTTCAATTCTCATGCGAAGTCATCGGACTTAGCTTATGTGACCTCTTGTCACCATCAGATTCATACTCACACTATGTTTTTACGAAAACATTTGGATGTGGCATAAGAAGCACCACCCAACTATCCTTGACTGTGGACACGGCGATTCGAATAGATTTACACACTGCAGATGTTGCACACTTTACCCACAAGACTCGGGGAACTTCCTTGTCATCCACGACTCGTGGTATATAACATACCCGAGGTAAGCACCCGAAAAATGCCTTTCCCCTAGCAATACTAGACAAAGAGTCCACTCGATTGGTACCAGGCCCTCATGATGTACACCACACGAGCCTCACTCTAATCGTACCATCCATGAGGGGACGAACGGTGTGCCCATTGCCTGTAAAGACAGCGCATGATCGTACATACCGGTACGACGCCGTATTGAGAGTGACCACGCCACTCCCATCACTAGTAACGTGGGCTCCTTGCCAATACCCACCAAGGTAATCAACAAAGCCCCGTCCCATAGGGGCTATCATGGTTGCGCATGTAAGGTTTGCACGGTTGACAAATCTTAAACCCTCCGTTTTCAAAAACACACCCTCATCTTGTTTTGGCACACCACTTATTTCTCGAGTGGCCACCCAACTCATCATCATCTCCCTCGGGCATTAGTGGCACCGAAGTGGTTTTTGAAAAGTCTTTGAAATCATTTCTTTCCTTCCTTCACTATGCATAAATCTCGATCCCACTTGCGTAGCATCTACTAGCATCCTAACTACACCCACCCACATAACCCTCATAAGGTGGTATGGTCATGCCCGATGCAAGTGTCAATGGTAAGAGTGTCGAAAACAACCCACCGAAGGGGTGACTACTCCACATGATCAAATATGATGAAAGAAAGGTGCTATATGACATGCAATAAAAATGGTTTCTTATCATGGTCAAAGGGCTGCTTGCCTAGCTCAACAAAGTCAACGGGGTCTTCGAAGTATTCAGGTCCAACTCCTTCGTCAACGGCGCAATCTATCGTCACGAAATAAGGCGATAAGAATAAGCAACACACCAAAACAGAGCATACTATCGAACATGTTAACCTACTCTGATAAATAGTAAATGTCATACTAAAAATATCTTCCTAGGGTTTTGTTGTGAAAACATTTTGGAAAATAATTAACAGAGGCAAAAAGGTGTCTAAATATAGGTTTTGAAATAAAACAGTACTAAAAATATTTTCAAACATTTTTACAAACGGCACTAATAAATTCTATGGATTGTTCTAAGAATTTAGGTGGAAGAATTATTGGCATTGGATAAATATTCAATTTTGTGAAATTTTTGGAAGATAACAGAATAAAAGAAAAGGGAAAAAGATTCATCTGCCCTTACGGGCCAGAATACATGGCCGAAACCGGACCATGGAAGGATACCGGCCCAGGCGAGGCACCGCGTGCGGCAGGTTCGGTTTTAAACCTTCCCGCGGACCCGGCCTACCAGCAAGAGAGGAGGGAGCGAGGGGATGACAGGTGGGCCCCACCTTTCATCCCTCTCCTTGCGACATGAGCGGAGGAGGGGCTCACCGGAGGGCTCTAGGCCACGATGGTGGGAACAAAGCGCATCGGCGTGCTCCTGGCGGCTTCAAGCGTTGGTGGGAGGTCGTGGGGTCACCGGGGGAAGAGGGGAACGCCGCGAGGGGAGAGCCCGACGGCGGCGGTGAGGGTTTGGGTCGGAAAAGGGCTCCCAACCATGGGGGAGAGCGTGCTGGGCACGGGGAGGAAGCGGAGGGAAGGAGGGAGCAAGGAGGGAGGGGCAGGGGCTCGGGGAGACCCTATTAATAGGGGCCGTCGGTCCACCGTGGACGTGGTGTGCCGGCAAGGACCAGGGCATCGCCACGGGCCACGAGGGTGAGCCTGGCCATGTCTGGGGGCTCTGTGGACTCAGTCCGCGCCCAGGAGAAGAGAGAGGGAGAGCAGGGGAGGGCACGCGTGCAAGCGTGGCCACTGGCCGGTTTGGGCGGTGTCGTGCGTGCGTGAAGGAGGGGAGGAGAGAGAAGGGAGGGAGAGGGCCGACCGCCTATCGCGTCGCGGACGTCGAGGCCGACCGGGGGGACAAGGTGGCGCGGCTCGAGCCTGTCGGGGACGCTCGTTGGGAAGCTGCTACAGTGGAGGTGCGCACTGTAGCATGTTCCAGAGTGCGAGCCTTGCATGCCAAGGCATGCCCTTGGCACTTTCTACACGGCCACCTATGCCCAGAGGATTCCAGGGAAGGAAAACAAAGCCGAGGGCCTTAGGGGGGCATCTGTAGTGCCTTAGGGTAGAAGGAAAAGGGGAGAGGGGTAGAAATGGTGTTGTCTAGGGGGGTAAATGGGGGTTTTACCCCACCTACCAGTGGTTGGGGGAACATAGATTCTTACTGAGGGTGAAAGGTGACTACAAGAGGCTTTGGTCAAATTTTGGAGGCAAGGGTAAAAGGTTAAGGGTTGGAAATGGTGATTTTACCATTTCACCAGAAGGTGTTTGATGGTGTTTTGGGCAAGAAAACTTTCCCAGCTTACTGAGATACTTACCAGGGTCAAAGGCTATGTAACAATGAGAGGATTCACCAAGCTTGAGCCCAAGGGGAAAAAGTTGGCAATGGAGATTTGTTAAACCCTAGAAATTTATAGAATTAGGTTTCTGTAGATCTACTGATGCTAGGCTTTTACCGTTGATGCACCACTTAGTGTATCATCAGTATTTGGTCATTAGAGCATGCCCATAATGTTTGAGGCCAAGGGAAGACACTTCACAATGTAAAGTTGCTCCAATTTGATTCTAGACATGAATGGTTTTGGGATGGTTTGATGAACCAAACCAACTTGGATTGAGATGCAACTTTGCAAGATCATCACATATTTACGTGGAATTTTCCTGGAATTTATTGAGAATATTTATTATAGAAATATTTCAAAACTTTTATTTGAACAAAATGGGTTTTGAGGGGTTTTGCCTATGATGTGATCATGCACTCGTGTTGAAACTCACATATATGGTACATATATGTCCACTGAGTTTCTCTAAATTTTCTCAAGTATTTTCAAGCATTCAAAATAATTTTTTCCTATCAAAAACCATTTTTGGCCTTAAGAAAAAGCCTTTAAATAAAATACGAAAATAATTTTTAAAAATAACATTTTGTTGTTTTGGGAAGTCTTATGTATAGTGGGTTTGAATAAAAGCCTTTGAGATATAAGGATCCACCTAATTTGTGGACTTATAGTGCAATCCTCAATTTACGGGGTTTTGAAAACCTAATTTGAATTAATAATTTTTGGTAAATTTTTTTTGATAAAAATAGTTTTGTCACTATACACATGGCATGATCATTGGGCAAGAGGTTTGGGATAAGGAAGATGAAATATGAGGTGGAATAGAATCTAGGAGTGCCACACCACAATCATCTAGCAAGCAAACAACATAGAAATCAAGCACATCACTTAGAAAAAGTTTTAGTTGGTTCCAATTTTTATAAAACCAAACATAAAAATGTGCTACACACACAGGGTGTGACAATTCTACAAATTAATTAAGTATTAACTCATACTATAAGGGTGCATAAAGGAAGAGAAAAACACTAAAGACGTATATCTTGCAAACAAAACAAAACCGAGGTATACCGATAGTTGTTAAAGAATAAAGATGGGATGCCTTCCAGGGCATCCCCAAGCTTGGATGCTTGTGTCTCCTTGAAATATTTACTTGGGGTGCCTTGGGTATCCTCAAGCTTGAACTATTTTCTCTCTGTATTCTTCTTATATCGATACCTCCTCGATCTTCGAACACTTCATTCACACAAAACTTAACAAAACCCTCGCGAGATGCGTTAGTATAATAAAGCAATATACTACTTTAAGTATTGTTTTGAACTCATTCCAAATTCATATTAGCATTATATCTACTGTAGTCCAACTTCACCATGGTTCATACCCCTCGATACAACCCATAGATTCATCAAAATAAGACAACAATGCATAGAAAACAAAATTTGTGTGAAACAGGATAGTCTGTAGTAATATGGAAACTTAGGAAAAGTCTGAAAATTTTGGAAAAAAATGAAACATTGCATACCAGTACTGTGTAAAAATTTTAGAAACTTTTTACGTTCGAGTATAAAATGTAAATTCATGCACTACAACCAAAGTTTCTATTTTTGCACTGCACACACCAAACAAGCAATCCAATCATCCTAAAAGTGAATCTTGGCACATTATTTTTATAATACACTGGATATATACAAGGGAATATTTATTTTTTAGATTCTACATTGTTACCATGAGCATGAACACAAGTGTTCAAGGTCAACCCTCACTTCTTCAATGCACAACCTTCCAATCACTTCTCTTTTTGAAAAACTTCTTAGGCATAAGGGGCAAGTAAATATTTTTGTATTTTTGATTAATTTTTTTGTTTGTTTCTCCCATAACTAAAGAAAAAAGGGAAAGCAAAATCTAATTAGTGAAGAAAGAAAACAAGCACACACAAGAATATCATCCCCACGCTACTGCTCCCCGTCAACGGCGCCAAAAAAGAGCTTGACAATCCCCAAGTGCAAGGAATCATCGTAGCAATTTACAAAGTGGAAGTGATAAGTATCGAGTGTGAACCTACAAGGAGCTAAAGCTAAGATTCATATTCTCTCAACACTACTAGGAAAAGGGCTATAGCTAATATAGACATTAGTGGCGCACTATGTATGTGGTGCGCCACTGCTATATAGCAGTGGCACACCAGATACTGGTGTGCCATTAATGGCCATATTACTAATGGCTCATCTGGTGTGTGGTGCGCCATTACTAGTTGTGTCCTGGCCCCACACCCCTCCCCAGACTTAGAAGTGGCGCACCAGGTGGAAGTGCGCCATTACTAGTTTTAACTATTAATGGCGCACCACACATACGGTGCGCCACTACTAACGTTTTTTAAAAAATATATCAAAACTAGTAATGGCGCACCATGCACCAGGTGCGCCATTAGTAACCCTGGTTACCAATGGCGCATTCTTAGGAGGTGCACCATTGGTAACCTGAGAGCAGCTAGATATTTAATTTTTTACAGCCACCTACCACACTCACTTTCCCCACTTCATTCTCTCCACCTCTAGCTACCAAGCTTGGTCTCGGCTGCCTCCTCCTCCTCACCTCATTTACACCATAGATTCACCCAAATTAAGTGGTTAAATTTCCTTTTTTTGATAGGTAAGTAAGGGGAAAGCTTTCTATATGTTCTATATCTACTTTTTTCTCCCTCGAACGTACACACTTTTTATGGCCTAGATCTACGTATGTTTGTGGTGCGCCATTGTTTGTGGTGTTGACCCTCCCCTAAATGTTGCCAATATTTTGCTGG